>LNAC01000033.1:5432116-5909715 GCA_002007465.1 Ailurus styani | reverse complement strand
TGTCCCTCCTCCTGTCTTTCCTCGGCCCTAGACTGGGGTTTTAGGCCTCTGACCACCTGCTCAGCAAGCAGGGAAAGAAATCTTCCCATGCAGAGCTTTGGACAGTGGTTTCCTCGAGTCTTTTTTTCTGTTTCCTTGTGGATAGAGAGCAATGTGAGAGCAAAGGAGGTAGAAGTATACAAAGAATATTGTGATAAAGGCAATGCCACATGTCAATGCCTGCCTGCCTGCTTTGTGCTTGTCCCTTTAAGAGGACTAATTAGGCATGATCAGGTGTAGTCATAGTGATTCTCATCTGACAAAGTCTGTTAAGATATCAAAGACTGGCTTTGGAGGAATATGCTAATTCAATAGCAGCTCTGTCAGTTGTTAGCCATGGGACTGCGGACAGTTGACCCAAGCTCACTGAGCATCAGTTTCCTGCTCGGTAAAACAGAAGTAATGATAGAACCCGTCTCCTGGGGGGAAATGTGAGTAGAGCTCTGAGCACAGAGCCTGGCATACAGCAAGGCTTCAGTAAATTATTATTGCAACAATTTAGTTACATGGCCATGGGCAGGCCACGTAAGTGGTCTGTGCCTTGTTCTTCTTATTTGTAAAACAAACAGAATATCTTCCTTATGTAACTTATAAGGGTGTGTGATGAGGCACTCTGAACACAGCATAACATGCTGGGTAATAAAGAGAAGCATGATTATCATTTTCCTATAACCACGCTAAAGCAATTCCAGTGGTCTAACAAGTGTGCCTGCCTGGCTACAGATTTATGCCCTGACTTAGGGATGCCTGTGGGGCTGCTGGAGGAACCAGCACACATGGGAAATAGTGGCAAAGGCTGTCAGAGACAGCCAGAGGGTCCTGCCCGGACTGCTGTCTTTTTACCACTGCTGCAAATGGCTTTGGGATTTAGCTTCTTCCTATACCATGAGGTTCTTGCTGCTGGAAGGTAGTCAGTGCCACGCTCCTCTCTCCTTGCAGTGAATCCTCGATAATTCATTCAATTTGGAGATTTTATCCCCCTTCACTTCTTGCCTCTGGTGTCTGCCAGGCCACCTAACTACGTGGGGGCTGGAGGAGGGAAAGGAAATGAAATCAGACTTGTCAGTTTTGCTTGATCATTGCTTAGACTTGATCATTACTTAGAAAAAGTAGAAAATATTGTTTCAAATCAATTTATATTGTTTTTTGAAATTGATTCCAATAGCCTACCAAAGCCCAGGAGGACAACTCTATCAATTATCGAGCGAACAATTGAACAGGCGCTCTCTATAGATCCCGAAGGCTGGCTCTAAAGGGCTCCCAGTTTCCATTTATCTTGATGTGTATCTGTGACATGTCTCATCATAAATCCAGCAGCCCATCTGGTGAAGGGGACACAAGAACATTGTTCATGGTAGCAAATATGTTTAAATTTTTTCACAGTTTGAGCGGAGCTATTACCCTTGTCTCTGCTGTCATAAATTAGCTCTACCAAACATTGCTTTCCTAATCTCCATCTACACTAGTAATTAGTCAATTCAGCTTGATCTGGGATTCATTTTCATAGAGGAGACAAACTTCTGAAAGTGTAGCTCAATTAGAAAGAGCCTATCAGGCCACCTGGAAGGGGCCAAGGTGTAGTGTTTTTGAGGATAATTTGCCCTGGAACACGCCCAGCCCACTCCAAAATGGCCCGCCTTTCTCCAGCAAATTGTTCTTTTCTAAGTATTTGGGAAACCGCTAAAGCCATCAGTGTTCATGGGTCCCCAAGTGGCAGGTGGGGGAGATCTCTCTCTCTCTCTTTCTACTCTATCTCTCCATCCCTCCCTTCAACCTCCCCGTTTCAGACTCATGGTTTAGTTTCAAGTCATTAGTTTTCATTTTTGTGGAACCATATTCTAGATTCAGAAAGTAGGTCTTCTGTCTAAAAGGTACTTTCTCAATAAGTGTTTGTTGAACGAATGAATAAATGAATGAGTGAAGGAAAGATTACGTGATGATGTGATTGACTTTGGTGGCAAAAGGTAATGATTGATACTTGGCCCTGGATTTTTTTTCCCGAATTCTGGAGGTGAGGATGAAGTTACACAGCCTGCAATTCCTCAGGTCAGGACCCACACTTTCCTGGTCCTTCTTAGCAAGAGAGCAGGAAGAGGGAATGGATGTATGCTGTCCCTATGGACTAGACACTGTTAGGACACTTGATATATGTGATCTCATTTGGTCCTCATAACAAGTCTGTGAGATTGTATTACCTCTACTTCACAAATGAGGAAATGGAGGCTCAGAGTGATTGTTTATTGCTCAAAGTCACACAGCTGGCTCCAAAGCCAACATTCTCCTTTATGCTCGTGAATGTTGCTTCTTATAAGCACTTATTAAATGTAAAAAACCCCTCCTATTCCCAAGTTTCTGCCCATATTTGGGAATAGACAGGCTCACCCTCCCAATTAAAAAAAAATCATATTCATCGATGTCCATACTAATTGAAAAAGTCATACTGGAGAGTGAATAAAGCTTAGGTTTGCGTCCTACACTGACTGGACACCTTCCAGAATCCAGGAGATTTGAACTTCGGTGTGTATTAACAACAGCTTTAGACTCGTGTACTATTAAGACAGGTTTTGTTCAGACTGTGTTGATCTCTCTGAGGTCAGCATGTCATACCCAGAGCCAAGAGTAACCAGCAGCAACTGTCGGCCGGTCCCTGTAACGTGGTATCTCCTGTGGGAAGGAAAATACCACAGTGTACTGAGTTGGAGCTTCCACTGAGCCAACGGCTGTATTTGGTTTCACGTGAATCAGGGCCTGGGGTACAAGATATGGTGGAGGGTGTTGGTTCTTGCCTGTGTCTGTCTTCTTGCCAGTGGCATAATCACATCCCCCTCGCCCACATTGGCAACTCTGAGCGAAAGAGAAGGAATAGAACCTGTCTCCTGATGAAGAGAGAAGGTACAGGAAGGTAAGGAGAAAAGGGAGGGAGAGAGAAGCAGAGCGCGATGAGCTGGGCTGAAATCCTCCGTAAGCCACATAAAATCCCATCCTCTCCTTAGTCTCCACTCACGAATCCCTGTCTTACCAGCTAATCACCAACCATGATCACCCATGATCACCAATCTCGGAGCCGTGCCATGATGGCTCTGAGAAGCTGAGGAGCCCTGGTTTTGATTTTTCAAAGTTGTATTGCTTTTTATTGTAGATATAACATAATAACCCCACTGAAGGAAATTTAAAAATGAACTCAGCCAACTGTTGGTCATTCATTGCCTTAACCCTGTGATGGTTTCCACCTGTGTTCATCCTGAACCCAACAAGCTCCATGCTTGTTGGAGCGCTCTTCTTTCTGGTTTGCTCCACTGCCCCCTCCCCTTTTCAACTTCCTGTGATGATGTTTACTCTCTCTGCAGTAGGCTGAATCTGTCAGGCTTGTCATTGAACCCTCCCTCTTGGCCCCTAGAGATCATGTGTTTGTAGTTCAAGGAAGTCACTGGAGTCTTGCCTTCAAGGAATAGTCCAGTTGTCTGGCTTTGTTCAGACAAATAAAGGAGCAGTAGCAGCAGTAATAATAATGATAATAATAATAATGACAATGATGATGGAAGCTAACACTAACAGTATGATGTGTCTCATTTAATCCTCCTCTGAGATAAATGGACTACCTCTGTCCATACATCAAAGCTGAGGAAACTGATGTCCAGAGAGGTTAAGAAGCTTGCTAAGACACACAGCCAGTGAGTGGTGAAGCCAGAATGCAAATCCAGGTTGTCTTGCTTCAAAGAGAATATGGAGTGAACATAGATACAATTTTACACAAGTGAGAAGCTGATTCTCCATTACTAATAAGAAACAAGGGTAGCAGAACAGGCTAGTATGTTGTGGAGAGAGAGTCTAAACACAGAACAACGTTCACACCTTTCAGGTACTTACTAGATCAAACACTTACTCTCAGTGGCTTTTACTTTATTTGGCTTATTCACCTTCATTTGGAACTTTCCTCTCTCTGATACAGTGACCACCAGTCATATGAGACTATTGAGCATTTGGGATGAGACTTATATGGTAGGAGCTGTGCTGTACACGGAAAACACCAGATTTCAAAGATTTAGTGTAAAAAATGTATGTAGACTATTTCACTAATGGGGTGCCTGGCTGGCTCAGCTGAAAAAGTGTGAGACTCTTGATCTCAGGGTGGTGGGTTCAAGACCCACATTGGTTGTAGAGATTACTAAAAAATAAATAAACTCAAAAAACCTCACTAATGATTTTCAAAATATTGATTATATGTTAAATTAAAATATAATTAATCTTACCTATTTATTTTTGTAGCATGGCTATTAGAAAATTTAAAATTCTCTATATGACTTGCAGATTCTCTGTACTTCTCCTGGACAGTGCCCCTCTACTGTCGTAATTTTGAATCTCTCTCCTCTCAATTCTGGAGACCTGATGATGGATTTGCCCTTAGGGCTTGACTTCAGGACTGGTTTTGGCCATCTGAGGCTTAAAAGTCAGCATTAGGCCACTAAACTCACTGTATTCAGTTTATTTATCTAAGTGAGAGCAGTTGATACCCCTTAAAAGAGGCGACGAGGAAAACATTTTCTTTTGTCTGCTTAGCACCTGATTCCCTCTGAAATCAAATCCGACGACAATATGGCAGCCGCGCTGCCCTGTGACCCCAGGTTGGATCTTGCCTTTCAGCCTGGGAGGCACGCAGTCAGAGCCAGCGGGAAAGAGTTCTTTATTTTTCTGCCACGGGCCAGTTATGGAATTCCAAGTTGCCTTTGCAATGTTTTACGAAACAAAGCAGACTGTTCACTGACCCGTTCATCTGCTGGGGAACCTCAAGCAATAATTAAACTGCTGTTGTCAGCAACTCTGGCTGCCTGAGCTCTTAAACGTCAGGGACCCAGAAAGAAGTCACAGCCTCGGCTCTTCAGGACCTTGGGACACTCAGAGGGAGGCAGAGCTTCTGATCTATTAGGCAATGACAAAGACTGAGTAATCAGGAGCCAGATTGGGAGGCCCAGCCTCTGACGTCACAACAAAGCCAGAGAACGAGGGAGCTGCACAGGCTGCGGCATTCCTTCTGGAAGGCATTTTGAATGAAAGCATTGAACCGGGCCCAGGGGAGGGGAATGCGCTTAGGAGGTTTGGGGTTGTTCCAAGGCGATGGCCATATAACTATAGAAAGAAATGGGCACTACCTTACCAAGGCACACGTCTGGGAGGGGTGCGGATAGCCCTGGGGACCAGTCACAGTAAGTGAGCTGGGCGGCAGGGATAAATGACAGGGGTCTAGAGCCCGGGGCTGATTACGGGGAAGCCAACGGTATGGTCTGGATAGAAGCAAGACAGAGTCAGATGATGGAAACCTCAGGCTTTATTGCTCTCAGGGACACCAGGGATTTTCTCACCTTCTGTTTGCCCAAGTGTGGAAGTCGGTACATCGGCACAGCATTAAAGCTATCCAATAAAGAGTTATGTGAGTTATGTGTGCTGTGAGCCGGGTACTTTATTTTTAAATAAATACATAATTCTACAATAAATATAAAATTACTTTATGAGAAGTAAAACTGTGTCCTGCTTAGAGTACTCAGTGTAAAGAAACATATGTAGTGCATGATAGTGTAAACGGTAGGTGGATATGGCAAACATCTTCGAGGTTTTCATACTCTGCGTTACAGACCCGCAATGAGACTCCGAGGGCTCCAGATCTTCACACAGCAGATTTGTCCAGCAGTGGCACGAGGGTGGCTTGGAGGGTGGAGAGAGCAGTGGCAAGGAGGCCGGTTGGCCAACTGTTCAGGAGTGAAGTGGTGAAAGTCTTGCCCTGAGCGTGAGCGGAGAGGACACACGAGAGCCCTTGGTTAAAGCGCTGTTCAGGCAGCCGTTGCATGTGTCTGTCTGTCTCTCTGCACACTTGGGTTAATCTGCGATGCACATTTAGGGTGCAGACCCCTAGTGTGTGGCAATAGTTCTGTTATGGCGAGTGGGAGCAGATGCCAAGAGGTATTTCATAACCAAATGCTGACATTTATTGAGTGCTGTGACTGGCTGCATCCCATGCTACGTCCTTGAATGACCTCTTCCATTCCTCACAGTAACAGAATAAAATGATGTCATTCTTTCCCTTCTTTGACAGATGAGGGAACAGAGGCTCAGAGAGGTTAAGCAATTTGCCAACAGTCACACAGCCGGGATTCAAATCCAAGTCTGCCTGACTGCAAGGCCTTTAGCCCCCACACCTACTGCCTCATCATTGACTGGTACACAGCGACTTTTTATAGCATCTTCTGTTTCTCACGTTTCTCTCTCACTTAACCCAGAGTATGGGTTTTTGTAACTTAGCTTAGAATTCGATTCCTCACTCTAAGCACCAGAAACAATAGAAATTCACCAAACCATAAGCCCCATTCCTAACTTCTGTGCGGCATATTTATGTATCTTCTGTGGTTTATATCATCATTAACGTGGCTCTACTTGGCCCTTTAAGAAGCTAATTAATCACTAAATATAGATCACAACTTGTTCTTTTCAACCCTCTGCATGTTTCTTCCCCCCATTGTGTGATGCCATCTGGTGCTATGAGCTCATGCTTTTTTGTGTTCCTTTTCGGGGAGCCAGCTCCATTGCTCTCTCTACCCAGAAAGCCAGTTAATTTCAAAGTTTGCATGCACAGCTTTGAAAAAATTTGAATCTAATGCCTCCTTGTGGATTTTCACAGTATCACTCTTTAACAGAACACCGCAGGACCCTTCCGTCTTTACCGCCATCCGTGTATTTACGTATACTTGTCATTTCATCAAAACGACCTCATTTGCCTTCGGTGAGCTGTCAAGCAACTCCAGGTCTTTTCCCGTGTGATTTTAGTCTAGTTTCGTTTTGTCAGTTTAAAGTGTATGCTGTAGGAAGCCAGACCTTAAAAAATTACTCGCCCCTTCGAATCTATCCGACTTTTTGCTGTGGCAGCGGAACAAGTCCTGAAGAACAGGGAAATCACAGAGCTCACGCAGGCCTCTGACATTGCTGCTGATCTGTCCTTCACTCCCACTTCCTCTCCTAATTCTGCCTGCAGTCTCTAATCATCTTCCAAGGGAGTGGAGCCCAGGAGCTGTAGACTGTTTTCTTGCCAACTCAGCTAAGAAGCTCTGCGCTCACCACCGGGCTCCCGATGCGTGGGATGGTGGAGGACTGCTGGTTACCATCCAGTCCAGACCTCGCCCCTCTCCACTCTCCTTTCTCTTCTCATTTCAGAGCTCTTGGCAGTTTAAATTTAGCCTGGGAGCCCAGTGGGGAAGGAAAGGTAATTTGGCTCTGTGTGCGCGGCTGACCTCACTCCTGGCACATGCCGGATGCCCCCGGGGAAGCGAGAGAGCCTTGGCCGGCTGCCTACCTCCTTGCTGCTGTCCTCCTCCTGAGATCATGCCTGTTCCCAGCAAGGGGCCGAGGAGAGGAGCCCTGAGAATGTCCACAGCGAGTTCCCCGGCACAGACTGTTCTAAGGCCAGCCCCTCGGACTCTCGGAGAACACATTCTCCCCGGTGCGCACCCCATTTTCAGCCGTAAGCAGCTTTGGTGAGATGCAGGTGGGATGAAGTCACTGAGTCAGCCATAGAGCCAAGCCAATCTCCAAATACCGTTATTGGAAGGTGTGGGTAATAGACAGACAGAAGCCTCAGATTAGGTATCAGCTTTGTTTCCAAAAGAGCGTATGTTGTTAGTAAACCGAAAAAATGTGTTTTTCGCTTCACATTGATAGTTTGCTTAATAACTACAGTTCTAACCACAAAATTAAGATGCACTTCTAAAAGATTAGGATTTCTAATTTTCCTGCGTGAATAGTATACAGAGTTTGGGTAACAGCACACGCGTTAAAGCTCAGTTACTACTTTGCACTGTGGCCTTAGGCTAGCTCGTTGACGTCTCTGAACTTCAGTTTTCTATCTAGTTAATGGAGTGAATCCTACTTTTCTTTTTCTTAATCTGGTTTGTAGGGTTGTGGGTGAGTATTGGATAGATTTTGTCAAAAGCTTTTTTTTTTTTTTTAAGATTTTATTTATTTATTTGACACACAGAGAGAGAGATCACAAGTAGGCAGAGAAACAGGCAGAGAGAGAGAGGAGGAAGCAGGCTCCCTGCCGAGCAGAGAGCCCGATGCGGGCCTCGATCCCAGGACCCTGAGATCATGACCTGAGCCAAAGGCAGAGGCTTTAACCCACTGAGCCACCCAGGCGCCCTCAAAAGCTTTTTCTGCATCTTTCAGATGAGCTTGTGGTTTCTGTGATTTATTCTATTGGTAAGGTCTATTATATGAATTGATTTTCATATGTTGAAGCAATCTTGTATTCATGACATCAATCCCACTTGGTCCTGATGTACAATCCTTTTTATATGTTGGTGAATTCAGTTTGCTAGAGTCTGTTGAGGATTTTTGCATACCTATTCATAAGGAATACTTTGAATTATTTTTACTTACGATGTTTTTGGTTTTTGTATTGGGGGGTAATACTCGTCTCCTACTATGATTTGGGAATTCTATTTTTTTGAAGATTTTATGAATGATTGTTTATTCTTTAAATATTTGGTAAAATTCACCAGTGAAGACATATGGTCTGGACTTTTCTTCATTGGAAGGTTTCTTTTTTAAAGATTTTATTTTTAAATAATCTCTACATCCAATGCGGGGCTCGAACTCACAACCCTTAGATCAAGAGATCCGTGCTCTACTGACTGAGCCAGTCAGGTGCCCATCACTGGAAGACATTTAATAAGTCATTTACTAAGTCAATCTCTACCTATTATAGATCTATTCAGATTTCCTAGTTCTTCTTGAGCCAGTTGTGGTAGTTTGTGGCATTCTACAAATTTTCCATTTCACCGGTATAATCTAATTTGTTGGCATATAGTTTTTTCATAGTGTGCTCTTAAATTCCTTATTCTTTCCATAAGATTATTGGTAACATCCTCTGTTTTATGCCTGATTTTAGTAACTTGAGTCTTCCCTTTCTTTATCATGGTTAGTCCACCTAACCATTTGTCAATTTTATTTTATGTTTTATTATTTTTTAAAGATTTTATTCATTTGAGAGAGAGATAGAGAGAGAGAGGGAGAGAGCACGAGTTGGGGGCAAAAGCAGGAAGGAGAGGAAGAATCAGACTCCCTGCTGAGCCAGGAGCCCAATGTGGGGTTCCATCCCAGGACCTGGAGATCATGACTTGAGCCAAAGTCAGACATATAACCATCTGAGCCAACCAGGTGACCAAAATTTGTAAATTTTATCAATCTTTGTGCCAATTTTTGGCTTTGCTTATTTTGCTATTTTTCTACTATTTCATTTATTTCTACTATAATTATATAATCTCTTTTCTTCTGCTTAGGATTTAGTTTGCTTTTCCTTCTTTAGTTTATTAAAGTAGACAGATTATTGATCTGACATCTTGTTTTTTAACATAGGCATTTGCAGCTATAAATTTTCCTCTAAGCATGTGAGCAGCATCCCATAAATTTTGCTATGTTGTGATTTTGTTTTTTGTTTCCATTAAGGTACTTTTAAATTTCTCTTTTGATTTATTTTTGGATCCATTGATTGTTTAGGAGTGTGGTACTTAATTTCCACAAATTCGTGAATTTCTTAAATTTTCTTCTGTTATTGATTTCTAATTTCATTGTAGGATGGTCAGAAAACATTGACTTTATATGTTGTTATTACTTTAATGTGACTTTCTGTCACATTATGACTTTAATAATTTTAAATTCATTGAGATTTGTGGTCTGTCCCGGGGAATGTTCTATGTGTGCTCAAAAAGGATGTGTATTTTGCTGTTGTTGGGTGGAGTGGTCTATAGACGTCTGTTTTGTCTAGTTTTAGAGCATTGTTCAAGTCTTCTGTTCCCATGTTTGTCCTCTGTCTAGTTGTTCTGCCAGACCGAAAGTTGGATATTTAAGTCTCCAAGTATTATTATTATTGAATTGTCTATTTCTCCCTTCAGTTTTTGCTTCCTGGATTTTGGGGGCTCTGTTGGTGGGGAGGTGCATCTGTTTACAATTTTATAAATTCCCAGTGGATCGATCCTTTTATCATTCTAAAATGCCTTTGTCTCTAGTAAAAAATTTTGCCTTGAAGTTTATTTTGTCTGATATTAGGATAGCCATTCCTATCTCTTTTGGTGATTGCATGGAATATCTTTTTCCATACTTTTACTTCCAACCTATTTGTGTCTTTGAATCTGAAGTGTGTCTTTTGTGGACATCCTATAGTTGGATCATGTTGTTGTATTTACAGTGCCAATCTCTGTCTTTTGATTGGGATGTTTGTTCTGTTTAGATTTAATGTAATTCATCAGGGAGGACGTATGTCTGTCATTTTGCTATTTGTTTTCTGTATGTTCCTCTACTCTTCCATTACTATCTTCTTCTGTGTTAAATAAATGCTTTCTAGTAACCTTTTAAAATCCCTTTTGTTTTATTTTCTATTTATATTTTTTTGTTCTTTTCTTAGTGGTTACCCTGTGAATTACAATTAACATCTTAATTTATAACAATCTATTTTGGGTTAATACCAACTGGATTTCATTTGTATATCAAAGCTTTGCTACTTTATAGTTCCATTCCCTCTCCTGTCCTTTGCACAGCTATTATCATACAAATTACATTGTATGTTCCTCAACACAGATTTACAATTATTGGCTAATGCTGTGTCTTTTAAATAAAAAAAAATTACAGAAAACACAAACAATACATTTATACCATTTTTTATGTTTACCCATGTTATGGCCTTGACAAATGTTCTTTATTTTTTCATGTGGATTCAGTTACTGTCCTTTCATTTCATTCAGACGGACCCCCTTTAGTCTTCATTATTGGACAGGTGTAGTGACTAGTGACTTATTCTCTCCGTTTTTGTTTAACTGGAAATGCCTTAATTTTTTCTTCATTTCTGAAGAATGACTTTGGTGCTTATAGAATTCCTGACTGATTTTCTTTCAGTGCTTTGAATATATCATCTCGCTTCCCTCTGACTTCCATAGTTACTCATGAGAAACTCTTCTACTCTTTGGAGGAACCCCTGTATGTGATAAGTTGCTTTTATCTTGCTTCTTTCAAAATTATCTCTTTGGTTTTCAGGAGTTTGATTATGATGTGTTTGGGTGTGGCTTGCTGTGAGTTTATCTTACCTGTAGTTCATCAAACTTAGATGTAAGAATGTATGTTTTTCATCACATTTGGGGAGTTTTTGAAAATTATTTCATCAAATATTCTTTTTGCCCCTTTTTCTCTTTCCTCCTTTCTGGGATTTTCATTATACTTACATTGGAATGATTGATGATGTCTCACAGATCTCTGTGACTGTTTATGTTCTTCATACTTTTTTCCTTATTTTCTTCAGACTGGATAATCTCAATTGACCTATCTTCAAGTTTGCTGATTATTTCTTCTGCCCCCCCCAGTGGAATTTTCATTTCAGCTATTGTTCTTTTCAGGTTCAGAATTTCTATCTTTTTTTTTTTCTTCTTATACTTTCTATCACTTTACTGATATTCTCTCTTTGGTGAGACGTCATTCTCATACTTGTCTTAGTTCTTTGGATGTGATTTCCTTTAGTTCTCTGAACATATTTTAAGCAGCTGATTTAAAGTCTTTGTCAGATAAGTCTGACATCTGGGTTTCCTCAGTGATAGTTTCTACTGGCTGGTTTTTTCCCTCATGCATGGGCCATATGTTCTTGTTTCTTTGCATGTTTTGTACTTTTCTATTGAAAATGGAGTATTTAAAATAATATAATGTAGCAACTCTGGAAATTAGATTCTTCCTCCTCCCCAGGATTTGTTATTGTTTTGTGTTGTTTTTGTTGGTTTTTTAGCATCTTTCTTTAACTAATTCTGTAAAGTCAGTATTCTTTGTCATATGTGGCCCCTGGAGTCTCTGTTTGACTGGCTTTGTGTGAAGCTAATGGACAGAGATGTCCTTAGCTGCCTGGAGCTAATAAGTCCCAGTCTTTGCTGATGGGCTCTCTGCTTATGTTGGGCATGTCTTCAACTCTGCCTTAGCCTTCACCCCCTGCTTACACGGAGCCTCAAGGTCAGCCTGAAGATGAAAATCAAGTGGAAAGACAGTTTTGAAAAATACAAATGCAAGCTATTAATACATTTGCAGCACGTTGTCTGCTATTATTTTCATACCAGATTGTTTGTTCCTTGTAAGCACAGGCCTTTTCTGTCTTATAAACAGCTAATTCCTATGCCTTAGACCACGTAACCACTGCCATGGGCTCATGTTGAAAAAAAAAAACAAAGAGTAAAATAAAAGAGCTTTGAACTTTGGGAAAATCTGTGCTTTCAGAAGGAAAAAAATAAAAAAGCTTCCCAAGAGCAGAGAGAGTCTTGGGCAGTGTTTCTCAAAGTGAGATTCAAGGACTGCCTGCCTCAGAATTACTTGGGATGTTTGTTAAAGTTCAGCTTCCTGGCTCCACCCCAAATCTTTTGATTTAGAATATCTTTGGGTGGGTCCATCCAGGAATCTACATTTTTAACTAGCTCCCCAATGATTCTTGATGTAAACTACTTTGTGAGAAACTCTTTAGGGAAGATGATCCTGTAGGTGCTTTCATATCAGAGATGGACTCATAATACACACTGTGCTCCAAAAATAGTTTCCCCCTCTAAAAAATTCACTTTATTTCTATAGTTCATCAAATCCCATCAATTAGAGGTTTATTTGCATCTATGAGGATTTTTTTTTAAGTTGCTACCAGGGTTATCATAGGATTCAGGCTGAATCATGGGACTCAGAAGACTTCAGGGGAAAAATAAGCTCATATTTATTTATGCAATCAAAGGATGGGTTGGGAGGGAAGGTAGGAGAAGGTACCAGATAAAGCAATGGGTATTCTTGCCCATTTCAAAATTTTGCACCTAGGGCTGGCCATGTAACCAGAAAAGGTAGGGAGAGTTTTTTTTCTTTCTCCTCTCTACTTTTATTTTGATTTTTTCCCCCTCTCTACCTTTAATATTACTCTTTCTCTTGGGGCCCAGAATTTAGTATAGTAAAATTCGTGTTAAGGAAATACATCAGCTTCCCTGGGATTAAAGAAGCTCTTGAGGTTTCTCTGGTCACTGAATCACCACCTAAGCCAGCAACAAGAAGGCTGTCTTCATGGAATGATGTCTTCTGGTTTCCAAATAACATACTTCTTGATGAACGTTTTGATGCTTCCCATTTGAGAGCTTGAGATGGGATCAAGTTCAGGCACATGTAATTTATCTGGGTTAACTTAAAATTTTAAATTGATTTCCCCCAACCTTCTGCATACTTTTGGGCCATTTCTCCTTGTGGAGTTTTGTGTTTAGTTAATACAAATTCAGTGTTGAAAAACAACTGGGAGAGTTTAGATCCTTATCAATTTTAACACATTCCAAAGTGAAACATGAGTTAAAAAATTATGTCATGTTTTAGGTGTTTATTGCTCTGACTTGCCTGTATTATCGAGAGTCATCAAAAGATTCCTATCCCTTCCCCCATTCAACCCAGTTTAGGACACATTACTCTGCTGTAGGTCTCCAGAATTGTGTTAGAAATGCCCAGACTAGTAAATCGCATTTCTTATTTTCTTCAAGGTATTGCACAGAGATGCACGGCTATCAAGTACCACTTTTCCCAGCCAATCCGCTTACGAAACATTCCTTTCAATTTAACCAAGACAATTCAGCAAGATGAATGGCACCTGCTTCGTGAGTATTTCTGGGAAAGGGTCAGAGAGGAAATGGTGTCTTTCTGAACAAAGAATATACCCACCAGCCCTCTCAGGTTTGAACTGAGAGATGCTGTGCCGAGCATTTGTGGGCCTCTGGGCCCAATTCAACTTGGTCAGAGACTCCGAGAGTCATTTTACTATGCTGCGGTCACACCTTGTTTACAGATGGGATGTCTGAAAATCAGGCCTGAGGCTTCGTGAGACAGGGCAGTGTGTGTTTCTGCCCTGGCAGCATCTGTATACAAATGGCCTTCCGCATCTTTTCTTTACTAAGTCATCCTGTACGGGGACCTCTTCTGCCACTAGTCTTAAAAACCAAGGAGAGTATACCTTAGGGACTCTCAGTTTTGTTTTGTTTATACAGTATTCATTTTAGCCACCATGTCTATCTCAGGCCTTGGTATTTCTGCTAAAATATCTTTATGAGCATATGTTGTCATTTTCTCAGAGGATGTCGTCATCAGAGGATATCTCGATGATGGAAACTGCTCTTTTTCACTGTCAGGAAAATGTGAAAACCTAGAAAGGATCATGCAATGTGACGCTCAAGATGGCTGATATTTACCTGAAAATTGTGGATTCATGCTACCTGGTGATAGGTGACTCAGGAAAGCAAAAAAAACTAGACCCTAGTCAAAGGTCGACGTTGCCATTTTCCAATGAAGTAAACAGCAAGAATTTTGGGGATCTTGTTTGGTGCAGAAAACCAAGCAGAATCTGATTTTGTGAGGAAATCTCTGCCGATCAAAAGACTCTGTTTTGAATCTCAAAAGTACATGGGAGTTCTTATGATACTGCTTTAGCCATGGTCTCATGTGATACATATCAGAATTGGCAAATTTAGGACTTGGAAAGTCATTGCCTGAAATATGGTTTATTTCTTATTGGTAGGACTTCCTGAAAATTCTTTCTTGTTGGCTGATCTTAACATGCATTTCTCAGCAGATCTGAGAGTTTTGTCTAAGCGTTCTTACATCTGAATTCTTTATGAGCGTGTTTAGAGTTCTTTGTCTTAATCAACAGTCCAGAAGGTCCCGTGGTCACTGGTTTTAAGTCTGGTGAGAAAAGATCAGCATAGGAGCCTGAGAAAGAACCTCACCTCTTTACTCGGGGAGTCTGGTGGCTTGCTGTTGCCCCGAAAGGCAGTATATGAGTGTTCTCTTTATCTTTTTTGAGGTTCTTAGAGAAAGACACTTCCAGCATTTGCACACATAGCTCTAAGATCCTCACATTTGCAGATCTGTACCAGGTTTACCAGATACGCTTAACATGTCTGGTACTAATGCAAATCCCATGTAGATTGTATCTGACCTCATGCCTTTTAAAGGTTGTAGACAATAGAATTACTACTTAAACCGCAGGGAATTTAGGAAGTTGATACAACAATGGCTGACCTATTACGACATTTCCCCTGCTCAGATGTGGATGTTGGAAAATGACTGATCTCCTTAACATTAAACTCAGCCCCTTTAAGTGATCACCACCCTTGGCCCTTGGCCTGGGGTGTCTACACTTCCTCTTCTAGGCAACGGCTTTCCTTTAGATGCTCTGAGCTGGAAATGAGGAACCCCTTTAAAAGAAAGGAATGGTCCATGCGGGCCCAGAGCTGTTGACTGGCCTCTGGGGCAGCTGATCTATGCTTGAGATCTACCGCTTTAGGAAGGATCATAGACGTTTAGCTAACAATTTTTAAAATTCAATTTGTTTGAAAAAAAAGAAGGGAAAAAAAGGAAGGAAGGAAACAGAAGGAAAATAGCAGAGGGTGGGCCATCAGAATTCTGCTTTAGGGCAGCGATCATAGTGAAAATATGTCTGGGTCCATGTCCTCAATCTGTGTCTTGGTTTTGCCTCGGCGGTGGCGGGGGGGCTGGGCTTCTGGCCTAGGGATCGCGATTGTGTCTTTGTGACAAAGACAAAATAATTGGCACCCGTGGAGCTCAGGTAAAACCACGTTTCGCTGCAGCATCTCTTGTAGGCTCCTTCTCCGAAGCCAGATTAAGGGAAGCCGCTATAGCGGTGGTAAGCGGCATTCCTGCTGCTCTTTTAAGGAAAGTGAAGATGTTTCACTCTCTTGTTTCCTAAGTAACTCGCTATCCATGACCCAAGTTGACCCGGGCATTGTCCTCAGCTCTGCTCTCTGCATGGTCCAGACTTCTCCATGCTCGCAGAGAAGGTAGACTCTGACCCCATCTGTCCTCTGGGGGAAGACCTGGGGAGAGACTTCCCTAAACTACCCAAGCCTGCAGACCCCAAGCCTGCCCGTGCCACTGACTAGTGTTTAAAATGTACACAAAGCTCTTCATTCTCTAGTTTTCAATAACTCTGCTGTTTCTGCTTCCCATTCTGAATGTCTGTACTTCGAGAGTAGACCTGAGAAGAATCACGGCTGGCTTCCTGGGCATGGCGGTGGCCGTCCTGCTCTGCGGCTGCATCGTGGCCACGGTCAGCTTCTTCTGGGAGGAAAGCTTGACCCAACACGTGGCCGGACTCCTTTTCCTCATGACAGGTACGCTGAACACCTCAGACATTTCTCGAGGCAGAAGGCCTGTGGCCAGCTTTGCTCTGCTAATTTTGTTTTCACCTGTGAGAAAAGCAGCCAGAGGTCATTTGGCTTTGGTGGGTAATACAGAATATAAAGAAAACAACAGTGTTCCTAATACAGGCCTGGTTTCTCCACCCTGGCCCTAGCCCTGGCCTGGACTTTTGGCGAGCATTGGCCATTGTTCATTGGGAGCTTGCCATGAGAGAGAGTGATCCTCACAATCACCCCCCAGGGCGGAAAGTCAACTCCAAGTACTTCTCTTAGTGATGGTGTCTTTGGGGTCATTTTTACACACAAAACATTCATTCATTTCACTCCACAGATAGTTTTTGAGGACTCACTGTGTACCAGGCACTACTTTAAGTACCAGAGACACAATGAATAAGGCAGACAGAAATCCTTCTCCATTTTCATTGTGGGGAGATGGAGACAATAATTTGTGATAATAATAAAAGCTGTGAGGAAAAAAACCAAGCTGGAATAGGGGGCTCAGGGAACACCTTGCTGATGTGGCAATTTCCAGGGCTCAGTCGAGAAAAGCAGCCAGTAGTTGGGAGTGTGCTGTGGGGCGAGCCAAGCCCTAGAGGCAGGGATGTGTTGGTGTACTTTGAGCCACAGAAAGAAGACCCACCAGTGTGGCTGGAGGGCAGGGAGATGCTGACAGTGGCTTGGATTTCAATCTAAGGGTAATGGAGGCCACCAGTTTTGGGGTTTGTTTTTTTTTTTAAGATTTTATTTATTAATTTGAGAGAGAGAGGGAGAGAGAACATGAGCGGTGGGGGAAGGGCAGAGGAACAAGCCGACTACCTGCTAAGCACCGAGCAGGGCTTGACGTGGGGTTTGATCTCAGGACCTTGAGATCATGACCGGAGCCAAAGTCAGACATTTAACCCACTGAGCCACCCAGGCGCCCCCATCACCAGGAGGCTTTAAGCAGAACAGAGGCTTGATCTTAAAGCAGGGGATTGGAAGGAGGGTGGTGTGTGGAGACATGCCTGTGGTCTTTTTGATCAGCAAGTGAAGGACTCAGGAGTTGAACTGACAGCTAATACTAAAGGTGGATACAGGGAAGAAATCTGTTTTCCTTCTGCTACTTTACACACGCAAATTAATGTACTAGTGATTAGTGAATGTCAAATGAACAGTTTCACATGTATACTCAGCATCAGAGCCAATGTGACTTTGGATATGTAGCCATTTTGAACAAGCCTCCTTCTGCTTCTGTTCAGTTTTTCAAGTGACCACGACTGGGTTTGCTAGCACTTTCCACTTAATGGCCCCTCACGCATGCCCGCATTAACTGCAGGCCGCTGTGCCTGACTTCATTGGCTGACACCATTCTCTGTCTGCCTGTCTTTCAGCGTTGACAGGTAGGTGGCGGTTTGCTTTCTGGTCAGCCAGTCTGAGGCCTGAGTAACCTAAGTCACAGGCAGAGACCCTCCCTCCTCATGGCCACGGGCCCCTTTCTCTCCCTGTGAGTAACGTGGGTCATCATTGTAAGCACAGTGACTGAGCATTCCGAAATCACACAGACCCCGTAGAGTCTGAGCAGAAAACGGACCTAAACTTTCCAGAGTTTGGTGACTACACTAGGACTGTAGCACAGGGAGGTGAGAATTCTAGTTCCTGAGGTTTTGGAAGAGGATTTGAACCCTTGAGACCAGCCACGGGTGTCTCATTTAAAACCCAAATGACAGAACGAATGGGTCAGGGTAGCAAAGAAGCAGAGGGGCCTGTTTCTGCCCAGAAGTTTCCTTTAAGCCTCTGCTGGGGCATAAGGGTCATTAAAAATCTTGTCCATTTTCTTCCCTCCCCTTATTAGCTGAGTCCCCCATTTTCCTGACTGGTGTCAAAGAACTGCAGATTCACTTACCCGCCCCCCAACCCTGGAGAGGCCCACATCACGTCCCCTTGTCAGGGAAATGAGGGGAGCTATAGACAAGAAAGCCTTAGTGATGGTTTTAAAACATACTTTAATATGGATAATGCATAAATAATTTAGAATGCTCTTAGATATAAAACAATTATTAGCAATAAAATAAATCACTGGGCCATCAAAGCCAGGGCTAGTGAGCGTTCCTGAGAAGGTCGTGGGCCGGTCTGATTTTAGATGAGCTGAGGGCGGTTGCTGAACCCGGGGTGGGCACAGAGGAGAGCTAGTCTCCAGGTGGCCCCGCCAGCTCCACCTTTCCCTGATCAGCCCTTATTTCTGATTCACACACCAACTGTAACTCCGGGCCACACTGGCTCAGGCCTCCTCAGGATTTATCATCAAAAACCCCTGTGCAACTGTTAAATAAAAACAAGACAAACAAAACAATAGCCACAATAACACAAACCCCACAACCACCAAAACAAAACAAAACAAAACAAAACAAAAACAAACCCAACACTTATCAGCTTGACATTTGATGACCCGTCCTAAAGGACCAACAGACACAAACTAACGTTCTTTTGTTTTCTTTGCTTTGGTTGGCCAAGCAACATTTTTGGAATGAAGGGGAAAATCCCCTTGTAGTTCCCACTACCTGAAAAATTAGCTCGTTTAAATATTTTTTTCTTATTCTGGATCAAATCTCACTGATGAGTTTGCCTCATTTAAAAAAAAAAAAAAGACGAAGAAGAAGTTCACAACCATCATCACGTTAAAGTACTTAGTTTCCTGGGCTTCCATTTACTATCTCACCATCAGCTTTCCCGTGTTGTTACGCTGTTCTTCTACTTGGTGGTTTTCAATAATATCGGAGAGCAGCAGGTCCTTGCGGTGGCTGGATCTGCTGTCGGGCTCATCTGTTCCCTCACTGTGGGGTTTGGAGAGGTTTTATTTTTTGCCATTTCAAATACTGCCTTTACCTTTCCTTTGCAAACATCAGGTGACTACATGAATCCATTGCCTGAGATAAATTAGCTGGAGGCTGTTCACGTGCGGTAGCCGGAGAGGCGAGCAGTGAAGGGTTAAAAGAATTGATTTTAATTAAGCAGAAGTGTCTTCAGCAGCCCTTGTCAGCATCTCTCCCACAGATTTCTGTTGCTAAACTTAGCCGCTTCTAATGCGCTCGCATCTCCATTCTCCGCCTGAACTTATTAGCCAAGCCTTCAATGAGGAGCATCAGTGATGTGACAGTTTGAGATGTTAAAATGGAAACTTTGAAACAGTCTTCCTCCTTCTGCCTTATTGCTTGCAGACAGCTCTTGATTACCCACATGTGGGCCGGCAGTGCTGGTGTTTGCCCCCCTTCCTCTCCCCTGGGGCCTCACAAAGGACCTTCCAGCTGGACTGGGGGTGGGCCTCATATTCCCCTGGGGCCCCAGAGGTGGCCCTTGGACTTTGTGACCTCTGGGATATCACACACACACACACACACACACACACACACACACACACACACACACAATCGAAGAGGTGCAGGCAGGGGACTGCGGGGGAAAGACATCTTCCAGCTCATCTTCTGCTCTCGGGGGGCCTGTGAAAGCATTTGCCATCGACGTTCGATGACAGATTCTATTAGATTGCCATGGTGATATAATCCAAATGATTAGAATTTCAGTTATATATACGAAGATTTGAAAGGGTTCGTTTATTCAATGCAAGCATTTTAAAGTATAATGTTTATGTCGCTGTTGCTATTGTTTTATTTTCTTTTAAAATACTGGGAATCTCAAAAATTGGTTAAAGCTTGGGCCTCCCTTGATGGGGGCCTCAAGGCTCAATGTCTACTGGATCCATTCCCCTGCCCAGGCAGGGCTCTCCAGCGAGTGTTGTGACAGCAGACCAGGCTGCCCAGCAAAGCCCAGGGACAGTCAACACCCACCAAACCAAAAAACCAAAATGGAACAAAAACCAAAACCAAGAAGCCACTATAGTAGATATATAGAATTATCTAGATTATCCATTGATTATGACCTAAAACCACAGGACCTTAGTGCCCGAGTTCAAACACTGGGAGCCAGATGTGTTTTGAAATTCAGGATTTTTAAGTTTTATTTTAGATAGATAAATACGGTACATAGATCTTATATTATCTAACACCCTGAGCAGGGTCTGAAATCAAATCCATTAACATTACTGCAGCAAAACATATGAATATTCACACTAAGCAGGATCAATAAGGACTGTAAATAGCCTCACGTCACATCAGGTCAGGGTTTGCATTAAATAAGATTGTTGTGATCTTTCAGGGAAAGATGGGATTTTTTTGGGGGGGATTTAATAATTGTGGATTGTGGATCTTCTATTTTATTAAAGTTTTGTCTGTTTCTTGCCCATTCATTTAGGAAAGACAACTTAGGGATGGCTTTTTGAGCAATCCATGTGACAGTAGCATGAGGTATTTTTTGCTGGAAGAGCAAAGAGACCAAGATGATGGGCAGGCCATCTTTTGAAGGACTGAAAAAAAAAATCAATGTTTATGCCTTTGGGTGTTGCAGTTGTGTTATTTATCAAGCAGGCTAACCAGGGTGAAGCAGCTCCCACTCCTTTCACACTGTTAAGCACATCAAAGGAGGATGGTCAGAAGAGGGGGCCCAGTTACCCTAATTACAGCTCACCAGCTGGCCACAGGCACCTCGAGGAGTTCAGGGAAGGAAATTGGGTTGATGGTCTGCTATGGTTGCATAAATTTACTTCCATCCTGATCCGAAAAGATCCCTTCAAACCCTGTAATTCTGCAATATCCTTGTATCTCCTAATTAAGAATATTGGTGGAAAGGTTTTTAATACATTATAAGAAAAGTAGTTGCCTCTAGGACTTCTCAGAACCAGTAACTTCTCACTCTTTTGAAGATGCTACCGGCAATAACCATGACCCAGCCTGGGATTCAAGCTGGGCTGAAGAGTGTCAGCTGGCCGTAGGGGACTCTTGGCTGGTCAGGGAGTGAGCAGAAGGGAAGGAGAGCCTAGGAGAAGAATGGAGGAGAAGCGACCTCTCTCCTCATGAGTCTTCAGGAAGGACCATTAGATTTAAAACTTCTTGAGTGCAGGGGTGGTACCTTATTTATCTTTTTGTACCCCCACCCCCATACCTTGCATTAACTGGATTGCTACTGACAAACATGCAGCGTTATCTACGATAACTTGCTCCCTGGGTAAGCCTTACATGGGGTAATTTGGGATGCCCGGTCCTGAGATTGGTAGAACTCAATGTGTTGTAGAACTCAGTTTTGTTTGGCAGGTTTTGTTGACTCCATGTGCTCAGCACGATTAGGATCCGCGTGGAACTTTAGTCCAGGGGGTGTCTCTTACCTTGCCCTGAGATGCATGCTGGGAAGTGGAATGGAAAGAATACCTGGGGTTCCCGATCACACTGATGTCAAACCAATCATAGTTTTAACTAATGAACACTCATTAAACCACTTCTAAGATGATTAGACCAGGGTGGGATGTAGTAGAATTGCAGAATCACTGATTAACATTTAAAAATAGTAAAATCTTGCTAAGGCCCATAAAAGAAATAGAAATATACTTTATACATTGACTGCACACACATAGGGTGTTATAGGTTGAGTTGTGTCCCTCCCCAAATCCCTAGGCTTGAAATTCTAACCCTCAGTATGTCACAGTGTGACTGTCCTCGGAGATTGGGTCTTCAAAGAGGTAGTTAAGGTACAGGGAGATCATTAGGGTGGGCCCTAATCCTGTAATGTGACCAGTGTCCTTATAAGAAGAGTCCCTTTGACACAGTTACGGAGGGAACACATCATGAAGAGACAAGTAGAAGACCCATCTACAAGCCAAAGAGAGAGGCCTGGGAAGAAACCAATCCTGCCAGTGGCTTGATCTCAGACATCTAGCTGCCAGAACCATGAGAAGATTTCTGTTGTTTCAGCCACCTAAGGTTCTGATGCTTTGCGACGGCAGCCCAAGCAAACACATGAGCACTGTGAGATGTGCATATGGAGCTAAAATAGAATTCCACCGTCTATTTAAAAAAAAAAAAAAAGAAATCTTAAAAAAAAAAAAAAGGAGGGTGCCTGGGTGGCTCAGTCAGTTAAGCCTCTTCCTTTGGCTCAGTCATGATCCCAGGGTCCTGGGATCGAATCCCACATTGGGATCCCTGCTCTGCAGAGGAGCCTGCTTCTCTATCTGCCTCTGCCTCTCTCTGTCTCTGCCTTTCTGTCTCTCATGAATAAGTAAATAAATAAATAATCTTTTTTTTTTTAAGATTTTTTTTTATTTATTTGATGGACAGAGAAAGATCACAAGTAGGCAGAGAGGCAGGCAGAGAGAGAGGGGGAAGCAGGCTCTTTGCTGAGCAGAGAGCCCGATGCGGGGCGCGATCCCAGGACCCTGAGATCATGACCTGAGCCGAAGGCAGAGGCTTTAACCCACTGAGCCACCCAGGTGCCCAATAAATAAATAATCTTAAAAAAAAAAAAAGAGAGAATTCCGCAGTATCGACATTGACCTAAGACTAAGAATCCAGCTCCAACAAAGATGTATTCTTCATTTAAACCGCACTTGGGGGGTGCCTGGTGGCTCACTTGGTTAAGCGACTGCCTTCGGCTCAGGTCATGATCCCGGAGTCCCAGGATCGAGTTCCACATCAGGCTCCCAGCTCCATGGGGAGTCTGCTTCTCCCTCTGACTTTCTCCCCTCTCATGCTCTCTCTCACTCTCTTTCTCTCTCAAATAAATAAATCTTAAAAACAAAACAAAACACACTTGGTGTCTTTGAAGTGAGGATTTTTTTTCCCCTTTTCAAAATATCTTGAGTGGGTTAGGCCTCTTTTACAAAATCTTGTTGGGAAAGTTAGAAACAATGATTTCTCTCCTCTCAGTATGTTTCTGGGTAATGAGCAGAAACAGGCCTGCCCGTCCCACAGACAATAGCTGTGGCGTCTCTGTGTGCAAACTCTCTGAGATGTGAGGGTCTAACAAAGAAGAACTCTTGCACATGCTTTTTTGTTACTCCTTGTTTTCCTCTTTCTCAGAACAGCTTCAAAAGTGTCTTGGAAGAATTAAAAACGTCACCAAAGGGCACCCCCATGAGAGCGTCTGTGGGAAGGGGGGAGGGCGGATGGGCCCATGTTTGTGGGCTCATGGTAGGCCTCCCCGCAAACCTGAAGCAGAGTGAGTAAAGACAACAGAAAATAAGGCAGGTTTTTGTCAAGGTTTGACAAGTACCCTCTTCCAAAAAGAACTTAAGCGGCACAAACATACATATATGTCATGATAAAATAAATAGAGATAAGTGATACAAGCAAGACAAAGGAGTAACCGGGTTTGTGAGGCAAGAGGCTCTAAGGGTGACGTCAGTAGCAAAAAGCATGACAGGAAGTGCCTGATTCTTGCTCACTGTGGGCCACTGATTAGCTTTAGGGAGTTTCAGCAACTCCATCAGAGACAGAAATTTCTATCAGTGACATCACACTCAATGTCCATGAGGTCCACAGACAGAAGGCACAATCATCCATGACACCGAGGGCAGAGAAAATCATCCTTCTGGTTAAGTCCTCAGGTTAGCTTATTTCTTACCATCCTTTTCTATTCTGTGTGAACTGGTGGTGTTCTGCTGAAATTCATTTCACCAAAAGCAACTTTATGGAGCTGGCAGGGGAGAGGTGCTAACAAAATCAGTGTTTAGTATAAAATCAAAGGGAGCATGGATAGTATGCGGCTTTCTTCTTCTTTTTGGTGGTGGTGGGGGGTGGAGTGGGGGAATGTTCTTGCTCCATGCCTTATTTTAGAATAGAATCACAGGAATTTGACACAGTAAAGGTTTTCAGTAACCAAGTCCCCTATTTTTTTTTTCCATAGATGAAGAAACTAAGACTCAGAGAGGTTAGGTAATTTCAAGGTCGCACAGTGATTAGTAGCAGATCTGGGGACCAGAATGCACATTTCCTGCCTCTCAGCCCATTGCATTTGGACATCAAAGGATGCTTAAAAGTCTTAGTTTGAACTCAAGTTTCCAGAGGTCATTAAAACTACATTACTCGTAAAAAGCCTTGCTTTCAGGCATTCAGCTCTGTGCAGACAGTTGAATGCAGATCGGAGTTGGTTTTCCTGTGATTGGGTCATTGTTCTATTATTATATTTTACCTGTTGATACTCCAGAGATCAAATTTTTCTAACTGCCTTATTGTTCTATTACCAGCATTCCTTAGAAGGACCTTGCTATATATAAACATTGTCTTTGTTGCGGTGCCAGTGAAAACATTCATGTAAATGTAGGAACATTTGTTCTTCGCAAGGCTTGAAAAAAGCAGAGGAGTATTATTTGTTGACGAGTCCATTCCTTTATGAAAGAATTATTTTCCTCATGATGTTTGGAGAACTCAAAGTGATATATTTGCCATAATAATCTGGAGCAGGAAGTCAGAAGATAAGATTTTTATCCCTTTTGGGAAAACAGAATCCCTTTAGATTTTAAAAACAGAATCAGACAAAGAGTAGGAAATATCAAATTATCGCAGATCGAGTGTCCTTTTAATTTGAAACATTTCTTTTCTAAATGCACATTTGGGAAAGGGTTCAGCCAATGTGCCTTTATGTGATTTGGGTGCAGGCAGAATTCTGGCACTTAAAAATAGCGCTGAGGTCATCTTCATTTCCTCCCAATTGCTGCCTGCTCTGAGTTTGGTTTTCTGCTAGTGTTTCTGATCCCCAGAGCTCTCTTAAAAGGATCAGGGGAAATCTGTTACTTCTGGCCCTCTCTTTTTAGTCCCCAAGTCTGTGTGTCTCTATCGTTTATGGAGATGCTCAATATAATCCCAATATACCCCCAAAGCAATTTACAGCCAATAGATGCCACCTCCGTTGCATGTGGGGTAAACCGAAGTAGGAAGAAGAGATGCACAGGATTTGGAACAAACTGGACATTCCAATACTTCACCGGGTGTTCATTTCTGCTTTCATTACCCATCTCCTGCATCAGCCTCATTTGGACCCCCTGCCCATCCCGAAGGAGCATCCCTAGGGGTCCACTGTGGTGAAACAGAAGCATCTATGTCCTTGGAGCATCACTTAAACACTAAAAATACTGTGTTTGGGAAATTTTTATCAGAATTCGGACTTTAGTGCTCTGGAAGGACAGTTAATTATACATACACGTGTTGGTACAAAAAAGTAAAATTGGGAGTCTGTCTGCTTTCTTTATGTCGCCCAAATTATCTCCTATATTCTGAATACCTGAAGTATGTGACGTCCTTACTTGGCTATTTTACATCAATTCCAACATCCTGGATTTAATTTGTATCATTTAAAAGCTTTTATTCGCAGTGCCTGGGTGGCTCAGTTGGTTAATCGTCTGCTTTCAGCTAGGGTCATGATCTCAGGGTCCTGGGATTGAGCTCATCAGGCTCTGTGCTCAGTGGGGGAGTCTGCTTCTCCCTCTGTCCCTCCCCACCTTCTGTGTTCTCTCTCAAATAAATAAATAAATAAATAATGAATAAGAAAAAACAAGCTTTTGTTCATTCACCGAAAAAACCCACAGTGATTTGTTGACGCCTTAGTATGTGCCATGCTCTGAACTTTAAAACATAATTTAGCATGAAAAACATTTAAAATATTATTTACAGGGAACATGATAAATACTAACAATAATGGTAGCTGAAAAGAAAAATAGATATTACACGATGCTTGCAACTATATAAAAATGTGTCAATTCAGGGGGCGCCTGGGTGGCTCAGTGGGTTAAAGCCTCTGCCTTCAGCTCAGGTCATGATCTCAGGGTCCTGGGATCAAGCCCCGCATCAGGCTCTCTGCTCAGCATGGAGCCTGCTTCCTCCTCTCTGTCTGCCTGCCTCTCTGCCTCCTTGTAATCTCTCTCTGTGTCAAATAAATAAATAGAATCTTAAAAAAAAGTGTCAATTCAGGTAGAACAAGGGGAAATAAAGACTGTTTTGTCTTAGATGTGAATGATTCTAGAAGATCTTTTCCTTAAAAATAGAACTTTTATTTTGTTGCTTTAAGAACAAAAACCAAAAATAAATTCAAACATACATCACCATCCGAGCAAGATAATCCTGAACAATTCAAGTTATCAGCATGTCCTCCTGTGTTCTTTACTCATGTACGTCCCATACCTAGTGTACAGTGTGGTGCATAAAGGTTTTACCAATGTTTGTTGAACGAATTCAAGTTACTTCCAGTGCAAGCGTTATAGCTCCTTTACTAATTTGGAGTGACCACCTCATCAGTTGACTTGATTTTCACAAAGGCCTGTCTGGCATGTGCCCTGTAGCAGGCAACACTGTAACCAATCATTCTGTTCTCTTTGCATTATTTATAGGGATATTTTGCACCATTTCCCTCTGCACGTATGCTGCCAGCATCTCCTATGATTTGAACCGGCTCCCAAAGCTAATTTATAGCCTGCCCGATGATGTGGAACATGGCTACAGCTGGTCTATCTTTTGTGCCTGGTGCAGTTTAGGCTTTATTGTGGCAGCTGGAGGTCTCTGCATCGCTTATCCATTTATTAGCCGGACCAAGATTGCACATCTAAAGTCTGGCAGGGACTCCACGGTATGACTGTCTGCACTCGAGTTCCCTGCTCGGCGGCCCGTCCACGGTGCGGACGGCTCCTGAGAGGAACAGAGTGGAATTCAAGTCGGGATCCCAAGCACAAAACAGTCTTTTTACATTCCAACCTGTTGCCTGCCAGCCCTTTCTGGATGACTGAGAGAAAAATCATGCAAAACCTCCATACCTTTCTACGGACAAGACTACTGTGGATTCAAGTGCTTTAATGACTATCTATGCTTTGACTGTGAGACGTAGGGAGCGGTGCCATGGAACATTTCTAGGTTTAGAAAAAAGAGGAAATTGCAATGGAAGAAAAAATTTGTATGATTGCCATTTATTTCAGAAAGTTTGTATATAACAATTACCTGAGAGTCATTTCTATTTGCAAAAGGATTCATAACAAAGCGAGTATAATTTTCTTGTCATTGTACCACGCTTGTTCAGTTTTAATGAGGTATCTTTGGAACTTGTCCTGAGGGTGTCTTGTTGTGTCAGCACCAAATATTCGTGCATTCTTTGTGGATGTTCCTTGTCAACAGGAAGATTCCCCTTCTGTTGCCTTATTTATTTATTTATTTATTTATTTATTTATTTATTTATTTATTTTCAACTGGAGTCTCTTCTCTGTCTTTGTACTGGAATCCGGATCCTAAGGGAAACAGACTAACTGTGTAAGAGCTAATCCGTGACACTATGCAGTATTGTTCGATGTCTTACCTGTTGTTTAACCTAGGTCTCTTTCTGTTAACTGGATTTCTGCATTAAATGACTGCCCTCTTGTTAACCTGAGTGTGTCTTCTTTTAGTGGTGGCGATGGGTGTCCTTAGCCACGGGGACAGAGGGAAACTCTTGTTTTCCTAAGACTCTTATTAAGTCTTACTAATTGCTTCATTTCAACGAGGTTGGTCATTAACCTGTTGTTGACAAAAGATGTTATTTTCAAATTTCTTTGAAAACCTTACCTTGGTATTTTAAATGTTCTTCTCGCTCTTCCTTTACCATCTGCTTGGTAAGCAGATGCTTGGTAGTAGGCTACTGCTGAGGATACATGGTTTCTCCTTTGTCCTTGGATCTCCTAGGCCCGTGGGTTTCAGTTTTGGCTGCACCTTGAGAATCACCTGGTGAATTCCTCAACCACACCTGAACTGGGCCCCTCCTCAGGCCAGCTGACTCCGAATGTCTGCAGCTGGGCCCAGGCATGAGTGTTTTTGAAACAACATCCCAGCGAGTTCTGATGTGCAGCTGGGTTTGAGAGCCACTCTTCTGGGCCAGAGCTGCAGTAGTCTCCTCACCCATTAACATTTATTTAGCACTTCATGTGTGCCACTAACTGGGCCATGTTTTTTTCCCAGGTATGATTTCATTTAACCTTCTCGAAAGCTCTATGAGACAGGTACAATGATTCCATTTTCCTGATAAGGAAGCCCAGGATCAGCCTCAGAACGTTTGCTTCATTTTTTGTCAATCCTTTTCCTATGCTGGGGTATAGGACAAAAGTTAAAATCCTTCCATTGTGTCTACTTATCTTTAGATAGAAGGGTTGGCACCAGCTAACTTCCAAGCTTTTCCTTTTAACTCCAACATTATCCTGTTCCCTACACACACGGTGTGTTAAGTAAAGATGCTCCGTAGAATAAGGGAAGATGCCACATTCAGAAGTAAGACATTGTTTCAGATTTTAATTTCTGGAACGATGCACTTTTCCTTTATTATAAAAGCTGATTTGGGACTTGTGAAAGGATAAGACTAGTGATAATCCACCCCTTCCCGCACCCCTCCCCCACAAATAAAGCCTGACTTGCAAATGACAGTGTCCACATATTGTCACATGAGCCTTTTCAGAGAGCTTCAGTGATTTCGGTGACCACACAAGCTCCCGAGACCTGTGGAGAGATTCCCCAGCCATCTCTCAGGTCTGTTTAATAAACCCATCCCTCTGGGTAAGATCAGAGACACATAGAAAGAGGAATTATTTTCATTTATTACTTATGTGGGAAATTCTCAAAGCAGGATAGCTGTTTCTTTGAAGTCTTCTTTAAAGATCCCCATAGAGGATGTCAAGACTCTTCAACATTTATATTCCAACCACCAAAGCAGTGTCTGAGTGAGTGACTTTTGAAGTTTCTGAGAAGCTTCCTAGGGAGTTGAGGTGAGAATGGAAGAAAGCCTCGGAGTGACAGAAGGTTGAAGGGTTCACACACCAGAAAGGTGCCCAGAAGCCGGGGGAGTTCAGTTACATTCAAACGTGTGTTGGCAAAAACAGCCTCCTTGCCTTCCAGCCAAAGTGAGCTCAGAACAAGGAGTGCTGTGCCCAATTTTCCTTGCTTTCTATTTACCGTCATGGAAGTGTGAGCAAATGTTGCCAAAGTCAGGCATTGTATCCCCATCCATGGGCTTCTCTATGAGGTGTTTTCATCATTGTCTTATGAATGAAGGATGATGGAAATGGCCGCTCACTACTGCATGGAGCAGAATAATTTATTGAGACAATCTGTTTGTTCTTCTTAAGTTCTCTCTGTCCCACTTTTACCAGCATGCCAGGCCCAGACTGTATTTCTTTGCCGTGGGGATTTTTCTGCACGGCAGAAAGCAGAGGTGGTTGAGAGTGAGAAATGCAGTGGATCCAAAGGGGAAGACAGGCTCAGGATTGAGGTTGGGGGCTTCAAGCGCTCAAGGGCATCCCAGAGGCTGAAAGAGAAAATGTCGGCAACCACGTGATTATCTGGGCAGTGCACTCCCTAAAGGTATCAGGACCAAGAGAGGATGGCTAGGAGGGGCGTCCAGGGAAACTGAAGCCCTTGGAACAGTGGGCTTCTCACTGGTAGCCAGTCTGACCCTTGGAAGGTTCAGGGGTATCGGCACAACTGTGTGTGTGAATATCCCCAATAATGAGTGAGGGCCAATTTCCTCCCACTCCTGCAAGACAGGGCTGGGAAGTGTATTTACAGAACACTTGGGACTGTAGACTAAGGGTCATGTCCATCTGCCATATATAGACAACATATACCAAAAAAGAGATCTTTATCCAAAACCTTGACGAGATAATCATAAGCCCCACAGTCCCCTCCTTTTACAATGTCATCCTTGGTTTATTGGCAATGTTAGAACTACAGCAGTCCACTCTGAGGGAACCCTAGCCCCTCTCACTGGGGTACTCTGGACCCCTGATAGTCAAGAGTCCATGATGTAGGAAACTTGCAGAGAATGTAATTTCTCCATAAAATTCACTATATCTTTTTTTTTTTAAGATTTTATTTATTTATTTGACACAGAGAGAGAGAGAGAGAGAGAGAGAGAGAGATTACAAGTAGGCAGACAGGCAGGCAGAGAGAGAAAGGAGGAAGCAGGCTCCCTGCTGAGCAGAGAGCCGGATGAGGGCCTCGATCCCAGGACGCTGAGATCATGACCTGAGCTGAAGGCAGAGGCTTTAACCCACTGAGCCACCCAGGCGCCCAATTTACTATATCTTTCAACAAATATTTATTGAGAGCCTACTAAGTGCCAAGCACTATTCCAGGCCCTTAGGAAACATCAATGAAAGAGAACAAAGGTTCTGGAGATAAAACACAAACAAGACACAGTTTAAACCCTGGTAGTAAAATGTAATAAAGTACGAGTAAAATTCTAGTAAAAAGCAGTCAAGTACAAGTAAAAATTAAAGTCACCCTTTCAAGCCCCAAATGATTTCATAAGTCCAGTATTAAAGTGATTCAATACAGTTACTAAAATAGGTTTCTTTTGAATTATACTTTCATGGGCTGTGCATTTCACTTCATATTGTTCTTATTTGAATCTATCCTCAGTTACACAAAAAGTAACATTATTACTTGGGGGGGAGTGGCCTCTCAAAGATTTCCCATTTGAAAAATTTTTTTTTAAGATTTTATTTATTTATTTGACAGAGAGAGATCACAAGGAGGCAGAGAGGCAGACAGAGAGAGAGGGGGAAGCAGGCTCCCTGCTGAGCAGGGAGCCCGATGTGGGCCTCGATCCCAGGACCCTGAGATCATGACCTGAGCCAAAAGCAGAGGCTTTAACCCACTGAGCCACCCAGGTGCCCTCCCATTTGAAATTTAAACCTGAGAACAACTAAGGGTGGACTACACAGGTAGACCTCAATTACCTGAGCTAAGGAACCCAGGTTCTTGGATCTTTAAGGTTACCTATGCTAAAGATGAAGAGGAACCTAGGATCCCAGAGACTCAGACAGCCACAAGGTCAAGGTGAGCTACCCAGTGAAGGTCAGTGCATCTGGGATGCTAATGCCACCTGGTCACTGCCTCCATCCTTGCTCAGGCTATGGGACTCCCACTCCCACTCTGCCTGGCTCAAGCTGACTTTTCCTTATGTCTCAGCTTCCATACAACTCTCCTGAAGCCTGCCTCTCACCGGTTACAGTCTGTATGATAATCACTTGTTCACCCCTACCTGGGTATAAACTGTCTTATTTGTGTTTTGTTGCCACCGCTCAGCATAGGAACACAGTAGGTGCTCATAAATCTTCGCAGAATAAATGCATGAATTCAGATCACAAAGATAAACTTTCATCTTCCCTGGACAGAAGTGACTCCCTTAGCACCAACTGTAGGGAGCCCATCAAAAAATATATGGTAGTATAATAGGCTAAATGGAATGAGAATATAGCTTGGCAAGCAAGTAAGCCTCATTAGAATAATTAAAGGGACTATTAACCCAAGCTAGCCCAGACATAACTTGAAATGTGTTATGAACTAAGTACTATGGAACATTTATTTGATGGCTCAAACAGTATTAAGTTAGTAACCTCAATATGGTTCTACACCTCCATTTAAATCTTTCCCATTTATGTGCAGGTATGTTTTAAGTCTCTAATTGGAATTTTGAAAGGAATGCTTCAAACGGGACTTCCTTTGAATGCAAATAGCTGTACTGACCAAGAGCCCTTTTTAAAATGTAGTATTTGAGTTTCTCCAGGACCCTGTCCTTGGATTGGAAGGAGAGGAAATTCTTCTTGCAGCAGGGCAACCACAAATGCTTGAAGAGGCTCAGGGCACCCCATCACACTGGGAACTTGGCTATCAATATATTCCCTGCCCATATGCAACCTTTATTTTGCCAACCTTCAAAGCAAGATTTTTACTTATTCAAAAATGTATTAGCATGTATCTTCTTATAGCTTCCATAAAAGGAAAACAAATTGGTTGGCTGTAAGATACCTTTCTGTTCTTACTTCCTATTTTTTTTTCACCATCAGCCTGTACAGTAAAATACTGCCTACTCTCTGCTGTCCCAGGGTGTGCTTGGGCCTCACTGTGGACAGGAACTGAGAGAAGACCAGGCAGCTGGAAAGGAGAGAACAAGGGGGCAGTGGAGCTAGTGAGATTGTAGAGATAGGGCAGAGCCGTGTTGGTTGCCCTGAGGAGGCTGGGTTTTACTCTGGCTGTGGTAGGCAATGAGAGTTTAAGGCAAAGAGAGTTTATTCACATCACAGGGACGTGGTGTGATTGTCATTTTAAAATGTCAGCATTGCCGCTGGATGGAAGATGGATTGGAAGAAGTCGGTGGAGGTGGAGAAACCAGTCGAGGAGAAGAGCGTGGCAGGAATCCAGGAGACACGATGGTAATCTGGACCATGAAGGTGGCCATGAAGATAGAGACAAGAGGGTGATATATTTCAAAGATGGAGTTGACAGGACCTGCTGGTAAAGGGGATGGAGTGGGGAAAGAAAGGGAAATTATCAAGGATGACAACTAAGCAGTTTTTAGAGTTAAGTTATTTACTAAGGAAATTATGATTCTTGTATCAAAAGGGGATAAGGGGGGTGCCTGGATGACTCAGTCCATTGAGTGTCTGCCTTAGGCTTGGGTCGTGATCCCAGGGTCCTGGGATCAAGCCCAGCATTGGCCTCGAGTCTGTTTCTCCGTCTCCCACTTCCCCTGTTTGTGCCTTCTCTCTCTCTCTCCCTCTCTCAAATAAATAAATAAAATCTTTTTAAAAAACCCAACCAAAACAAAAGGGGATAAAGATCTGAAACTGGGGGGGAGATACTAAGTGTCATGGTAAACCCATTATCACACAAGATGGCAGTTATCCTTAACTGAGTAGAACCCAAGACTGAAAAGCTACAGGTAAGAATATGGTCCAATGACCCACCTTGTCCCTAACTTATCCAACTGCCAGCTTCATCCCCTTTAATTTCTAATTGTTCTCCAGAAGCTGTCTATACCAGCTGCACTACTCAGTTTGAGTGTGAATTTTATCAATTAATGGTGACTGCAACGATTTCGATCCAGCCACAAGGGGAATGCATGTAGTGATTGTGAGTTAATGGAAGAGACAGATGTCCCCCACAGGCCTCCTCAGCTCACATGATACCTGACAGACTATTGGCCATGCTTCCTGTCATGTCTTAAGGTTGGCATTGCCAACATTCACAAGATGCACATACCACTGCCCCGTGATCTGCTCATTTTGGATGACAAAGACTTTGACGACGTCACTGCCTTGAGTGTGGGTTGTGAGTAGCCTCAGACTCTTAGGACATGTCCTCAATGTACACAGGACCTTAGGGGTAAATTCCCTCACTATTGGCAATAGACGTGGAGTGACATCCTCTGGGAATTCTGGAAAGTACATGGAAGCCTTGGGAGAACAGGTTCATGGAGGATCTACTCCATCTGGACAAGAAGGGCCTGGGACTCCTTGACTACCTTCCCAGAACACAATAGGTACTTCACAATCACAGCCAGGTGTCAAGACGGCGGTGTTTAGTTCTTGAATCAAATAACACCTTTTATTTTTATCCTTGTGGCTTTGCCTTCAGTCAAATGGGTTGTGAGGAGTACATAAACCCTTTAGAAACTTGCCTGAACTGAACCTCACTCAACGGTGGCTTTGGTGGGCTTCAGACTCATTCCCCACATGGAAAACACATCCCGTCACATCGGTTGATACTGTTAAGCTTATAAGAGCACAAAAGGAACCCAGAAAACTGCAGAGATCGTTGAGGGTTTCTCATTTCTCCCGAAGCTTGTATTACTTCTGGACTCCATTTTTGCTTAAAAAACCATCTCTCCTTTTCAAGCATTTGATTCCAAAAGGATGGTGCTAGAGTACCATTCCTGTTGGTTCAGAGGGTTCCTTCATTCTTCTAAGTGTTAGATATAAATAAGAAGTGGAGAAGAAAGCTCTGACTCTTGGAATCCTCTCCAGTCCTGTCTCTTGGCATTGATGAGATGCTATGTGTAGGGCTGACTCAGCATTTTTCCGGGCCATGCTCTTTTTGAACTGTCTTGTTATTGCCTCTACTTTATGGATGGAGAAACTAGGGCTCATAGAGGTTAAATAACCTTCCCCTAAGATGCTAAGTGGCGGAGCCAAGATTTAGATTCTGGCCTCTTCAAAGTCGTGATTCCTTCCACTTCCCCACATTCCCATCCTACCCGAGACCCAACACATACACTAATTGTGCCTCTCTAACCACATCCGAGCTTTTCCCCCCAGATTATGTACATCTACATAGATTAACATTCCCCCACGGTTTTCGTGGTTCTCCTTGGAAGTTACTGCTCAGTAGTTTTTTAGGTTTATTTACTTATTTTTTAGAAATCTCTCCATCCAACACGGAGCTTGAGCTCACAACCCTGAGATCAAGAATCATACACTTTTCCGACCTGAGCCAGCACGGCCCCCTGCTCTGCAGTTTTCAATCAACCAGCTGCATTTCTAAATCAGAGCACATAGCGCCCTTTGGAATTCTGTAAAGATTGCCAGACCTATTTTTATAAGCACAGAACCTCTACGTACTGATTGACCTTCAGGAGCCCCTGTCCTCTGCAGTAGCCTAAAGGTATGACAGCAATTTTAATTACCTTCCTGGCACTGCCCCCACAGAACATTCTGAGAAATTCCCATGTCACCAGGGCTGCTCAAAGATTAATATTTAAGTGGGTAGATCCTCCTTACTTTGTCCTGTGAAAGCATCCCTGGTGGCTTTTTAAAAAATTGTTCAATGAAAGCTATTACTCCAAAAAGAAGGCTAGATAGTCTTGTGGTTAGAGACAGGCTAGGAACTCTGAGACTCGGAACTTTTAGTTCTTGTTTTGTGACTCTGTAGCTGTGTGCTCCTGAAAATCAATCATCTCTCCTGGACCTCTGGAGTCATTCGGGAGCTGATGGGCTTTCCAGGGACATGGGCAATGCCACACGTGTAACAAGCCCATGAAATACTTTGAACACCTCTGCAAACTTTTATATTCTTTTCCAAATTGAACATGAACTAGTCTTTTGTAATGTGAACTGATTTTAAAAGCACAGCATGTAGATGGCACCAACCATGCAATGAAGCAATCCGATGCCGTGTCAATGTAAGGATGCCCTCCCAGCTTCTCGGTACACATCAAGGAAGGCACTTGGTGTTCCATTTCTCTTTGAGAGGTTGGTCCCTGTGCAGTGACTTCAAAACAAAATGTCAAGACAGCCTTGGGACTGAGCCAGTGGAGGCTCAGGCTGACATCCCTGTCGACAGAAGAGGAAACAGACTCTGAGCAGGAACCTAATGTCTCTCGGCCAGTCTCTGGCAAGGTGTCTAAGTCCCCAGCAAGTGAGCTCTGTAGGTTTTGAGGTGCACGGATCTAAGGGTCTGTATTCCTGCAAACACGCTGATGAAGCACTAGCCTCTGCTTTTTATGCCTCTGCAGTGACTACAGTAAATCGCTATCATGCCAACATGTTTCTCGAATAAAATGGACTTGGGAATTGAAACTAAACCAACTGTGAAAGGTAATCTGGGGGAGAGTGATTAATACAGTATTGATCCAAAGGCTGAGCCGGTTCTTAAACAAAGGGTTTTCCCAATAAGGTAACAGTTTAAAGAGGGTTCACAGGAGTGGGCAATGGTTTCCAAGAGAACTGGAGCAAAGTGTGGGAAGAATGTGGGAGGTGGAATGAGGCTGGGGGAAGGGCAGAGCCACCAGAGCCACGTGGAGCCACGTGGAGCCACACCAAGCAGGATATGCAGACACCCTCTTCCCTCAGCCCTTGTCCCAAATACCAGCTACTGCAAAGAGCCAGAGGAGTGAAGAATGCAACAGGTTAAGATGGAAGTTAGTGTAATTTCATTATTTTTAAAGCAATCAGCCTGTGGGTCTGTGATACGCCTACATAATCAAAGAGGATGTCACAGAAAATGTCAAGCTTTTACCTAGGAACGACTGAGCAGCTGGTTCTGTGTTGCATGATTCCGTACATCCCCATGTGAGGAAGGAAAAAAAGGAAAAAAAAAATCTTCCTTCGGGGTATAACACTCAACATTTTTTCTTTTTTCCTTCGTGACATTGGAATGCTTGGATTTGGTGGAAGCAAAGGGGAGCTGGGTCTGGCATCCTGGAACTTTCTGGCTTTGTTCACTTGGTTGGCAGATGACCATGAAGTGTAACCTGCGTGTGGTCATTTGTTTATCAGATCTATACTGAGGGACTGGTATGTGCCATTCACTGGCTTTGGTGCCGGGGCTCATCAGTGAGCAGATCAACCAAACCACTCCCCTCAGGAGCTGGAGAGACAGACAACAAGCAGACCCGTCTCTTGTGCTGGAGGAAGGTGCTATGAAGAGAAATCGAGCTGGTGAGGTGGTGGCTCGTTGAGATAGGGAAGCCAGGCATGGCCTCACTGATAGGGGGCCTTTGGAGCAGAGATCCTGAACAGTGCAGGTGTGGGAGGAAATGCCCCTGGAGAGAGGACAGGGAGTGCAAAGGCCTAAATGGGACAAAGCTTTGCATATTCCAGGGTCAGCAAGGGGGGGCAGAACGCAAGAGGGAGTGTTAGAGAGGAGGCTAGAGGGCAGAGCATGACACCAGGTCAAATCAAATGTCACTCGGAGCAGGAGAGCGGTATAATCTGACTCATACACAAACAAAAACAAAAATCTTCTGGCTCAATGAATTAATTTTCCTTGGTTTCCATGTCAATATCAAGAGGCTGGTATTGGGCATTTGGGGCAAACAGGCAGACCACATAGTTAATATATGCACTCTTCCAAGGTGAACTCAATCTCTAATAGTGTGGAGGTGTCCAGGGCAGACACAAAAGGGTGTCAGAAGTGTGACCACAAAGTGGTGGGAATAAAATAACGAGAAAGAGAGAGGGGGATGGCAGGGAGGGGGACCTGGAGTAATTGCTCTCCTTTGTTACACCCCCGAGAAAGTAGTTATTTGCTGAAGGAACTTGATGAAAACTGACAACATTAAATGATTATCGCATTCAGATGGCAAAATTATACTTCAAATCACCTGCTTCTCTTGAACATAATAAATTCATGGAATTTAACTGAAAGACAAAGAAAGCTGAGCTCTTCTTGTACCTAGGTATGTTTTCAGTTGTTTCTTTAAATTCCCAACAAGTCCATTGCTTGTCACTCAAATATGTTCCTGATTTCCTTCATCTTTCTCGGTCGAGCTTTTTCAGAGAGTGGTTTCATCCCTACATTTCGAGAGGTCAGGGGTAATTCTCTCTCTCCAACACTCAGACTTCCAGCCTGCAAACCCACCCCCCACCCCCACCTGCCTCTCTTTCCTGATTGCTGTCTAGGCAGCATTTCAGGCAAGGGCAGTCTACCAAGGAGCATCCCCGAAGCCTGACACATAATAAGTACTCAGTCAATGCTTGATAGCTCAGTGAATGAAGGAGTAAATAAGGGAGTGAAAGAATAGGAAAATAGAAAAAGCTACACTACATACACTGTAGGATATAGTGTTGGTATAACATGCATAAAAATACTCCCTTGAGATTTCTTAATGACCAGGATTTCTCTGTGAAGACTTTGCATCTCACCTAATTTTAGTCCAAAGTCTTTCCTGCATAGCTTTTTGAACAATCATATTTACCTTATATCCAAGTGAATGGTTCCTCTTGAAAGTTTACATATATTTTTAAAGATCTTATTTATAGTTTGTCAGAGAGAGAGAGAGAGAGAGAGAGAGAGCACAAGCAGGGGGAGCAGCAGGCAGAGGGAGAAGCAGTCTCCCCTCTGAGCAGGAGCTCGACCAGGGACTCATTCCAGAATCCTGGGATCATGACCTGAGGGAGGCAAAGGCAGACGCTTAACTGACTGAGCCACCCAGGCGTCCCGAAAGTTAGTATATTTTGAATCCCTGATGAGCCTTAGCTTTCTAGGTCATAGAGGAAGTAGGTGTCCCCCTGACAGCTGTCTGTCTCTTACATGGCTTTCTGAGTGTCTCTTTGATTCACTGTTCTCAGACTCACAAGCATTTATTTGCTCCCCTCCAGCAGGAGCCAGTGCAATTTCGTTCAAGAAATATTAATCGTTCTTATGTGTCACACCCTGTGCCAAAGGGGGGAAAATACTTTAAAATACTCCAATTAGAAGATAACCTCAAATTTTGGAAAATGCTCCAAAAGCTGTGTTGCCTTATGCATTTGATATTAAAGATGCTTTAGCAGAACCTGGAACCGTGATTTAATTCTGTGAAATACACTAATTAGAACCACTGCCTCTAATGATCACTGACGCTGTCACTCAAGGCGCTGAAGAAACACATTTTTCTATCTATCATTTGCTGCATCGTGGTTACACACATGAAGATGTCCACCCCCACATGTATTTTTTTCTCTGAAAGATGAAAGCAAGGCTTTGGCACAGAGCGAAAAGACAGTATCGTTCAAGACCATTGAGGCCAAAACATTAAAATTGAGACCTGGAAAATATGGCAAAAGGGAAATGCAAACTATATGGAAACTCTCCAGTGATATTGACACAGGCGGTGCCCGCACGACACGAGTGTGCTTAGAAACCTAGGTGTGCAGGACAGGGTTCCGAGGTGCAATCAGCAGTCCACTTTAGGTAGTTTAGAAGAAAAGGAGTTCATTTTAAAATACATTAAGGTGCTCAAGAGGGCCAGAAAATGTGTCTGGTTGATCACACAAGGAACACTGTGCAAACCCCACGAGGGGATCGTTGCTGCAATGACCCCCACCACCGACGCCGCAGCTGGCACCATTGATGGTGGACCCTGAATGCTGCTGCCCTCTGTCCCTGCTGACCCTTGAGACCCGATGTTTATTCTCCCACGCTTCCAGAAAGTGGGTTCCATTTTGGTGGCCTGCTTGATTAGAGGTGATACTGTAACCCGTACCCCTCCCACTCTCACCCATTGGTCTCTTTACTCTGATTTTGGGAGAAAGAGCACCATCTATTGGTCAGTGGGTCACAGCACACGCAGCGTCCTGCAGGAAGGCGTCTCCCCTAGGCCGGTGGTCTCACTCCCATCACCCTAACTGAACTCTGGTGGGAAGCACTGACGCCCGAAATAAACGACCACAGATAAGGTAGTTTGGAAAGTCCATGAAAGGTGCTGCTACCGGAGAATCCAAATCTAGAATGAGCAGTTATTCCAGCGAAGACAAATCATTGCCCTCTCCACAACGGAAGGGGTCTCCACTATCATTTTCCTCCCGAATGTGGTATTATAACAAGTCTCAGAGGTGGTCACTGCTGCTGAAAGTTAATCAGCAGTCGCAGCAGGCCCTTGGTGACCCGTCCTTCTTTGGGCTAGTAAGTGTGGCTCCATTCCTGAAACCACAGCTGCCTTGTCCATGAGGCCCCTGAGGAGGGAAAGGGAAGGCACCGGGCAGGCAGTTTTCCACCCGCGTACTTAGAACCTGGGACACAAATATTTTCCCATACTGGGCGCTGTTCTGACATGTCCACTCTTTCCTCTTCCCCTGACCTTCTTTCATGTCACCGGCCACCCTTTCAAACTGGTAGCCTGCCATGACATGGTAAGCATCTACCTCTCAGGCTGTCTCTCCTTTCAGCCAAAGTGGACCATGTGGACTACTTCAAGTTCTGCTCCCGGGGAATGTTTCCTTTTCTCCTTGTCCCTTAGCTCCAGTGGGGCTGAAGAGCCCCAGCAGTGAGATTCCAGCAGGTACTGGCAGACCCATCTGTAAGCCAGAATGGACTCCTTTCCTCCTTGGTCAACTGCTCATCAGGAAATCCCCCATGGGACCGTGGTCACGGGGGAGAGAAGGGGTAGGGCAGGCAGGAGGCACATTGCAGGATAAGGGGCTGACTGCTTCTGTAGCTCATGAGGGCCATCAGCTGTGGAACTCAGTGCTGATATATATGGCTTCCCCCTGATGAGAATGTGCTGGTGGGCGGGGCTCATTGACCTTTGACCTGGTGGATCAAATCACTCTCAGTTAAAGATGGGCAGGTTGAGTCACAGAGTCACCTGGTGTCCTGCAAGCCCTCAGCTGCCAGTCAAGAGTTCTTTCTAAAAGGAGAATAATTGGGTGGCTCAGTGGGTTAAAGCCTCTGCTTTCGGCTCAGGTCATGATCTCAGCGTCCTGGGATCGAGGCCCGCATCGGGCTCTCTGCTCATCAGGGAGCCTGCTTCCTCCTCTCCCTGTCTCTCTGCCTACTTGTAATCTCTCTGTGTCAAATAAATAAATAAAATCTTTAAAAAAAAATAGAAGGAGAATGATTACCGGCACAAGAGAGTTTAGCTTTTCTCCACAAATGAAGAGGCTACAGCTATCCTTCCCCTATTAGGACTTGCTGCAGGCTCCAGCCAGCATCTGGATTGCTCACAGACATTCTGAGCACCGTTAGATCCCCTGGGTCATGAGGGAAAAAATGCAGAGCTACTCGGAGTGGGCCTGGACCAGCTGGAGAATCCTCCCATGCAGGAAGCCTCCATTAAAAGTAAATGAGTCAGAGCAACAAACCCAAAGGTGCCGTCGACGGCCTTCAGATGCCAAGGAATTCCATCAAGCATCTGTGCCTCTTTCTTAACGGCACTAATAGTTGCAGTTCCTACAAAGGAATTATTGCTTTTATTTGGCCATTCTGGTAGGATGGGGGGCGGGGGCAGCCTGGGGAAGATGGGATCTTGGTCCTCCAATAAAGTCACCCTTACTCCATGGTTTGGGAGCCATTGTGGGGATTCTGCATTTGCTGAGGGCACCGTTCCAGGCATAGAGTCAGGATCTGGGGAAATTACCACATAATTTTTCACTGAGAAAACTGAAGCAGTCAGGAGAGAACTTGCACAGTCTACCACCACCACATCCGCCCACCCTCCAGCATCTGCTCCCACTTACAGTCTGTTCTACAGTGCGTGTTTCTGTAACAGGCAGTCACTCAAGTAGTATTGCTAGGTCGGGGATGATGTCATTCTAATGTGGAAATCGGGTCGGTTCATAAGTCATTTCTCCCCCTAGCACATTAATATCTTGTGCCACCAGATAAGAGCCGCTGAACGCAAAGACACTAACGGAATGAGCTGAATGAGTAAACTGCGGAAAGAATAAAGTAGTTTGTATGAGGCCTTCTCACTGCCTCTTACTGATTCCTTTGGGCCACAGGTTCTGTCTTGGAAGTCCTTATTGTGTACACAGCAGCTTCTACCTTTCTTTCTACCAAATTCTATCAAGTTGCCTTTGCCTTTTTCTTAGAAAGGTGAAATCCTTTACTTACTGATATACAGTTGATCCTTGAACAACATGGGTTTGGACTTTAGGGGGTCCACTTTACTTTTTTTTTCTTTAAGATTTATTTATGTACTGTGCACACGTGGGGTGGGGAGGGAAGGGGCAGCGGGAGAGGGAGAAAATCTCAAGCAGACTCTTTGTTCAGGGTGGAGCCGGATTCCGGGATCCATCCCACGACCCTAAGATCATGACCTGAGCGGAAACCAAGAGTCAGACACTTAACTGACTGAACCAATCAGGTGCCCCCCCCACCTTTTCAAGAGTTGACCACAAAAGCCACAAGGGCATTTATTTACAGCGGCCCAAGTCTCCGAGGGACCATATCCAAGGTGAAGGGTGCAGAGGTCATGCCTGCTGCCCTCTGAGGACCCCGTGAGGCCATCGGAGACCAGGAGCAGACCGCTAGAGCCCAGCACCGGGCAAGGCTGCGGGTCAGCCTGTGCGCTGACGGGGTGGTTGGGTGGAGAGCTGGGGTGGGGGGCGGGCAGGGAGGCGGCTGGGCCCACGCAGGAGGACCATGCCCAGAGGGCAGGGGCGGGGCTGCAGCCGGTGAGCCCCGCCTCATGGGGGTGGCCTCAGCGGGCCGCTGCAGAGCCCTCCTGGTGGCCTCTGGGAGGCCCGCGATGGAGGGCGGGGGGCTGGAGGGACGCCTCTGGAAGACGGCGCCCGGCTGGGGCTGGTGGTGTTCCCCGCTGCCCTGTTGGCCGCCGCCGCTGCTGAGGTCGGCCCACCGGGCTCGGCGATCGGGGCCCGGCCCCCTGCTGCCGCCGCCCTAGCCCTGCCCGCTTAGCCGGCCTCCGTGGTTTGTTTTCAGCGAACAGACCTGCCTGCTACAAATGTATTTTCTCTTCCTTCCGATTTCCTGAATAACATTTCTTCCCTCTAGCTTCCTTTAGTCTGAGAATCCGGGGTATAATCCATAAAACAGAACAGAGGTTAACTATTGATGTTATTGGTAAGGCTTTAGGTCAACGGTAGGCTATTAAGTTGTTGGGGACTCAGAAGTTATACGTGGGTTTTCGACTGTGTGGGGGTCAGGGCCCCTTCACCCCTGGGTTGTTTAAGGGTCAAGTGTATTTTTTTTGTAGGAATGTTAACCTGTTCTTTCAAACTATGTTAATTGGTGTTTTTGTTAGTATGCCATTTCCGAAGTTGGATAGGTTTGGAATGGTCTGGCCGGTATTTCTTCTGTAAATTCTGTTATTTTTAGTGCATGAATTTGAGAATGAAGCATTTTCAGGAGCACGTTTATCGTGTTATTGCAGAAATGCCTGTATGCCGCCTTCCCACTCGTAACCATGGAGAAATTATTCATGCTCTTGTCGAACGCTAATTCCCCCACGTGTGGAATGTATTCCTACCCCCTTTTCAAGGACACTGCTCCCGCAATTATCCTTTTCCTACCTCATGAGTTTTTCACCTTTCCCGGAACGTTCTCTTCAATGTGAAAAACATGCTGCTCCTTCTATCTTAAAATATATCATTCTCTTGATTCCGCGTCCCTCACCAACCTACTGACTCCACTTTTCACTCTCTTTTCAGCAAAACTAGTTGCAGGAGTCATTTGTATTCATTACCTCCAGCTTTCCTCCCTGTTTTCTCTTAATTCCAATCCAGTGTGACTTTGCCCCTTCCCCATGCCACGAAAACTCCCATAGTTAAGGTCACTAATGACCTCATTGCTAAATCTAAGGGTCAACTTCTAGTCCTTATTTTTTTCAGCAGCATTTAATAGATCACTGCCTCCTCCATATCCTCTGCTCATTTGCCTTCCAGGCAATCACTCGCTTTCCTCCTACTTCCCTGCAGATTCCTTCCCTTCTCCTGACCTCTTAGTGCTGGAGGAACCCGAGGCGCAGCCCTGTTCCTCTTCCTCCTTCTCCTCCATCTAGTCCTTTGGTGAGCTCATCCAGTTTCATGCCACCAATATGCTGAAAATCCTCAAATTTATATCTCCAGGGCAGAACTTTGTCTTAAACTTCAGACTTATGTATTCAATTGCCTACTCAACACCCCCACTGGGATGTTTAATGCACATCTCATAGTCAGAGAGTCTAAAAATGAGCTTCTGTCATCTCGCACCCAACCTGCCCCCTTCCACAGCCTTTCCCCCATCAGATGATGGAAGCACCCTGTTCAGGGGGCCGGGCCAAGTATCTAAGAGTCACTCCTGCCTCCTCTCCACCGATCACACATCAAACACATCTGCAGATCCTGCTGGTTTAAGAAATGAAAGGTATTTCAGAATCCAGCTGCGTCTTACCACCTCTGCTGCTACTGCCAGGCAGACTACCATTTTCTCTTGCCTGGATTATTGCAGAAAGCTCCCAACTGGTCTCCTTTCACCTTTGCCTCCCCACACTACAGTCATCACAGTGGTTCTGTAAAACGTATGTTAGATTTCTACTTGTTCAAACGTGTCCGCTAGTTTTAAGTCAAAGGCAGTCCTCCTAGCGATCTGCAAGCCCTGTTTGGTCTAACCTGCCACTGCCACCTGCCAGTGACTTGCTCTTCAATCTTTCCTTCTCCCCCTCACTCTGCTCCAGCCCGACTTCCTCTCTGCTGTTCCTTTGCAACTGGCTATTCCATGTGCCTGGAACACTCTTCCATTTCCTTTAAATATTTGCTCTAATCACGCATTCTCAATGAGGCTTGACCTATTAAAAAGTGCGAAACAGTTCTACCCCCATCCTCCTGTGTTTCTGATCATTCATTCTGCTTTCCTTCCCCCAACCCTACACTTAGCACCTTCTAACCATCAAATAAATTATTCATTATGTCTACTATTTCTTATCTGTCTCCCCTGCTAGAGTGTTTAAGTCCTATGAGGGCAAGGGTCTTTGGTTCACTGACATGCTCCAGGGACCCAGAACAATGCCTTGGCAGAAACAGGTATGCAATAAATATTTGTTGTATGAATACGGGACAGGCTCAGGTCCCCCTGGGATTACTGTGAAGTGCTCTCAAGTGAAAATTCCACTTATCACCTATGTCCCACTAGCCCCACACTGATTAGTGGACTAAGTTACATGCCACGCCCCAGCTGGAAGACATTTCAGCTTCTTCTTTGGAGAAGTGGGATTCACAAGGTGAGAAATTTCCCAAACATGGAGAGGTTGTTAAAATAGTACTAAAACAGCCAAGAAGCCAAGCCACTACTTTAGACTATTGAAAAAAAAGAAAATCATATTTTCATCAACTTCCTATTAAGAAGATCTTCTTCTCAAGTAGTAAACATGAGGGATGTATTTAATTTAAATAAGAGAGAGGCGACAATTTATTAATGCTTTTATAAAAAGAGCAAACTTTATTATCTGTCATGTTGGAGGATCTTGGCTTGATTCCTATTGTTATTATTCCTACTAATGCTTTATATAACTTGGGTTGTATAAAAGGTATTGCAAATAAAAATTATTTTTATTCCAATGGAGAAGAAAATTACATGTTTAAAAATCAAGTTTCATATCAAAAGAAGTAACACCTAAAAGTTTCTGCATTTAGAAAAATCTGATTGTGAAAACACCACCAACCTTGTGATGACTGCAGTGTACTTTATGTGAACCCCTGAAAACCTTCGTTCCGAGTTTCAGTTTCTGTTCAGAAAGAGTGCAGGCAGGGCAGAACTTTTCACCTTCCGACAGAATATAAAGTTTAAGAGTCCTTTGGTATAAATGTGCGTTCATTGGTTTTGGTCGGCAACTTTTAGTTCTTTCGGGTATAAATCTGAACTCTACTCAGAACCTGCGTCCAGCAGCCATGCCTCCTGTCCTCAGGGGAGTTTGCTTCTTTGGGACTCTGGGGCCCTACCAGGATCTCAGGACAACCGCCTTCACTGCGTGCAGCTGCCTGAGACGACTTGAACCTGGCTCACAGCAGCACGCCGGCTAGATTCCCACAGAGTGTGACTTCCTGTATTTGTACATGAATGCATTTGTCCTTCCAAGGCTAACTTGGTAGCATTCCACTGGCACTAAAGAGCCAAACGGTGGCATTTTGTCTGAGCCCCCCTGGCTACTGGCTTCGGATGACGATGACACTGTGTCCGACAGGTCAATCTTCTCTCCGGGGCTCAAGCACTCCTCCATTCCAGGCTCATCTGTGTGGCTGCCCTTGGAATTCAAAGGGATGCCGCCCTGTTCACAGTCTTGGAGGCGCCTGTGGTGATCTGCGCTGAGCAACAACACAATGGTTCCGCCAACATGGAGCACTCTGACGAAAGATGGTAATTGGCATGAGTATTTCTTTCTTTTTAGACAACAAACAATCCCACTTTATTTTAAATATTTGGCGTTTTTAATTTGAAATTTAATTTTATCTATTTAAACACAAGGATTTTGATAATTAGGTAGTATCTTCCATAATGCATATTCATTATAGTAATTACAGAATCACTAGCACAAATCTGCTTTAATTATCTATTTTTACTCTACTTAAAAGGCAAGCCTCAAAGTAATTCATAGTCACATTCTAATAAGTACAAAGGAAAAGGCAAATGAAAGAATCCTAAAGAATCAGCATATATAGAGGTAGTAGGCTGTTGGCAGAAGAAAATCACCAGAAAGAGCGAGGACATGCAAAAGGGAAGGACAACAGGGAAGACCAGAAAAGGAAGGGAAGACCCGGAGATGCAGTCCCTTGAGCAAATTCTGCAGAGCAGGTCTATGTGGAGAAAGTGATGAATACCCCCAGTCCGAGGGGTTGCTAACGAGATTACTGACAGTGGGAGAGAGGCCAGTAGAGAGCTAAGGAGGGTGGCAAATGCTCCAGGCAAGTCTCAGGTGCCCCAGGAATGCATTAGGTGGGGCCCAAACCTGCGCTGTGAGTTAAACAAGCAGGAGCGAGGCAGGCCAAGCCACAGCGAGGGACGGGAGCAAGGCAGGCAGCTGGAGGAAGCACAGCTGCAGACAGGAAGACGTGAGGTGGGGGAGGCACTGAAAGAAATTCAGCAGGAGAGTGAATCCGAGGGGGTGGGAGGAGGAGGGAGGGAAAGAGCCTGTTTGGAATGTGGCCAGGGACCAACGGAACAGGGCGGGGTGAATTCCAGTCCGTAGCTGGATATATAGCCTGGAGGCAAGGAGAAGACCAGGGCTGGAGGTGGAGGCTTCAGAGTTTTATGGTACACAGAAGATAAAGCCATAATGGTGGAGGACGTCATGGCGGGGCAGGGGGCGGTACCAAGTGAGAAGAGATAAAGGGCCAAGGAACAGAGACTTCACATTTAAGGGAGGAGAGAAGAGGAAGGGTCCATAATCCTAGAGAAAGTCTGGACAGTAGTGATGGCAGGGAAGCCAAAGGTGTCCACTTTCCAGAAGGGAACGGTCTCAACGGTGTCTAATGCGGCAGGACTAACAAGAGACTAGGATTACAGGAAGTCACTAGTGAACCTGGGCACGCAGTCTTGGCTGAGGGCAGGAGCAAATACTGGTCAGCCAGAGTCGAAGGGGGACTGGAAGGTGAGGATGCAGAGATGTCAAGTGTAGACTATTCTTTCAGTAAGTTTGACTGTATAGGTAGGGAAACAGGGTGACAGCTCGAGGGCCAGGAGTTACAGGGAATCTCCCCGACACCTGACAAAGATGTCAGGAACTCCAGGAGCTTTTCCCTCAACTAAACAATCACTGAATCAAGACAAGTCTGTCTCCAAACTACACAGTGTTATGCTACACTGTCTGTATAAAGTCTCAAACTATGTAAAAAGTAAAAAATCAAACCACAAAGGCTGTGGGCAGGTGTCAGGGAGGCATGGTCATAGAAGTTCCTTATGTTCAAATACATACACTGATCCAACGGAGGCCTTCAGATTAGGGGGAAAATCTTGAATACCTTCTGGAAAGTTTCAGGCTAAATGTAAGTCACTGCTCACACATATTAGTATTTCACCATGAGCTGGCTTAATAGTGTGGCTGGTGAATTACCTAGTTAGGCACAAAGGCTGTGGTTATGAACCCTGGCTGCACAACGGAATCAGCTCGGGAGTGGTTAAGAAATACACCCATGTTCTACTCCAGACCAATTAAACTGGAGCCTTGGTGGGGAGGGGTGGAGAATGAGTGTCAGAATTTTTCAAAAGCTCCTGAAATGGTTTTAATATGAATTCAGGGTTGCAAAATCAGGTTGAGGGTAATGTGTGCAGGAGCCGAGGAAATGTCTGAATTATAGGTGTTGCCCAGAAAGAGACCTCACATAATTATGTTAAGGGTTAGGTAACTGTCAGCAGGGAAAGTTGCTTGGAAATAAGATAATCCAAAAATAAGTGTGGAGCTCCCATTTCACACGATGGAGCTGAGATGGCTCCTGGTTGGACTTAGACTTCATGTCAAGCTTTAATTTTTCTTATAGAATGTCAGCCTTGACACTGAATTTTTTCCACCCAAAACCCATGGCTCATTTTTTCTGTTGATGACGTTATTTATATACAGGCTCTCGAACATCTATGTTGTCTTGCTCTGTCAAATGCCCAACTGAGCCAATTTCATGAACTGACCTTTTAGTCCTCCTATCTTTTTATTCCTCCATGTGTTCTAGGTTCTCTCCTTTCTCAGCTTCAATGATCAGAAAACAGGCCTCACTGTTTGAACCTCTCAAAGAAATACTTTCACTGAATTAGATTCCCTGAGGCTGACCTTAGAAACCATGACATGAATAACACTTCGTCTTCATTCTACAGTCAGCAGTGTGGTAACCTCTCTCGGTTACTGGATGTTCCCTGTGTGAACTGTTGTGTGGTTTAGTAGCTGGGATTTTGAGAAAGCTCATCTTTCTGGGTCCCGGTTTCTCATCTGTAAAGTATGGGGGATTAACACACAGGAGGCAGGGTTTTTGTGAGGATTACAAGTAAATACGAAATTACCTACCTCAGTGAGTAAAATACACGTCACTACTTCAGATGCTCAAATTTCAGGCAATAATGACAACTTGGTATCTTTTTCAAAATAAAACTTAGAATAGTGTAAGATGATGCAGAACAACTATTTCAATTATAAGCTTCTGATTTGAAGCCTTAGAAAATTGAACTACAAAAGCTTTGGGAAATTACTAAGATGCAATCAAATCTTAACGGAAGAACTAGGATATATTTTGGTTAAATGCCCAGTAACTCAAAAATTATAAAAACAAACTCACAACTTACCTCTCCATTTCTTGTAGAATGTTTTTGATGTCTTTCCCTAACTTAAACTTTTTCCCAAATGGAATGTCAGAAATAATAATGTCGACACTCTCTGAGGGCAGTGGCAATTCTGAAATATAGAAACCAGAGAATCTGGTTACATACATTGCGTTCAAATATTTACAACCTAAGTACAAGAAAATTAAAGTATGCCGAATTATTTTTGCATATTAAATAAAATTTCGGGTTGCTAACATTGTTTCCAAGAAATTACAAGTTTCCCAAGGCTTTTCACTAAAAAATAAATGGTAAAGTTATTACATTCTATTCTTTGAAAATTGGTTTCTCTGTTATGATAAAATGATATAAATGAAGCAGAATCTTAAATTAATCAGAAAATTGAATTCTCTAAACATACTACATGACTAGAAAGCTGCCAGATCCAAGAAGAAATACATTAAATTGTCTAGAAGAACCTTCTACAAACTATATTCTGTAACTTACATTTCCCTCTTCATAGTTACACATACAATTTTGCAGTGTAGATCTATTTGCTTTTAAGGGAGATGATCTTAGCTTTCACCGAAATTTTAAAGGAGACTCAAAACCTTAAGAACATCTACTTAAGTCCCAAGACCAGAGAGAAGGCTAAACAAATCAACAAAAAATGATCACTAAACAAAATTAGTGTTTGGATTACTAAATCTAAATTTTTTTCTCATCTTTACATTTCTCAGAAATTAGATTATCACAAGGTAATACACATAAGCTTAACTTCCACATTTTCTGAGTATACTTTTCATTTTCTACTTATTTTGCTTGCCACCCATCATATAAATTAGATAGTCATAAGGTAGTCAATAGGATCTAATTCTGTAAAAATATAAAAAAATTTAAGTAATACTTATTATCTTGAATACCATATAAATTTTTGTTGGCTGGAAACTTAAAACAAAAAGTCCCATTACCTGGGAAAGTCTAATGAACCCTTGATAATCTCACCTAGTTCTAACCCTCACTTGAGATTAGTAGAAGAAAGAATAGGTTGTTAGAAAAAGTCTCAGGATAATATTCTTTTAAAGCCAGGCAGGAATCTTTTTTCCCCCAAGTCATATATATATTTTTAAAGATTTATCTATTTATTTTAGAGAGGGGAGGGAGCATAGCAGGAGAGGGAGAGAGAAACTCAAGCTGACTCCATGCTGAGTGCAGGGCTTGATCTCATTACCCTGAGGTCACCACCTGAGCCGAAAGCAAGAGTTGGTTGCTCAACTGACTGCACTATCCAGGTGCCCCAAGTCATATATAAATTTCATGCATTTAGTTTTAGGGTGTTGATATAGGACATGTACATTTAAGAAGTTTCAATATTTTTGCAGAACTACTCAAGGCAATGTACAGTGAAGGCAGTCACGGTTATCAGATGTTTTATACATGAGAAACCAGAGTAGTTTACTCTTGAGTTTGAGCCTACGTCTTTCTTTTGCATTCACACACACACACACACACTAGCTGCCCAATTTGTTCAGGTTTGGTTAACATTTTTTTCTTGTCATTCTCTATTTTTATTTGCAACTTTCCTACTCTGAATTATATAATTTGCTAAACTGCTTTAAATAATTTTAGAAGTTGAAGGAACAAATTTCACAGGATAATTCTTTCAAAAAGTTCTAGAATTAAGCAATGCTATCTTCCAATAGAACATAAGATAAGCTTTTGTGGGTATGTGTGAGCATGCAGGCAGGCCTTGGTATCTGACAGCTTGCATTTGGCTCTGCCATTAACTAGCTAGGGGACTTTGGGAAATGATTGTGTTAGTTTCCTCATCTGTAAAGTGGGTACTCTTAAGTTTATGGAAAGCATCTGGAACGGTGCCTGGCCCAGAGTGAGCACTCAGTAACGGTTAGGTCTTGTTGTAGTTATTATGTACAACGTGCTCTCTGGGTGTACAGGCGGATGACAGCTAGGTGGAGACCAGTGGGCTGGAATCCTTCAAAGCAGCTCTGCGGAACATAGCATGTCCTTGCCCGGGCTCCTCAAAGGCCGTGCAGAGCAACTGCTTCCAGACGGGCCTCTTTCCTACTCCTCTCCTCCTGCGGTGGTTCTCAGAGCCGCGGTCATCGGGAGCTCCCAGCAGCAGCACTAGTATCTCCTGGGAGCTACCAATGCAGATCCCCGCCCCCTTCGTCCCAAAGCTACTATTTAGTGTGTATCTGAATCTGAAGGGCTGGTAAAACACCGGAGGTTGGCCCCACCTCCAGGGTTTCTGGTGAGGAAACTCCTGAAATCATGAGCACCTGACCCCTGATTTTCAACGCAGTAAAATCCTTTAAATTATTAAATGCTTTGAACTGCCTTCGAACAAAGAGTTTGCCTGTAACTAAGGAGATAAAATTCTGAAATAGAAACATAGCTCAAAACAAATATGTAAAAATCATCTCTTTTACAACTCTGCAGGATGATTCAAGAACATGAAAAAAATTTAACATTCTGGTGTGCCTTGAACAAAAGAATCGCTCTATTTCTCCCTCCTTCCAGGAGAAAAATGGCTAAGAACTGCTTAAAACTCAGATTATGGCCCCAATATATTTTCTTCCAATAGGTTTTAAGAGCCTACGAGATACCTTTCTGTGCTTATATTTAGCAAATGACTAAATAAATTGAGGTCTTCTACAAATTTGGGCACACCCTTCCTATGTTCTTTCATCACACTTCCTACTGTTTGAACGTTTTTTCCACTGTCTGGATTTATAACATTCTTATTGTCCGGTGTCTATAATTCTCATAGTTGTTTAAAATCAGTTGTATATTCAAGTTGATTCAGTCCTTATGACCAATCACTTTGTCTTGGCTTTCTCTGTTTTTCAGTTGATTTATCTCTTGGATGTTTGGATTTTATTATAATTTTCCCCTAAAGGGTTTATTGGTGAAATGTTGCCTGAACTTTTTTTTTTTTTAAAGATTTTATTTCTTTTATTTTTAGAGAGTGAAAGAGCACGTTTGTGAGCTGGGGCAGGGGTGGGGGATGGGTAGGGAGAGAATCTCAAGCAGACTCCGTGCTGAGTGTGGTGCCCACGCAGGGCTCAATCTCACCCTCCTGAGATCATGACCTGAGGTGAAACCAAGAGTCAGACTAAACCGGCCAAGCCACCTAGGTGCCCCACCTGAACTTTTTTATATTTGAAAATGTCTTTGTACTAAAATGACATCTTGGATGGGTATATTTTGGGGGTCACCCTTGTTGTCAGTAACCTTGTAAATAGCCACTATTCTATTGACAATACTATTCTTTTGACAATACTGCTCTATAACTTCCTGTTTCTTTCCACTGTGGCCGGATTTTGAAGTTTATTGCATAGAGAATATGCCCTTTGTTTGGTTGCTGCTGCTGATTTTTTTCCTTCTATTTTTACTATTCCTTTTCTTATTTCAATAAGTGCAGGAGAGTACAAACCCTTCAATAAAGTTTCACTCTGTCGTCTTAATCCAGAAGTGCATAATTAGTCTCAAATATGCAAAATGTAGTCTGGCATCTGGAACTGGTGACCTTTTAATTTATAGTCCAAACAGGAACATTTTCAAGAACAAGATGATTAGAAATAAGATTACATACTTTTTGAAATATTTATTGGCTGACAAATTGTTTATTATTGCAGTGGACTGAAAAAAATATCTGGGCACATTGAAATTAAAAAACCCACAAACTTCTAAGATACCTATTTTAACATTAACATTTATTTTAACATTAAAGTTAACAAGTAAAATGATTTTTTTGTGATCTGTATTTTTATATTGATTAGTTTCTTAGAGGTATCAGTCTTGAATCCCATGTCATTATGGATATTTTTCTGAGGAAGGTAGTATTTTTTTAATAGGAACTTCAAGTTCTTTTTTTCATAAAATTGCCTGCAATATTCTTCGAAGTTTCACTTCTATGGCTAATAAACTTCTCTGTAGGCTCTAATATTTTTATTTGAGGAAATACTTTATTTACATGTTCTAAAGTAACACCAGAGCTCAGAGCAAATTCTTCTAACTGGAGGACACTCTCAATTCTATTTCTTTCGTAGGGAAAGTGTAAATATTTCAGCCCTCCAGTTCAGTCTCTCCATTTAAAGTGCCTTTGACAAACATTTTCACAATACAAAACTCAAATAAATTGTCTCTACTATTATTAAAGATGTTATCTTTGACAGAAAAAACTTTCTAAATTTCCAAGAACTGGGAAAAAGAAAAGCTAAACTACCACTGGAACAGATTTAACGGATTTTTTTTTTCTTCGGATTTTCTTTTTGAAGCATCTCATAACACTGATAACTGGCAACATTTAACTGTTTAAATTTAATTGGTTTACCAAGTGTAGAGGCTACAGAATCTAAGCCCTTGTCAATTTGATTCCATTCCATTCTAGAATATACATTTAATCCAATTAAAGAAAGCCATTAGAAGATTCTTCCTATAAAATATCCAAGGTACATTTATAGAATTTCAGAATTTTGTGCATTATTGAGCTCTCAGTTTTAATTTGTTTCTTCCTTGTTGAAAATCCCTTGTTTAGGGATTTTAATGTCCTCCTGTTTTGTTTTTCATAACTGCAATTCATCAAAAAAAGCAGGAACTTAAGTTTTGGGGCATTTACATTTGTTAAATTCTTGGATTACAGATTTCCAATGGATTTTTTGAAAAATGCAACCACAGTGAGCCTATTGGTTTATTTAAAAAAAAACTTCTACAGGACAATTATAGAATACTTTGATCCAAAAAGCCATTCTTTGAAGGCTTAAATATTTTTAAACCCAACTGATGATGGGCAAGGAAATAAACTGTGTTGTTATGAAGTTTGTTTTTTTGCAACCATCTTCATCACAAATAGTTTTCAAGTCGGTTATCTCATGTGTATTTAAAAAATGTTTTTTGAAAAGTTTATTATTTTGGCAACTTAAGTTCCTATTTCATTTATAGAACATCAGAGCTTGTTTGAAGATAATTATGAATTATGTGGATACCATGCCAAATTTCAAATACATTTCTGCTTCATAGATTTCGTTAGAATACTAACTACCACTAAATACTGCATAAACAGACACACATGCAGTTCTGGGCTGAATTTACAGTAGCACTCACAATTATGAAAGATGTTATCTTTGAAAGAAAAAACTTCCTAAATTTCCAAGAACTGGAAAAAAGAAAAGCTAAACCACCACTGGAACAGACTTAATGGATTTTCTTTTTGAAGCATCTGATAACACTGATAACGGGCAACATTTAACTGTCTGCAATGGTCTTCTTCTAATGGAACCAACAAATTAATAGCTATAGCTTCATTTTGTTTGTGTACATAAGAAAACTTGGAATTGAAAGTGAGCAAAATTAATTTAGAATAGTCATTTGATCTAAATGAAAAGTCATGCTTCACGGAGTGATGGTTAAATGCATTTTTTTAAAGATTTATTTATTTATTTATTTGACAGAGAGAGAGAGAGAGATCACAAGTAGGCAGAGAGAGAGAGGAGGAAGCAGGCTCCCTGCTGAGCAGGGAGCCCGATGTGGGCCTCGATCCCAGGACCCTGAGTTCATGACCTGAGCCGAAGGCAGAGGCTTTAACCCACTGACCCACCCAGGCGCCCGTTAAATGCATTTTTGCTAGCTGCTTTTGATAAGTGGTCGTCTTTGGGCTCACTCTCTTTAAAGTAATTACTATGTTTTGGAATAAATGCTAGATGCTCCTATAAACAGATCTGTTTCATTTGATCAGTGATATCACCATGGCCCTCACAGTGAATGATAAATGTCAACAAACATTTTACTTAAGCAATGTGTTCATCAGCTTTCTTGAGAAATGGACACTCTTAACTTTCTTATTAAATATGTGCCTTAAAAACTGATTACTATTGCTAACTTTGTTACAGAATACAAGTGTTATCAAATAATAAAAAAAGATTGATACCATATAACAAACTGTAAAGCCATTATACCAAAAAACACTGAACTCTGTGGTAAGCTTCTGATTCCCTATTTCCACATACTCCACATACACCTAACCCATCACTTCCCACATTTCCTTCTGATTCCCCAAATGGCAGCCTGGCAGCTTCATGAGTCTCATATAACATGGCATGGGCCACAAGACACGTGGCTGGAACACCAGGGCCCAGGCCAACGAGGGCAGGATAGACACTGGAGGACAACTCACATTGACATGAAAGAAAATGCAACCACCACGTTATGGGCAGCTTCTGGATGTACTGAAAAACGCATGCTTTACTCCTACAAGGGTTGAAATGAATGACACCTGAGAACAAAGCACAGTTGTCAGCAATAAGCTTATTATAAACTCTCACCGAAGTAATGTCTGGCAGACTACATAAAGTCTAATTGGAAGGGAAAACATCCCTTTTTTCGCCTGTCAACAATTTTGTCGGCTTAATTAACTTATACACGTGTTTCTTTTGCCCAAATCTGTATCTATTGCAGCTCTCTATCTTATCCTAGGAATGTATATACATCTGTAGGTTAACAAAAAACAAAGCCTAACCAATGACTAATTAGTTCCTAAGATAGCCTGTAACATAATATTCATCTGGTTCCAAACTTCCATGGTAATTAAAACTTAGGAATAAACACAAGCAAGTTCTGCATATTAAAGGATCATCTCCTTTTATACCATCTCCTTTTATATAGAAAGTTACAAAGTAAACATTACTAAAAAAGTAGAAAAAAATACAGTCATTGGGCGCCTGGGTGGCTGAGTGGGTTAAAGCCTCTGCCTTCGGCTCAGGTCAGGATCTCAGTGTCCTGGGATCGAGGCCCACATTGGGCTCCATGCTCAGCAGGGAGCCTGCCTCCTCCTCTCTCCCTCTGCCTGCCTCTCAGCCTACTTGTGATCTCTCTCTCTCTCTGTCAAATAAATACATAAAATCTTAAAAAAAAATACAGTCATTAACACACATAAAGAGAACAAAGACAGTGATTCTGCAGAAACAAATCACGATGGGAGTATTACTAACTTCCTAGACATACCCACGTTTACAGAGGTGTTTAATCGTGTTGTGTGTCAGGCAAAGTACTCAGTGTGCTTATGTGATGACTCCCCACCACAGGCTCTATGAAGTAGGGGTTATCTTCATACTGTAGATGACAAAATACAGAGGTCCAGGATTTTGCTGAAGGCCACACACTGGAGAAACAATGATGGAGCCAGGATTTAGACTCGGTCTGTTTGACTCTGACGTCTCTGCGTGTTCTTACTTACTATAGTAAAAAAAGGTGTGAGATCCTCACACCTGTAAATGTTGAACAAAGGACTGATTCATGGGTCTCAACATTCTAAATTGTGTTTATGATTAAAGCTTTTAAAGGTGAAATCAAATTAGTGATGAAAATAAACACTTGGCTCTAGCTAGAACGTCCACTTCTAAAGTAAAGATGTGTAACAAAGTGCTAATTATTAAATAGTTAATACAATACTGGCCCCTATATACACAAGATATATATGGTTCCCTCTAGACTGAAATGTAATGTTAAAAGGTTAGAATGATGAAACAATTGAAAATAGATGGTTCATTCTTTCCTCCAGAAAGTCACTCTGAGAACAATTCACAAAAGAACAACCTATAAATGACATAAGGTGAGAAAGGTTTTATCTCACTAGTAATGAGGAAAAGTAAGTTTGGAAAATGTGTCTAATTTATAGTTTTCAAGGCTGAAATCCTGCAGTAAGATGATACTATCTGGCTTCAACAACTCTTTTTTTTTAAGATTTTATTTATGTACTTGACAGAGAGAGAGAGAGAGAGAGAGAGAGAGAGAGAGAGAGAGAGAGAGAGAGAGAGAGATCACAAGTAGGCAGAGAGGCAGGCAGAGAGAGAGGAGGAAGCAGGCTCCCTGCTGAGCAGAGAGCCCGATGCGGGACTCGATCCCAGGACCCTGAGATCCTGACCTGAGCCGAAGGCAGAGGCTTATATTAACCCACTGAGCCACCCAGGTGCCCCTGGCCTCAACAACTCTTTAGGGAAATGTGCCCTGGCGGCTGCCGCTGCCAGGGGTAACCTGGCACAACGTCGATTCTCAAGTGCTCTCTTCACCCTGAGGCCTCGTTCCCTTCTCTATACTCATTCCGTAGGTGATCTGGATTTAAATGTTACCTGTACTGATGATGCCTCGCCTCTCCCCTACACTCCAGATTTGGGTCTGGGGCTACTAACTTGCCATCTTCTCCACTTGGTGCCTAACGATCCAGAACTCCAACTTGTGCCCCAACAGTTTTCCCAACTCGGTGAACGGCAACCTCACCCTCCTGCTGCTCAAGCCAGGAAGCTAGGCCATTCTTGTTCTTTTTCTCACAGGCCACATTCAATTCAACAACAAATCCTGCTCGCTCTACCTTCAAAAATTAAGTATCTGACCTCTCCTCAACATCTCCATGGATAGCACTTGGGCCCAAGCCACCTCATTCCTTACTGGATTATTGCAAGAGCCTTAACTAGTTTCTTTGTTTCTGGTTTCCATCCTCCCTGCTCTCGTCCATTCTTAACATGGCACTTAGAATGGTCCTTCCTTTATTTGCCTACTCGGTGCCCTAGAGAACCTTTTGTTTTCAACACTGAAAAACAACAGTTGAACCTCTTTGCTTGTTTTTAAAGTGAAATCTTATGGAAAATGCCCCCACATGAAAGTAGATAACAATGGAGTTGGAAGCGTTGCACAGGTCAGACAGCTGGGTACTTCCTTCCTGACGCCTCTGAGGCACTCTGGAGATTGTAAAGGGTTTGAAAAATCACTGCTCTGCAATAGCTGAGGAAGCCATCCCAGTCTTCTTGAAAGTACCCCCAAAACAGCTTTCTGAAAGAAATTAGAGTTCACGAAAGCTGATTTCAGCCTCATCATCCATTGGTTTCCTCTAAAAACCTGTGTCTTATGCATGGTCCCATTAAAAACCTTGACAGAGGGGCACCTGGGTGGCTCAGTCAGTTAAGCATCTGCCTTCGGCTTAGGTCATGATCTCAAGGTCCTAGGATCGAGGCCCATATCGGGCTCCCTGCTCAGCGGGGAGCCTGCTTCTCCCTCTGTCCCTCTGTGTACCCCCTACCCCCGCTCTTGAGGACACGCTTACATTCTCTTTCTCCCTCCATCTCTCTCTCTCTCTCTCTCTTGCTCACAAAAATGAATAAATGAGAAATATTTTAAAAGAAAAAAAAAACCTTAACAGAAAGGTTGAAATGTAGTTGTTTGCAGCAAACAACTATGAGATCTCAACAATACAACTTCTTTGGGGCTGCTTTATTATGCTTTTAAGCATAAGTCACCCAAATATTTTCTTCTTGATACTCTACTACTTTTCCACTACAATAAAAATAATTTAAAACAACATTTTTCCCTCCAGACTATAGGTTTAATACTGGGACCATCTACTACTTACTCACACTGTTCAAGAGAATACCATTTACTTAGCCAGGAATTAAACATGCTGTTTTTAAGCGAGAAAGATGTACTAGAGGAAAGGGAAAGAAATAAGGAACATGAGGCTTGTCTAAAATAGTCTGAACACTATGGACCTTAAGGAAACATTATTTTGATTGGACTGAACAGAGTTGATCTCTAGTCATGTTTGTCATTGCTGATCCCCCATCAGTAAAAGGTTTCCCTCTACCTCACAGGGTGACCAATTGTCCTAGTCTGCCCTAGGTATTCCGGTTTTAGCATTGGAAGTACTGGCTTAGCAAATAGGGATGGTTAGTTACCTCATTCCTATATACCACAGGAATACTGTCCAATGTGAGGCAAGGGAAAGTAAGACAATTTAGAACATTTCAGTTTATCTGGAAGAAATCTGAAGTTTTGGGGCACCGAGGTGGCTCAGTTGGTTAAGTGGCTACCTTCGGCTTAGGTCACGATCCCAGGGTCATGGGATTGAGCCCCGAGGGTTCTCTGCTCAGCTGAGAGCCTGCTTCTCCCTCTCCCTCTGCCTGCCGCCCTGCCTACTTGTGCTCTCTCTCTGTCTCTCTCAAATAAATAAAATCTTTAAAAAAATCTGAAATTTTAATATTATTATACTGTCTTCTTTATTTTATGCCTATATTAAGTGATCCCTGGTTATGATGTGAGAAATGGTTCAGATACAAGAAACACATCTTAAAAAGGTGCTTTCACTTATGTGCTTAGGGAGACTGAATAAATGTTGTTACTAATGATGAATCTTTTGAAAAATAAGTTATAATTATACTATTGGAAATAAATCAAGGATTAGCCCTACAGATATATTCAACCTTTATATACAGAAAGTGAACTTTGTTTAATATTATGATTCTAAATATATTTAAATATGTTCATATTCCCAAATGTTTGCATTTTTAATATCTTACCTATAACAGAGACTTTAAGTAAGTCAATTTTATCCTGAAGGCCTGCAGCTTTCAGATTATCACATGCACCTAGTAACTGTGAATCACTGATGTCAGCGCCCACATAATACACATCCTATGAGGAAAGAAAGTCATGTTTTAAGGATGAGTTAAACTACCAGACATTTTATGTAGTTAAGAAAACCTACTTGCTGCTTCTCAAATAATGAAAACAAATTTAATAGATTTGTTAATTCAGGTTAAAACAAATTTATGATATTTCTTTAAAATGATATTCAATAGTAAAAAAATAGAAGTATCTGTTAATTTTTAAAAACTATCCCTATTTTACAATAACAGATGTCTAAAGAACCTGGGGATTAGCATAATTTGTCATGACTAATCACTGAAACTATTCACATTTTACTAAATTTATCATAGTCTTTTAAGCAATTTAATTCACCCTTCATAATCCATTTTGACAACAGTAAATAGCAACTCATGTAATCAAAGCTAATAATCCTAAAAAGACAATCTACTTGTAAATAACTGGGAAGTGAATATACACATAATGATTAAAGTAAATATATTGCTTGGTTCATCCAACTTTAGAACTTACTGGCCATTCTTTAGCAGCTTCCAGAAGTATCGTTCCAAGTCCACACATTGGATCTAAAACAAATGCACCAGCCTACAGAGAGAAATATTGATTTGGTATTATTCAGTCTATCATAAATATGTATTATAAAAGAAACCTAAATTTTAAGAGTAGTGATTGCTCTTTACCCCTTATTAGGAATTTCAGGTGGCTAAAGCCGTAAGGCAGATACATGCTTGGCATGTGTGAAGGTCTCTGGTGGTGTTCACATGAGAGGTAGCACGTAGGAAGAGACTCGCATCATAGAGGTTGCTCACTCTGGAAGCCAGACTCGTCAAGTGCTCGCCATCCAGAGCACTGCCATGACTGTGGCAGAGGGGAAGGAAAAGCACGACGAACGGTATACGGGCTCTTAAAGGTGTCATGCGAAAGTGATGTAACTCACTTCCACCGCCATTTAACTGGCTGAAGCATGTTAGTCACATGACACACACGATTTGAAGGGGCCGGGAAAGTATAATCCTACTTGTGTCTGGGAAAGGCAGAAATGTGGAGGAAAAAAGGAATTATTCCCATTCTGGGGAGTCACATCTTGTAGGTACTGCAAGCATTCTGGTTCTATTGCGAAGAATGGGAAACTACTGGACGGTTCTGAGCAGAAAAGTAACGTGACATTTATACTCGAGAGGGATCACTCTGGCTGCTGTGCTGAGAATGGACCAGAGAGGGTAAGAGTCTTAATAGGGAGGCTATTTAGGGGAAGCAGGCAAGAGATGATGGTGACTTGAATTAAGGGTGTTATTGGTAAAAGTGGTGAGAAGTGGTTAGATTCTAGATTATGTTTTAAAGGTGGACTGGACATAGAATGTTTAAGAATGACAATAACCAGAAATAACTAGAGTTTTTGACCTGAGCAACTGGAAGAGTTCCCTGTTACTGAGATGGGAAGAGATGGGACGGAGAAGCTTCGAAGGAGACAAGAGTATAGTTCTGGACATGTTAATTTTGAAATACCTCTTAGACCAAGTATGGACATCAAGTGATTTGTTGAACATATGGGTCTGGAGTTCAGGGGAGAGGTTCAGGCTACAGATATAAAGTTGGAAACACTCAGTGTTAGTCATAACTGATATTTAAAGCACCAGAACTAGATGAGTCATCTAGAAAGTGAGAGAAGTTAAAAAAGAAAAGTCTATGGGTTGGACCCTAGTGATCTCCTAAGTATAGATGTTGGTAGATGAAGATTCAGCAATGCATACTGACAGCAGCACATACTGATGTAGGAGGAGAACTAGAGTGGTGTTCCAAAAAAATGTGGAAAAAGAACGTTTCAGGAAGGGGAGTGATGACAGTATCAAAGTGCTAATAGGTAAGTAAGATGAGCAGTGTCAGTGGAGTGCTGGTGATGACAGCCTGACGGAAGTGGGCACAAGAGAGAAGGGGAAGGGAGGAAGTAGCAACGCCAGATAGGGACAACTATTTTTAAGAGTTTTTCTGTAAAGGGAAGCAGAGAAGGAGCATGTGGGTTCAGGAAGGGGTTATTTTCTTAAATTGCAAGATATTAAATCACGGGTACATACTGCTGGGAATGTGCAGTAGAGAGAAAAGTCCTGAAGTAGGCATGAGGTAATAGAATCCAGCAAGCAAGTACTGGAGTGAAACAAGGACAGTTCACCTACTGCGATGATGATAACGCCAAGTCTGTGGGCACAGACTCCAATATGTTGGTAGATTTGGTGAGGAGAACATGTTGAAGTTCTTTTCTGATTCCAATATTTAAGTCAAATAAGAAGCAAGAGAGTGAAAGTGTGGGCAAGGAAATGACTGTAGTGGTAGAACACAGAATCCAAGCTGTGAAGGAAGGGTGAGGACAGGGGTGAGTAATGGACAACGGTAAGGTCATATGACTAGAGGCCTCGGGGGTTAAGGAACTGTGCGGGAGCATGCTAATGGAATTGAACAGGAGGGAGACAGGCTAAGAGCAAGATTCCTGAAATTGAGAGTTTTGGAAGGCATGCCCCTCTGGGTATGACAGGGTCCAGGATATGACTAGGGAAGATCATTAGAGGCAGGGAAATCAAGACACTAATGGGTCAGGTTACAGAGTGGACACTGAGATCATAAAGAACTACGACAGGAATAGCAGCTTATACTCTCAGAGAAATGATAGGAGGAGAGATAGAGAGATCTGCATGTGCATAATTTCATGGCACGTGCTTCCAACGCACAGAGAGGTTCTGGGCAGAAGGGACAATGAGGAGCAAGCAGGACACCTACCACCTCCAGGCCCATGGTCCCTTGAAATGTTTACAGAGGAAGCAGAGTGCTCAGTGGACAGCCAAGTTTCAGTCAGAGCCAGAGGGGACCTAATGGAAAGAAACATAACGTCCCTTAGGAGACAGAGATTTTCCCCTGGGCGGAAATTCTAAGGAGAGTATCCTATGGATGCCCCATGAAGGGAGGGTAAGTAAAAAGAATAAGGATCTAAATGACAATTTAGTTAAAAATAAAAATGGTATGAGAACTAATTTTTATTAAGATCTTAATATGTGTCAAACACTGGACTCTTCCTTCCTGCAACATGATTCATGGTGCAATCTGACCTTAAATATCTTTAATGTCTTTATGTTACCACAGGACCTTTTCTAGCTATGATGTCTGGGTACCTGGGCAGAAGTAGATAAGTCTTTCTGTATGCTTATATTAATGACTAAGACTTACAGAACTTGATTTTCCCTGTTTGGGTCTGTAGGAAGGAGAACAGTTTGTGGTAAACATGAAAAATATCTAACATCTTCATGTTTAGATTTCACTGTCAGTGGCGCTGACATACACAAGGTTGGATACTGGGATCATTTACACTGTGGGTCATTATAATGAAGGGTAGTTGGAAGACAGTCCCTGCCCTAAGAAGAAACCCCCTTAAAAGGATTTTACACCACCTTGGACGGAGTCCTCCACCCTTTCTCATGGGATAGGCAGACGACAAAAACCTGACTGGGTGACAGGTGCATGGAGGGTTAATCAGATTAAATCAGTCTGCCAACAAGCCCATAAGAATGCCTAGATCTAAACTGGCAAGCCTCTCAGGTCCCCTCCCTCTTCGGAAGCTTTGTATTCTCAATAAACTTTGCTTTGCTGCCCACCACTCTTCATCTGGTCTACCTCTTCATTCTTTGAAGCTGCGTGACCAAGAATCATGTGCACTAAAGGAAAAGAAATCCTGTAACGATTACTAAACTCCTCCAAAACAACTGTGCTGTGCTACTTCTTACATGCATTAGCAGACCTCCTATGCTGGTGGTCACATTTAGAGAAACAATTCTTACTCTAGGTTCTAGCAAGGCAAACTCACAGCAAGGAAAAATTTTATCTAACATTAGCTTTGGATATTTTAATTTACTTTCTACTTTTCTGACAAATGGATGTTTATGTCAAGATAAAGGTAACATTTCAAACTTGTATAAGGTGGTTATATAAATTTATATTTATATAATATGTATATATGTGTATATATATACATATATATATAGTTATATAGTTATATAAACTGTGGTGAGATCACTGGCAGTTTGATAACCATAACTCTCTCTTCTTAGACGAAAAGAAATTTGGACTAAAGATCAAAATCAAATAAAAAAGAAAATCATGGATTCTGGGAACATGATAATCTTAAAGTAGCTTTCTTCTTTTCTCTCAGCTCCAAGCTATTTACTTCTGGGCCTAAGTGATGCTCAGTTGTAGAGGCAACTAGTGCTGAGAGAAAGCCCTGGGCTTCATTCGGGTCCCAGAAGAAGGAACTGGTATGGGGCCTCTCAGCCACGGCTGGGTGGGGACCAGCCCTGGAGCCCAGAGGGGAAAATCACTAGAACCAGGGAGAACCTGGTCTTCGGAGAGCTACAGATCTGTAGGGAGACCAGTGAATAGAAAAGCTTTCACCTAGAAATAGAAAAGTTTTCAGCATGGCTAACAGATTCTCCTTACACTGCCAACCCCAGGGGCACCAGAGATCCATTTGCCTTCTACCATTTATAGGATTTTAGGCATTTAAAATATTTTAATAACCACAGTTGAGTCCCAGTGAGCCAACGAGAAAATAATGGCACATCCAAAGGGCAGGGGTCCATGAGTAGCTAGAAAGTACATAGGCAGAACGCTCAGAACATACATCTAGTGAAATGGAACTCCTGGAGGAGACAGATAAGTATCTGAACAAAAGAACTAAGAGGGGTGCCTGGGTGGCTCAGTGGGTTAAATCCTCTGCCTTCAGCTCAGGTCATGATCTCAGGGTCCTGGGATTGAGCCTCGCATCGGGCTCCCTGCTCAGCGGGGAGCCTGCTTCCTCCTCTCTCTGCCTGCCTCTCAGCCTACTTGTGATCGCTCTCCCTCTGTCGAATAAATAAATAAAATCTTTAAAAAAAAAAGAACTAAGAGCTTTTAGAGATATTCAAACGTATTGTGCGCACACACAAAACTTTTCAAAGATAAAAACCCATGATTTTTAAGCTAAAAATTCCAACGAATAAAGTAGAACATATCTCTATGACTCTTGCTATAGCTTGGAAGATTATGTTCAAGAATAACTCAAAATGCAGACCCAAAATATAAAGAGATGGAAACCATGTGAGAAAGGATAAGCAACTTGGAGGATAGCTCCAGGAAGCTTAACGTGTTTGTAATTTCAGATGCAGAAAAACAAAGTAGTTTAAGGTAAAAAAATGACTAAAGCAAAACATTCGAGGCAATAATAAATAAATAAGTAATGAAAGAGTGTCTGAGCCAGAGAAATGATAACTTTTATAATTATTATATATTCCAAATAATTATTACAATTGTTATTTCCATAGCAGCAGCTAATACTTAAACACGTTCTATATGCCATGCACTATTCTAATCACTTAATAAATGCTAATTCACTTAATCCTCACATGACCCTAGGAGTTTTTATTTTTTTAAGATTTATTTATTTTAGGGCGCCTGGGTGGCTCAGTGGGTTAAAGCCTCTGCCTTCAGCTCAGGTCATGATCTCAGGGTCCTGGGATCGAGGCCAGCATCAGGCTCTTTGCTCAGCAGGGAGCCTGCTTCCTCCTCTCTCTCTGCCTGCCTCTCTGCCTACTTGTGATCTCTCTCTGTGTCAAATAAATAAATAAAATAAAAAAAAAGATTTATTTATTTTAGAGAGCAAGTGAGCGCATGTGTGGGGGTGGAGGGAGGAGCAGAGGAAGGGGGAGGGGAAGGGAGAGAATCTCAAGCAGACTCATTACTGAGCGTGGAGCCTAATGCAGGGCTTGATCTCACAACCCTGAGAATGTGACCTGAGCCAAAATCAAGAGTCTGATGTTTAACTGACTGAGCCACCCAGGTGCCCCCCTAGGAGATTATTATTTTCATCTCATAAATGAGAAACACAGGGATGTTAAATATCTTGCCCACAGTTTCTCAGTCTGTAAGTGGTGGAGCCAGAAATAGAATTCAGGCAGTCAGATACACCAAGTTCTGGACTGTATAGAAAACACACACATGTAAGTATATCCTGCTAATACTCCTGAACTTCAGAGGACTTTTTTTTCTTCCAAGATTTTATTTAAATTCTAGTTGGTTAACCTATAGTGCAGTATTGGTTTCAGGAGTAGAATTTGGTGATTCATCACTTGTAAATAACATGCAGTGCTCATCACAAGTGGCCTCCTTACTGCCCACCACCCATTTAACCCATCCCCTGAACTGTAGAGGATTAAAGAGTAAAGTCTTATAAGCCTCCCAGCAGCAAGATCAGGCAGCTAGAAAGGAAAAGAAAAATCATACTGGCATGTATTATTCATCTAGAACACAGGAAAGTAAATGGCAACAGGACAGGATCCACAGACTTCTGAGGGAAAGGGACTGCCACTCAAGACTCTTACATCCAGCCAAGATGCGTGTGTATCCCAGGATGAAAAACAAATTTGAGGATACATAGGAATTTCAGACAGGGTATTATTTGGATCCCACATTTGAGGAAATTACCTAAGAAAAGGCTTTAACCAAGCGACAAATAAACCAGAGCAGAGACCTCAAACAGGAAGAGACAAAGTGAAGAACAAGGGGAGGAGTGATACACTTTGCAACATGTCTTTGTGTATTTATACAAAAAAGTGTGTGTGTATACACAATGAGAGCTTAGTGATTAAGGACAGGCTGTTTAATTTAAGTGCTAAATAAGAACTTTTGAAACAGAAGGGGTGTATTTCAAGGGAAATTCTGACACATGATAAACAATTTAGTCCAATCTAGTTGTTGGGGGTCGAGAGTTGAAGGGAATTAAAATGTTTCAAAGGTCTCATTGTAGGGAGGAGTAGTGGTGGGTCAGGAGAAGAGAAGAAAAGCCCTCTAGAGGCCTCATATTATGATAGGGAAGAAGATAAATTTAGAGTGTCTTGGTTAAAAACAGTGTCTTGACAGAGGAAAGAGTTGATATCTTGTTTTAAAGAAACAGCAGAGTTTTATCCAGAGAGCTAGGAATAGGAACCATTAGTAGAAGAGAACAATAAAGTATAATCTCCAACCTCAAGGACAGAAATGAAATGATTATCAAGTAACTTGATCAAAGTAGCAAAAATAAAACTAAGAAATAGCGTAAGAAGTTATAAACAGAGTAAAATAGGAAGAATGTAATCAAGTATGTCTGTCGTAATACTGAATTCTCTCACTGGAAGACAGAGACCACTGGGGAGTGGATAAAAACAGAGCTGTGTGTTTGTGAAAAAAACATACTGAAAGCAAAGCTGAAAATAAAGCAGTGGCAAAGGAATGCAGCGAATGCGAAGAAAAAGAAAGGAATAAAAATGTAAGACATGAAATTTAAGTTTAAACTCACTAATCAAGATAAAGAGAACTTTATGTTACAATAAAAAAGGCATAATTCCTGATGAAACAATAAAAGTCCTAACTGTGCATATACCAAACTAGACAGCAGCTGACTAAGGCAACAACTAGGAAAAGTGCAAAAACTTAAAAATATAAATCTGAGATTTTGAAATACCTCTTTCAGAACTGTGCAGATAGTAAGACAGTAATATAGCAGACATTCCTTGACTAAAAAATAAAATTATTTCTTTGTATCCACAGAACACTTACAAAAATGGATTCAGATCTTGGTCACAGAGAAAAACTTAAAATTTAAATAGAGGTTTTTTACAGGCCATGTGATTGTGATATAAAAGATTCGAAATAATAATAATGTAGCTATCTTTGGACTCAGCTTTTTTATAGGCAAAATACTCTCAGAAGTTCAACAACATATAAAACCATATCGCTGTAGCAGTTCATAAATGTAAGGGCAACAGAAAGAGAAAGAAAAGGATAGAAAAAAGAGAAACAAAGAGAAATGAAAAGAAAGCAAGCAACCAAGATGTCCATCAATCAGTTGATTATGCAAAGGACCTTGCTATTAATAAGAATGCAAACATTTTCCTCACCTTTATTTCAGCAAGAGAGGCCATTGCCCATGCTATGGTAGATCTCAGGCCTGCTGTCTTGATGTAAGCTCTGCTGGCTAAAGGAACCCTACAAAGAAAAGAACCTGATGATAAACCAGGGTTACTGTATGGTAAAGAAGATCACGATATAAAGAAAAATGATTACCCTGTTCACATCTGTGACTCATCTTAACATATTCATCTAACATACAGCTAAGTATCTGCTAAGTTTCAGAATATTTTAACCTTATTACAAAAATACTTTCTGTAATTGGCACCTTGTCTAACCAGCCAGTGTGGTATTTCAGAAAGGTAAATTTGTGGGGTGCCTGGGTGGTTCAGTCAGTTAAGCACCCGCCTGCAGCTCAGGTCACTATCCCAGGGTACTCTGGGATCCCAGTACCCTGGGATACCTGGGCTGGGATCATGAGCCCTTTGTCACTGGGCTTCTTGCTCAGCAGGGAGCCTGCTTCTCCCTTTCCTCTATCCCTCTGCCTGCTTCTACTCTTTCTCAAATAAATAAATAAAACCTTAAAAAAAAAAAGAAAGGTAAATTGGTTAGACAACTGAAATTTAAACTCTTAAGTGTTTGACTTATAGAAATCTAATCATATAGGAGGGAAAAACCTTTCTCAAATGTTAATATACTTTCCTGCCTTCCCATATGGAACTTTTCTTGCTGATCTGGAGTCATCAAGAGGAACATACTGTTCTGTGATATGATGTAGTATGGGAAGCAGGGCTGAATGGATGCTAACCCTTGAAATCTGTTTTCTAGAAAAAAATCGCTTTTGTAAATTTATTCTTTGCTCATTTGCATCTTTCTCAAAAGATGAAATGAAGCATGACACTGCATTGTCTAAAATAATTTATGGAATGAGGAGCTGAAGCAGACATCTCCCAAATGAGTTCACTGGCCTCCATTATGTATCACTTCATACTTTATCCTCTACCTCATCACTGTTACTATCAGTGTTTCCAGATTTGATAGAAGTTTTCAAAATATTATTTCTATCTTTCTCATGCAATGAACAAGAAAGCTTGAGAAGAGCTATTACAATAACCTTAAGCATTCTTTTTTTACATCCTGGCTTATAGATCCATAAATGTGAGCTTAGAGCTAATGGGGTATTCCTATTGAATTTTTATAATCTTTAAAAATATTCCATGCCTAGAATCCAGAAAAAGGGTATCTAAATCACGTTATGTAAACAGGGATGTGCATATAAAATGTTTTGAAGATGCCAATGACATTTACATGCTTCCAAGGAACTGAAATTACTATTTTCATCCAATAGCTCTTCCTTCCCATAGCATCTAGAAAAGTACCTGTTATATGGTAAGTGTTCAACAAATATTTTGGAATAGGGAAATGAATCATTTGCACTTATTACCATATAGTACTCTGCAAGATTAGAGACATACCTGAAGTAGATTTTAAAAATTGGAAATATTCTCCCACAATAAAAGGATAATGGCAATAAAATTTGCAGAATGTTCAAATGTGAATTTTAAGAACTGTGCTGTATTTTCTATTTTAATAAAAACTCCAGATGCCAACAGACTAAGGGCCTGTGAAAATCATTTAATAATAGAAATAATTAGATATAATTTTCAGTATGAATCATGTAATCAGTGAATGATTATAATCAAATCTTTTATAGCTCTAACCGGCCACATTAAATCATATGCATTAAGCACCAAGAAAACACTTTACTGGCTCAAGTAAAGAACACAAATGCTTTGCCTTTGAACCCCTCTGTTATATCAATGTTTCATATTATAAATAAGAACATGAAGTTCTTACTTTTATAAACTCTAAGGGAAAACATGAAGCTTAGAGAACAATATCTACCTGAACACAGGGATTCCCACCACAGAGTAAATGTCACTTAGATGTATGAAGATCTGAAAGAACAAATAGAGAAGTTAGAACAGAACAGGAAATGCATTACCAAATGCACTGACAACTGGAAAACTTCCATTTTGAAACTATTTTATTTGTCAATTTACTTTATTTTTTATTTTTTAAATAATCTACATTTTAATAAAGAGTCTAAGCCCTTGTTTATCATATATGGAAAGATGTTCTATAATATTTTTTCTTGAGCAGAGACAAAGTAAATTTTTAGTACATTCCATAGAAAGATTCTGATGATAACTCAGTATACAAGGTATATGGAGACTCATGCTCTGAAGAGATCTTGAGTTCTTTCTTCCCAGAGATTCTCTGAATAATCATAACTGGATCAGACTTTTCAGCATTGTGGGTTAGAGAAGACTTTCTAAACCCATCTTAATTCTAACTTCAAATAAGACACATCAGGACCATCACAGTTTACACATATTTCCAGGGTAACAAAATTTTCTTCGGGCCAAAGATATCACAGCAAGGGTGACCTTTTCTCTCTCTACCGTCCGTAGGTGAGCTTCTTCCTCTCTACTACCCTTCTTCTGTTAGGTCATAAAGAGGATTTAAATGTCTCCAGTTAGAATTAGTAGCTCAATTAAATTTTAAAAGTTAGAATCTTACTTTCATAGCCTGATGAGGTTTATGGAATATTCTGACTCTGCTGTTTGACCTCAAGAGCATTTGATCCCTAATACTTTGACCCCAAAGTTATTTTTCCTATACAGTTTAATCAGAATTACTCCAATATTGACAAATTTTTATTAAGAAAAGAATGACCTGGAATGGACTCCATTGAGTCAATTTAAATCCTTGACCATCAAAGCTAAACTTTCCAATGTTTTGGATTATTCGTTCTGGCAAAAGTATTTATTAGGATTCTTTTCTATTTAAAATTGATACTCAAGAGAAGACACATATTTTTATATACCAAATGTTACTAAGACTAGCTTCTCCCACTATAAAATTTTTTCTCTTAATTTTGCTGAACAAATTTGTTAAGGTTTAATTCTTCTGTTAATTTTGGTCACAAATTTTACTGTGTGATTTTACTGTTGTCAATTATGTTAATAGCTATTATTAATTATACTAAATGGCTGATAGGAATTAAATGAGCTATATTTATTTAGGAGCTTATCTATGAGAAAAGTGTAATTTTGAGGCAGTGATATGGGGCCAAGGGGAAATGGGGAGATGGGAACCAGCAGAGCACAAAATAAGAGAACTAGAAAGGAGAGATGGAAGGAGGACAGACACCCAGACACCCTCGTGTCAAAACTTTCTTGAGATCAAAATATTTTTCTTTTTCTTTTTTAAATTTTTTTAAGATTTTATTTATTCATTTGAGTGAGTGAGACAGAGAGAGCACAAGCTGGGGGAGACGCAGAGGGAGAGGGAGAAGCAGACTCCCTGCTGAGTGGGAGCCGAGGTGAGGCTGGATCCCAGGGCCCTAGATCACGACCTGAGCTGAAGGCAGAGGCTTAACAATCTGAGCCACCCAGGCGCCCCAAAATATTTTTCATGACAGTAATGAAAAACATACATCAGGCATTACTTTGTAAAAGTGAAAATATCAAATGGAAACATTGAAAAATAAAAACACAAAATGTTCTGATATGGCCAGCTATTACTCCTTTCAGAGCTATAGAAGAATAAATTTATGGGTCAATGAATCATGAAAATGACTAAACTACCTGTCAAATTTATCAGATGGCTTTTAAAAAGGTGAAGTGTGTGTGTGTGTGTGTGTGTGTGTGTGTGTGTGTGTGTGTGTGTGTGATTTATTTATTAGAGAAAGTGAGAGAGAGAACCACATGAGCAGGGGGAGGGGCAGAGGGAAAAAAGTCTCAAGCAGACTCCTGCTGAGCACAGAGGACCCTGAGATCATGATCTGAGCAGAAATCAAGAGTTGAACTCTTAACCCACTGAGCCACTCAGGCGCCCTGTGAAGAATATTTTTTATAGCCAGCACTGGTTTCCCCATATAAGTATTTTACTTTGTTTCAATGAAAAAACCTCATGTAGGGCGCCTGGGTGGCTCAGTGGGTTAAAGCCTCTGCTTTCGGCTCAGGTCATGATCTCAGGGTCCTGGGATCGAGGCCCATATCGGGCTCCCTGCTCGGCGGGGAGCCTGCTTCCCCCTCTCTCTCTGCCTGTCTCTCTGCCTCCTTGTGATCTCTCTCCCTCTGTGAAATAAATAAATAAAATCTTAAAAAAAAAAAAAAGAAAAAACCTCATGTAAACTCATTAAGTTAATTTTGAAAATAGAGGAAAAAAAAAGAAAAACAGGATCCCAGAATCCAAACAAAGTCACCCTTAAAATACTATTGAATTTTGTGTGGACCTTTTGGTTTTCCATTCATTTTTTTTTTTTAACATTAGCTAGAATTTTTTTATTTTAATGATTGTTACGTATCATAGTGATTGCAAAGAGTATCTCTGCAACCATATAATAACTTTTTAAAAGTTCAACTGTGACAAAACAATTCCATCCCCAAACATGTTATTTGGATAAGACATTTTCATAGTGAAAAGCACCAGCAAAATTATCTGCACTATTCTACAGCTAAAGAGAAAACAGACTGCTGGATCCATGTAGACATGCTTTTTAAAAAACTCTAAGGCAAAACTGAAAAGAACAGTACAGATAGTTGACATCGTCTTTAAACAATTAGGTTACAGGCATATAAAATAAACAAACATTCAGTACCTCTAAATTTGGATTCCTTAAATCTGCTTTCCATCCAAACTGTTTCATAAGAGCAATTCCAATTACTCTTCCTACTTCCTGAAAAAGCAGAAAGTTATAGAAAAGAACACTAAAAATGAAAATTTTACATTTAAATGTAAGCAAAAACTAAGAGTATGAGTCAGACTATCTGATGGTAATTTACGGTTACAATATTAAAATATGATACGAAAGCATTTTCTGTTCAAGGCAAGAAGGCTGCATTTTACCTCTTCTACCCCCCAACATATCCTATGGCATTGATGTCTACTCACATGTAATCTCTATTCTAGTACAAACCAGATCATGAATTGATAAAAATGATCATTGTGGGTCTTAGGAAACAAATGCAAGGTGAAAGATGAAGTATTTGAGCTACTATAATCTCATATGTTGACAAATTTCCAGAATGATAGCATTAGACTCAGTCTTTAGGGTCTATCTGATTTTAAGACTGGCCAAAGGACCCAGATCTGCACTTTTTTATCACTGAACTTTGTAAGGGCCAAGTGATAAAGTGTTTTGAAGGAAACTGTGGTGTTCACTCTCCCCTAGACAGCTGAGACTCTGAGTGCATTTGTGTTTTTGCAGTCTGGGTGCTGGTGACAATCACACATATAAGGTGTAGTATTGAGCAACCATTTAATAAACACAGAACTGCAGAGAAACCCAAATAGTTTAGGACAATAATATTAGGATTTCCAAATGTAAAGGTTATCCATAGGTTTAAGGAAACTTTGAGGGAGAAAGTAAAAAAAGGAGGTCATTACATGGAATGGCATACCATTACTCTTAAGCATCTGAGGTAAAGTTACAAAGGAAAATACATTTTTAAAGAGATTTAATTTTATGAAATTAGGCCTAGTTATCTGCCTAGGCTGAGTTATCTATTCTATGAAAGCCTGCCATCTCATTTTAAATCAAAAGAGTGGTTAATTCTTTCAGAAAATGGAACTTCACCCTGGGAGGGAAGCATACCTGGGCAGTAAAGGTCTTGGCAATAGCTCCACTGCAGCGACAAGAAACTCTGAACGTCAAGTCCTTCTGGCTTGGGCCATCAGCTGCTTTCAATACCTCATTCTGAAATGCTTCTTGAGATTTTTCTCTGTTAGTGAGAAGATCTCCTTGCTCTACTGTTCCTTCTTCTATTTGCTTTTCCGGTTGGCTTTCCCCACTCTCTTGTAGCTCTTGGATTTGTTCTGTTTTTAATTTCTTAGGATTGGTGACATCTTTTTCTTCTACTTTTCTTTTTAGTGGGTTAGCATCACTTTGAGAAAGTTTGTCCTTTTTTGCATCAAGTTCAAGAAGATTTTTCCAGATTGAAATGGTACTCAACCAACTTTCTGGACCATCATTTACAAGTCTTTGCATTTCATTAAATATTTTTCCTAGATAAATGAGATCTCAGTTTATCCTATACCGAAGCCTTAAAGACAGTCTATTACATTCATCACCCCTAAATTCCATTACCTTTATTTCTTTAAAATGAGTTTTACTAAACGGCGACATGAATAGTGAGTTCACCTTCACCTGGAATTTATATAATTTAACATAAGAATGTTGTGCAGAATAAAGTTCATACTTATATTCCATACTTAACATCAAAACTGTTTTAAAATTCCTACAGAATTACCATATATTTTAGCAAGATTACTTGTCCTACGATAATATATATCTATACCTTCAATATATGCATACACCTAGAGTACGTATTGATTTTTGAAATAATGCTTATCTTGCCTATAAAAACTAAGTTAAAAAAACCAGAATAAATTGCAAAACAGAGCTCAGAAACAGAGCAAATAAATACTGAAACTATCTTAAACCATCCAATATTAGTGTGCATCATAAAATGAGTTTTCATAAAGTAATACTTCAGATACACAACCCATTCATGACTTAGGGACTGCCAGCATGCTCAATACACTATAATCCTTTTTTGATGAACAAGGTTCATCAAGGTGACCCAAGTGTAATTACTGTATTCTCTAAAAATGAGAATGTGTGGAACGTTGGGATGAAATTATATTGACCCCAAGGTATAACACCTTAGGATTTGCTTTATAATAAATTTTCTGACCTGTATTGACTTCTTGCCATTTGTATCTTTATTGACACAGTTTAGTACAGACCATAGTATTATATGATCTCAGAAATTAAAATAAAGTTTAAGGCAATGTCTAATCAAGCAGTATCTGACCCTTACTTTTTTTTTTTTTTTAAAGATTTTATTTATTCATTTGACACAGAGAGAGAGATTACAAGTAGGCAGAGAGGCAGGCAGAGAGAGAGGAGAGAGGAGGAAGCAGGCTCCCCGCTGAGCAGAGAGCCCGATGTGGGCCTCGATCCCAGGACCCTGGGATCATGACCTGAGCCGAAGGCAGCGGCTTTAACCCACTGAGCCACCCAGGTGCCCTGACCCTTACTTCTATTAAGATCCTTAAATTATTTTAGTAGCATATTTATAAAATTAGAAAGTGGAGAGGGAATCTCTTAAGTCCCCTTTAACTGTAATGCTTTATAAATGGGTATAAATTTGTTCAAAACCTTAAATTTAAGTTCCCCTGAGCAGGAAATTTTATTATATAGTATTTTTTCCAATTATATAATTCATTGGTTAAAATGTATAAAATGAGTTTTGACCAACTTATAAAACACTGCATTCTGGATTATTACATGCTCCTAGGTCTAAATAAATGCATCTGACCATATGTATCTCTAGAGAAGGTGTCTGAACATAATTAAAATGGAAGAAATGTGACTTAGGACACTAAGGCTCAGAAAATAGGCAGCAGATTGCAAAGAGACAAAATTAGCTGATAATGCAATTAACATGGTGATAATATTCAGGAAATAAGGAAAAATAATAATTAATGATCCCACAGGTATGAATGAATCTTAAAAATGTGAAATGGGTACAAATTAATTATCAAGCAGAAAACTCTAGAGTACAATATATCATGGGGGTAAAAGCAACAGGCATATACATACCTTTGCTTACAGAAGAAACATTAAGTGGAAACTGCTTTTTAATCAGCAAAAATAATCTTTCTGCAGATTTTAATTTTTTCAGCATACTTAAGTCAGAACAGGTGGTGAAGAAAACTTTTCCTGAAATATATTCAACCTAGAAACAGAAAAGATTAATGTAGTTCTGTGTCAGAGTAGAATCATTTCCCTTTTCCCCTCTTAATGAATTAAAACAAAGCGTCTAGACTGACAATAAAAACAATCATTTTTAAATTATATACTATTTGTCAGACACTGTCCTAGGCCCTCTGAATACATTTTCCTGCTCATGCTTATAACAACCTTCTAAGGTAGATTTTATCACCCCCATTTCTTAGATTATGAAACTGAGGCTTGGATAGGTTAAATAACTTATACGATGTCAAACAGTGACTGAGATCATAATCTATATCATTGTACCTTTTGTAGAGAGAGAGAGAGAGAGAGAGAGTGTGTGTGTGTGTGTGTGTGTGTGTGTGAGTACGTGCGCACAGGCACTTCTAGGACAAATCAGGTGACTAGCCCAAGTTTAACATCATCAGTAGGCATTTATTAAACATCTACCTCATGTTCTACCAGGAAGCATCCAACATGTGTCCTAAAGATGGATGATAATTTAATACATATACACTAGCATACACATTAAAATATTAAAATTTATAAGAAAATAACTTGAATTAAACCCAAAAGAAATCCAAAAAATTTAATATAATAAATGCATTGATAAGCTGTAGGTACAAGGTAAAATAAGTAGCACTGAATAGGGAACCATGATCACTAAAAGTCTCGGGAAAGAACCCTGTAAGATTTGGGAAGAGTTTCTAACAGAAGAAAGGGCAAGATGCAGAGGTGGAAGTGACAGGCTGGCTGAAGTAAACTGTAAGTCAGCATGGGAAAATTTGCTGTGTTATGCTGATTGATAGTGTCAGGTGGATGGATGGTGTAGTTCAGGCCAGCCTGACAAATGGTCATGAAAATTTGAGTACCCCAGATGGTAATGGTCAACCATTACAGATTTTTGATGAAAGCTGTGACAGCACTGAATTAGCTAGCAGGAAAAATTACTTTAGAAGGGGCATAAAGTACTAAATGTAGATTGTGATACTGGAGGAAGAAGTAGATTACTGAGACAGAAATAATGAGACCCTTTGCTGTGGAGCTGGAAAAGGGACAATGGCAAGAAATATGTATCACATAGAAAGAGGCTTTGGAGACAGGACGGATATGTTGCAAAAGCCAGAGAAGAAAGGAAAATAAAAAATGCACTGACAATAGAGAGTCTGGTGAGGTATGGCAAATGGTATGCAATACCAATGGACTCCTAAAACTTTTGGGATGAACCCAATTCTCTCAAGCTCAGGATGGATGTGGGTTGTCTTAAAATTTTCCTTTAATGGTGGCCATGGGCTGACTAAGATGGTTCTAAGTTACTCCTAGAACTGAGGTTTTAGGTAATGGGAATGGGGAATTTGGAGTATCCCATGTATTTAGGCAGCTCCCATCCAATGGGAACTTTAATTCCAAGTATTTTCATACTCTTGATCTGATATGGTTTAATTAAGTTTTTGGGATGGTAATTTTTGGGGTTACCATTCTAGCTTGATGAAGAAGAATCACTGCAGAGGAAGCCCTAGGTTGACATCAAGTAAAACCTAAATACTTCATTATAAGATTAACAAGTTTTGGGGACCTAAGGTACAGAGTGGTGATTACAGCATATAATACTATATTATATAATTTCAAGTTGCTAATAGATTTAAATGTTCTCACCACAAAAAAGTAATGATAGTTATGTGACTGGATAGAGTTGTTAGCTAATGTTATGGTGTTAATCATTTGCAATATAAAATTTATCAAATCAGCATGATAAATATAAAATTTATCAAATCAGGAATCAACGTTTAAGGGGATAAGGAGTAACAAAAATAAGAACTTCCGAGTTTCTAGAGATTACTTCTTTATCATTACAAAAGTGACATTTTTCCACAAAAGTCAAAACTAAGTAGATAACTCAAAATGCTTAGAACTTGAAAACAAAGTTTTAAAAAGTAACTTTTTAAAAGTTTAGATTTTATGCTACCTGACATAAAAATATAGCTGATATTAAAGCCGTCACAAAACAAGCTAACAGACATGAAATATCTTGCCAAGATTGTGGGGGAATTGAGTTAAATATTTTACTGAAAATGTATGGTTTTAAGATTCAAGTTCTATAAACAAACTAATACAAATATCTAGACCAGTGATTTTAATCTAGTCAGTGATCTAGATATTAATTTATAGTTTTTAATTGTATAAAGATCTTATTTTTTCTTACTTATTTGAATATGAAGGGAAACATTTTATACAGTGAACTTCCTCTAAAAATATCATTTTGGGGAGGTGGGATGAACAACAACAAAAGAACATGATTGAAAATAAGTTAATTAAAAGGAACTAAAGGCTTAATTTATTTGGGGAATCAAATCGTAAGAAGGTTTTGAGGCATTAAAATGCTAAATACATTTTCAAAACCAAAAGCAACATCATTCTCTTTATTTAAAAATTAACATAAGGCTTACATTCCTTTCACAAGTAATATGAATCTAATCAGAAGTTTACTAAATTTCAAAACAGTCACTATGAGAATCAAATAATCATATATCATGAAAGCACTATAATGGTTTACCTTTGGTGAAGATAGAGTACTATATCTTAAAGCAGTAGGGAAAATGAATTTTGGTGCTTATGAGTTCAAAAACTGCTGAAGCTGGTGTTAACCTTTTTCTTTAGTATATTGCTTGTAACTGATCATACTCAATTACAATACTCAGGGAAGAAATATGGCATTTTAGGATATTTCATCCTAATATTTGTTATTTGAAAATTTATTTATATATACAATCTGTTTTTTCCATTTGGAATTAAATCATAACCAAGTGTCTAAAACCAACTGGTTTTATGTCTAACACTTTTGAAGATGAAATAATAGTCTTTATTAAAGTAAAAACAGTTCTGTTATCAGCTAGCATATCTAAGCAGTTAGTGTTTTTGCCTTTCTTTTACAACTCAGGCATTCAGAGTGCCTGGGTGGCTCAGTGGGTTAAAGCCTCTGCCTTCCGCTCAGGTCATGATCCCAGGGTCCTCGGATTGAGGCCCACATCGGGCTCTCTGCTCAGCAGGGAGCCTGCTCCCTCCTTTCTCTCTGCCTGCCTCTCTGCCTACTTGTGATCTGATCTCTCTCTCTCTCTCTCTCTCTCTGTCAAATAAATAAATAAAAATAAAAAAAATAAAACTCAGGCATTCAAATCTAACACAAAAATTAAGTTTAAGTCTAGGTAAAAATCCATAGGAAGACAGGGAGATATCAAAGTTCTCCTAATTCTACAAATGCCATTTAGTTTTAGAATTAATTTTAAATTGCTAAGTGAAGAGCTGAGGTGGAACATGAGCTTTTTTGATTCGTTTTAGAAAAATTAAAAAAATACATTTTACTTAATTTAAAAAATTCAGGAAATTTTCCTAGAAGAAATGCAGAGAATCTTAAAAAAAAAATCAACCTACTATAATTACCCCATTAAATAAAATAACTATGAAATAACCTGATTATCTGGTTATCCAGTTAGATCTACCCCACTACCCTCCATCACCAACACCCCACTAAAAAATAAAAAACTGGCTGACTTATTCAGGTTCAGGACCCAAGTTAAAAGTCTTTGCTATGTGGGTTTATGAGGACCAATTAATTCATTGACAGGGCCTTTCTGCCAGCTGGCACTAGGTACACTTTTATTTTATTGGTATTCTCGCATTGGTATTATTGTTATAATAAATAACAGTATTTAATACATTAAACATTGTTTAAAGTAAAGCTTCATTTTTCCCAATATATTTCTTTAAAGAAAAGTAGTTCAGGTAAAATAAATCTATATTATGTGTGTATATAAAATATATTTTACTAATTATACAATATAAATTAAATATTTAAACATACCCAGGAACCTATAAAGTTTGCCCCACCACCAGGAGGAAAAAAAATCTAACCTGAATCTGACCAAACTCTAGATACAATTTATAGGATTCCAATTTACAGGAAACAGAAAGGACAGAGAAGCATGTTAAACTATACCACGGAGATGCAATTGGCAGTATCTAGACCAGGGGAAACTCTAGCAGTGCTGTCCAACAACTTTCCATGACGATGAAAATGTATTTTTCCATAACCTGTTCTGTCCCATGCAGTCACCACTAGCCACACGTGGCTTCTGAACACTTGAAATGTGACTTAGAGAGTGAATTTTTAACTTAATTTTAGCCACCACACCTTATTGAATAGCATAGCTCTAGACTAGGGGTCAGAAAATGAGGCCTGATGAGCTAGGAATGGTCTTTACATTTTTAAAGGATGTAAAAACAAACAATAACAACAAAGAACATGTAACAGAAACCACAAAGTGATCCACATACATGATCTACCAAGCATAAAATATTTATCGGGACCTTTACAGAAAAAGTCGGCTGACCCTTGGTCTAGACTATGGGACAAACAACCCTGGTTCTTTAACAAATAATAAACTGCTTGGGGGGGAAGGGGAGAGAGGTGAAGGGAAAATCTATAAATTAAAACAAGCTTGGGATGCCTGTGTGGCTCAGTTGGTTAAGCAGCTGCCTTCCGCTGGGGTCCTGATTCCAGAGTCCTGGGATCAAGCCCCACTTGGGCTCCCCATTCAACGGAGAGCCTACTTCTCTCTCTCCCTCTGCCGGCCGCGCTGCTTACTTGTGTTCTATCACTCTGTCAAATAAATAAATAAAATCTTGAAAAAAAAAAAAGAAAAGCCTTAAATTTTTTTTTTTTTAGAAAAATAAAACATACTTAAAAGAATGTATGGCATCCATAATGCATGGCCCTTATTTACATCCTCATTCAAATACACAAACTTAAAAATAAAAGCAGGGGTGCCTGGGTGGCTCAGTGGGTTAAAGCCTCTGCCTTTAGCTCAGGTCGTGATCTCAGGATCCTGGGATCGAGGCCGCATCGGGCTCCCTGCTCAGCAGGGAGTCTGCTTCTTCCTTTCTCTCTGCCCACTTGTGATCTCTCTCTCCGTCAACTAAATAAGTAAAATCTTTAAAAAACAAACAGAAAAACCCAAAAGTGAGACAAGTTAAAATTTGAACAGACTAGATACTTGGTAAGAAATTATTTTCAGGGGCGCCTGGGTAGCTCAGTCCTTAAGCATCTGCTCAGGTGATAATCCTGGGGTCCTGGCATCCAGCCCCGCTTTGGGCTCCTGGCTCCACCCGAAGCCTGCCTCTCCCTCTCCCACTCCCCCTGCGTGCGTGCCTGCTCTCACTGTCTCTCTGTCAAATAAATAAGACCTTTAAAAAACTTATTTTTAGATGTGATGATACTGTGGTTTGTATTTTAAAAGGGCCATTATATGTATTATCTCTTCTATGTTGCACCGTATATATTATGCTATCGGAGTCCTCTCACTCTAGATATTCAGTAGTCCCGTTATCCCGCCGCAGTATCGCTTCCCGCGGTTACCGTGCTCAACCACGTGATTAGGCAGCAGATGACCTCCGCTCTGACGTAAGGTCAACAGCGTAAGGTCACCTAAATCGATCGCCATCCTGAAGCCCCATCCTCCTTCCGAAGTACCGTCAGAAAGTCAGCCAAGAGTAGCCTAAGGCCCCGCACCTCACTTCATCCATCATTTTGTCATCTCACATCATCCCAAGAAGGGTGAGTACGGTACAATGAGATATTTCGAGAGAGAGGGAGGGAGAGTGATCGAGAGACCGCGTTCACGTAACTTTTATTACAGTGTGTTTATAATTGTCCTATTTTATTTATTGTTAATGTCTTACTGTGCCTAGTTTATAAATTAAACTTTATTATGGGTATGTATATATAATAGAAGATAGTATATAGGGTTGGTAGGATCCACGTTCTGGGGCATCCACTGGGGGTCCTGGAATGTATCTCCCAGGGATAAGGGCGACTACTATATAGGCAAACATTTACAGATGAAGTGTTATCTTGAGTTTGCTTCAAAATAACATGAGTGGAATGGGAGGCGCATTAATAGAGCAGAATTCACTATGGGGTCATTCTTGCAGCCGGTTGATGAGTACGTGAGATTCACCACACTGCTCTTGTGTATGTTTGAAATTCTCCAGGATAAAACAGAATACACAGGGCATTGTCTATTGTAAGCTGCATGTTGAAGGAAGCACCTAAATCAGGGAAGAGTTTGCAAGTTAACTGAAAGAAAAGTTTTTGGGAGTGGCAACTAGGGACAAGCTCCCCACATGTTCACTGAAACTGGAAAAACACTGATTAGAAAGGTATGATTCATTTGTAAAAGTAAAAAATCACTTCTGAATTGTTTTGTAAATTCAGATTTTACAATATCAATATTCTTGAAGCAAACCAAACTTTCTAACAGACTCTCTTGTTACTGTGCGAATGATTTTAAGTATTCCTGTGCAACTCATTCTTTGGGAACATTTATTGATCACCTACTAATTGCAAGACATTCTGTTACACGTGCTATCAATCTTTAGCAATCAAGGATTGCTCTAATCCTTTTTTAAAAAAGATTATTTATTTACTTATTTGAAGAGAGAGCACAAGCAGGGGGAGCAGCAGAGGGAGAGGGAGAAGCAGGTTTCCTGCTGAGCAGGGAGTCTGATGTGGGGCTTGATCCCAGGACCCTGGGATCATGACCTGAGCTGACAGCAGACGCTTAACAGACTGAGCCACCCAGGTGCCCCCTGCCCTAATCCTTTAAAGTAGGTATTATCATCTCCATTTTATATCCAAGGAAAGTGTGAGGCTCAGAAATTTGAGTATTTACCCCACATTTAAAAATCTTTTAAAAGAAGATTAAGGTTTGAACATGTCTTTGGCCTCTAAAGTCTACATACACTCTTTTCCATGCTGTTACAGAAATAACCTACATGCTTCTGGGCAGTCTCCCACCATAATTTAATGTAGTTGTAAAGCACAGAGGCTTCAAAGCAAGAAAGCTTCAGCTACAAGTCCCAGCTGCACCAGGTAGCATCAATTTTCTTATTTCTTTGTAAAATAGAAGAGAAAATGACCTATCACATAGGATTCTTTTGAGGATTAAATCATATCCAATGTACATAAAAAGTGTCTGACACACTTTAAGTGCTTTATAAATGTTAGATGCTATCATTATTCTTTCAGGATTGCCTTAACTTTGAGTTTATATTAGTGAAACTGAGATGGAATTTCAGAGGTTATTTGTTCAGATCCCACTTACAAGAATATCTACCCTTATTTTTTTTTTTAAAGATTTTATTTATTTATTTCACAGAGGGAGAGAGATCACAAGGAGGCAGAGAGGCAGGCAGAGAGGCAGGCAGAGAGAGAGGGGGAAGCAGGCTCCCTGCTGAGCAGAGAGCCCGATGTGGGCCTCAATCCCGGGACCCTGAGATCATGACCTGAGCCGAAAGCAGAGGCTTTAACCCACTGAGCCACCCAGGCGCCCTTATTTTTTTTTTTTTAAAGATTTTTTTATTTATTTGAGAGTGAGCAAGAGAGAGAAGGAGCAGGGAGAGGGAGAGAGGGAGAAGCTGACTCCCCACTGAGCAGCAAGCCTGATGTGGGGCTCGATCCAAGGACTCTGGGGTCATGACCTGAGCCTATGGCAGACACTTAACTAAGCCACCCAGGTGTCCCAGTATATCTATCCTTAAAACATACACAATCAAAATATGGAAATCCCTAAATCTCTTGGCATTTAATTCTTCTCATTGCCAAGAAGTTTGTCCTTATAATTGATTTTTTTTTTTTTGCTGTGATGAATCCTTTAGTCCTCCCACATCTCATTTTGTCTTTAGGGAAGATGGAAAACAAGCAGAGAAGATAATTTTTCTAATTAGACATACTCCAATTGGGTCAAGCCTTCTATTTTTCATACTAAGAACTCTAACTTTTTATTTTTTTAAATCAGCGCAGCGTGATGTAAGAGCTGCACAGTAGCCAAGGAGGTAGACCCAGGTTCTGGCCTGCCTGGGTTGGAGTTCACAGCTTGGGTTTGAATCCCACGTCTGCCACTTTACATTACTTGAATAATTTATTGGACTTACCTATGCTTCATTTTCCTTTTTTGTTAAATGTAGAGCCTACCTCATAGGGCTGTTGTGAAAATTAAGCAGGTGAATATAGAGTAAAGACCTAAGAACATGGACCTGACACATGTTGCTTCTTTAGATTAGCTACCTTCAGCATTCTATTCAGTTCTGTGACCCAAACCACAAATGGCTGGTAATCTAAGACTGATGCCATTTTTCATGACCCCCTCTATCCTCCACACCCCCAACTCCCTCATTGCAGAAAATCCTTTTGTGGCTTGCAACGCTGTAAGGGTTGCTAGAGTGGCGTGGTCAATTTCATTTAGTAAGTTTTCGTTTTCCAAAAACACATCATTCACACTGTCATATAGAGCCCATCAAGTTAGTGGAGTCGGTTTCTATTACATCTTTTCCCTCTGCTTTCAAGACGCCAGGTCAGCATGTTCTAGAAACTAAACTCAAGTTTAAAATGAACAGACAGATATCAGCAACTGTTAACTTCCTCCAGAAGTTGGACTGTGAGGCCTCCAAGACTGCATTACTTTGGTAGCTACTATTTACTTGGTGTTGTACTGAGGTACCCGGTATCATATAATCCTCCCAACAGTCCTATGAAGTAAACACCGTCGTGATCAGGAAGCCGGCAGAAGTCAAGTAACGGAACCTGAAGATAGTATTTGTATTTAAAGGATGGAGAAAGGCTTTCAGCTCTGTCAGGTCTCATTCAAACTACAGGCACTATCCTATACTTTCTTTTAAAGAATCTAGGAAATAACTTGCCTCAACCCCACCCCACCCCCCCCTTTAATAAAACTACAGGCGTGAGAGATACGCGGCCATAGAAGTGGAGGGGAAAACGACTGGCGGTTTTTTCCAGCAGTAATTATAGGATGTGTCGGAACTCCGAGGCCCGGGTCCTCGGTGGTTCCGGGGCTTGAGAGCTGGGGACTCGCGTCGCTTTCCACCGTCTACACGGACCCTGGCGCGGAGGGAGCAAGGCCGCCCTCCTCGCCGACTCGCACAGTGAGGCCGACTCACCTGCGTGGCCGCCAGCCGCGCGCGCACCTCCCGCATCAGGAAGGGCTCTAGGCCGCGGCCCGCGGTGCAGAAAAACCTGGCGCCCGCTGTCGGGCTGGGATCTGTCGGCAACGCCGCCATGGCGGTCCGCGCGGCCCCGCGGCTCGGGGTCACGTGGTCTGGGGCGTGCGCGCGCGCGACGCGTCCCCGCGCTCCCGGCGGTGTGCGCAGGAGCCGGAGGGCGGGGTGGAGCCCGAGGCTCGCGAGCAGGGACACCCCGGGGCCGGTGGGGTTGGGGGTGCGGTCCCCTGGGAGCGGTGGCTGTGGGTCTCTGGTTAACTGCTTGGAACTTCCCTGATTAGGCATGTGGAACTACTTAGAATCACAGATGGAAGGGATACAATTGGGATCTGTTATTGGATCTATAAAAAGGATATATATCATATAATCCATCTGCCTTATATTTGGAAATTGAAGAAGTTGATCCCTACACAGGCCAAGGGGCAGTTAGTGGCACAGCTGAGGCTGGTCTTGGTAGCCAGTGTAATGAGCTTTCTTCTCTTTCTCCCAACTTTCTCCTCTTCTCTTCTCCATCCCACCCCACTACTCTGCTAAAATAAGGAGCCTTATTCTGTCTAAACCAAGAATTGGGCCAAAGCTGGGAATCCTTAGGACCTAAAGCAGAAATTCCCATTCTCCAACTGAATGTTTTCGTGTTCATGGAACAGGTCACATTTCATGCACTACTAAGTTAACCACGAAGGAAATGAATGCACCATCTGGTTTGGGCCACCTGATTTAATTGGCTTTCTTAACAGTATTGAAGGGACTTCTTTAATTTTGAATTTTCAATTGGCAATGAAAATATTACTTGGGAGAAATAGAATCCATATTAGAAAGTGGACAGCATTACATTAGCTCTCTAGTTATATGAAGTTTCTGTGGCAACACAGAAAGGCAGCAGGGAGAGTTTCCTCATGAAAATCACTCCTGGGGGCACCTGGGTGGCTCAGTGGGTTGGACCTCTGCCTTCGGCTCAGGTCATTATCTCAGGGTCCTGGGATCGAGCCCCACATCAGGCTCTCTGCTCAGCAGAGAGCCTGCTTCCCCCTCTCTCTCTGCCTGCTTCTCTGCCTACTTGTGATATCTCTCTCTGCCAAATAAATAAATAAAATCTTAAAAAAGAAAAGAAAAGAAAATCACTCCTGATCCAAGCATTGAAGGTTGTGTAAGAGTTAAATCAGTCTCTCTCTGGGGATGGAGGGTAGGGGTGGGGGTGTTAGTAGTGCTGTGGCCTTTTAGGTAGTAGGAGCAGCAGATCCAAATGTGAGCGTGTGTGTGTTTCGGGGTGGGGTGGGGGACAGGAAGGCCACATCATCAGTTAGGTGTTATTAGAGCGTAACTATTTGAGTTGGGAAGTTGATAGAGATAAAGGTAGAGAGTGGGTAGGGTCATGTTATGGTGGTGCTGCCCATGGAGGGTGAAGAAATGACTCCTCCACGGCTAGCAACATGGATGGCTTCCTGGACAGAACCACTGCTGAGCTGAGGCTGCGGTCCTCCAGAGCCAATCTTCCCCTTACATCCTCTTTTCCCTTCTTCTGTTGTCTTTCTGCCCCTGGGAGCCTTTGGTCAGCAGAGTTAGGGGCTACTCTTGCAGCTGGTGGGGGTGGGGGTGGGGGCGAGTGCTGCAGCACAGTGCTCCCAAGAATGCCTTTCACACAATGCTTGAGAGGAGGTGAAATAGCTGGGGTTTTGCCTGTTTATGGAGAAAAAAATTGATTTTCTGAGAGGAGAGTTACCTGGAATTCTCTCCTCATTACTCAAATACTCTTTGCTCCATCATTTCTGCTTGTCATTAAAATATGTCTCTACTGAAAAAGAACCACTGATCACTCTAATGCTTAGCATATCCAGCTGAGCTTTGCTGTGTCAGTATTGCATATTCAACAAGTAGGAAGATGGCAGTTGGCAGGAACAATTTTACGACAGATATGCTTTTAAGTGGGACCATTTTAAGAATTTAGGGCATGATTATTTGCTTCAAGATCTCCATGTTTTAGTGCAACTGGCAATTCCTTTAATTCTTAAAAATGTTTGATGTAGGGGCATCTGGGTGGCTCAGTCAGTTAAGTGGCTGACTCTTGATTTCGGCTCAGGTCATGATCTCAGTGGGATCAAGCCCCATAGGCTCCACACTCAGCATGGAGTCGGCTCGTCCCTCTCCCTCTGCTCCTCCCTATCACGCTTGTGCTCTCACGCATCTCTCTCTCTCAAACAAATAAATAAAATCTTTAAAAAAGTGTTTGATATATATACTTAGATATTAAAATGCAAATGTTTTAGATTGTGAAATCCCTAAGGATGGGATGGCTTCATTGATCTGGGCATCCATAACAAGCATGCTGGCTTGCCTATGGTAGTTTCTCAGTTAATGTGTGCTGCATTGGATGGAATGTAACTAAATGGAAGGTCACTCACTAAGGAAGTCTTCCTCAGCTAGGAGAGATTGCAATAACCACTACACCAGTGGGGCCCTTATGAGTGAGATATGGGGATAAGGGTAGAGGATTGAGGCCAATGGAAGGCAATGAGGGATAGAAGGATGCCAAAGATAACTTTATCACAATTTTGCCTGCTACTTCGCCTCCTTCCTTAGCATCTTTTTTATCCTCCCCACATACTTTATAAATAATGTTCTTTAACTAGGAATACTTGTCAGAATGACTTTTAGGGTCTTTTCGTTATGTCATGCTTCACCTCCCTCACACCTCCCGTGTTCTGGTACAGTTGAGTGGGGTTGGTGGCGTGCCAGGCTCCTTTTCCCCAAGAGAACAGGAACCGTTACTGTATCCCAATAGATTCAGTTGCCAGCCTCTCCAAAATGCCCACTCTTTCCCTCCTCCCAGGCCTTTGCTTATACTGTTCCCTTTGTCTAGAATCATCTTCTCTTCAAATCTCAGGTAGAATGCCACATGTTCCAGAATGTCCTCTGCTGCCTATCTAGGATGCTTCTATTTACATATTTTATACCTTTATTATTTATTCTTTCATAAATATTTATTGAGTCCATGTCAGTGTATCAGTTAATATGATAAGGTTCCAGCCTTGGAAAAACTTTCAGTTTAATGGGTGGTAATGGTGACAGTGCTGGATTGCTGGGAGAGAAACATAAAGGATGACAATACAGTAGACATATGGTAAGGATAGGAAAGCAACTGGACCTGGCACATAGTAGGCACTTAATAAATAAATGGAGTTGGATAAATGAACTTGTCCTGAAGTCCAGTGAGCATTTGTTATGTTTGTGGCTTTTCATCTCCCTCTGATCATCTTTGCTAAATCAGGACATTCTCCCCCTCCTCCTCCTTTTTTGAAGATTTTATTTTTTTAAATTAAAAAAAATTAATTTTTAAAAGATTTTTAAAAAAATTTTATTTATTTGTTTGAGAGAGAGAGAGAAAGAGAGAGAACACAAGCGGTGGAGGAGCAGTAGGAGAGAAGCAGCCATTGAATAGGGAGCCCAACGTGGGTCTTGATTCCAGGACCCTGAGATCATGACCTGAGCTGAAAGCAGACACTTAACCTACAGAGCCACCCAGACACCCCAATTCTCCATCTTCTGAAACTCACCTCCCCAAGGTTTGTACACACCATGAAGATACAGTGAATTCTTGCTCACACAAACCAGGGTAGTAACTTTAAGATTTTATACATTTTTTAGAATTCAGTAGAGTTACGGCATCATGGTAAAACCTCAGATACAGACACAGAGGTCTGTTGGACACACATACAACCAAGTAGTATAGATTGTGAAAGAATCAACATATTTTTATGGCTGCAACTACAAAAGCAATTTGAGAAAAAGCTATTGGTCACATAGTAATCATTTAAACCACTTGTATGTACATGGTAACTACCTTGAATGGTGCTCCTTTAAATATACAGTTAGAAAAGAGAAAATTTAGCAGAAAATCACTGCACTGTGTACATAAATACTGCCTGCGGAACATTATTTATTTATTAGTGTTTTTGTCACTGTAGTTTTAATGTAGCCTTAAAATTCAAAAGGTACAGTCTCTGTGCCTTGATCTAGAGAGACAGTTCTTTTATATGTATTACCTTGCTTTAGTTATGCTGGGCATGAAATTATTATTTCATTATTGTTTTGATGTACAAATAGACTATAGTATATTCAGGCTTTTTGGGGGAAAGTGACATGTATTTAATGCATATTTCAAAACACTAGGGTATTTGATGTGATTTTATTTGTTTAAATGTATTTTGACCTCATAAAACTGTATTTATATCTGATAGACCCTTATAATGTCCCAGCTGGAAGAGGGTATGGAAATCATTTCTTTGATACATTAGCTGACTGAACAAATGGCCGAGTATGCAATTTTCTGCAATTTACTTGGATGAACTATATTGCCTAAATAAAATCAAGGCATTTTCTTCTTGCAGTTATGTTCACCTCACTCAGACTGTTGTTTTAATATTCCTTTTCCTTGTGCTGCATTTATGTGTATATTTACTATGAATTATTTTCCATTAGAGGCTTATTATTACCAATCTTCCTATTTCTTAGTGCGAGAAAAGGCCCAGAAATGTCCCAGACTAGCTAGGATTCCCACATTTTGATATTTCTCTCTTCCATTTTCTGGTGAGACTCACTCCTTTCTAGTAGATGGTCATTTATTTTTCCTGTTTTATTAGTGGCAATTTAAACAGAATCACCTTGAAACTCAAGCAAATGTAGTCTACAAGTGAACAAAATAACCAAGGGACAGATTCTACTTCTTCAGAAATACGAAGAGAGAGTACTTTGTTTTAATGTGAATGGTATTTGGCAGAATAGAATCTGAAGATTTTAGTAGCACATTGGTTTAATTCAGTCAACTTTTCTCCCATTGTTGGCATGAGAATTGAGAGTGGACTGTGGAGCAAGCAAATTTATGTTTTCATCTCTATTTTTCTTTTTGTTGGAGGGAAATAATTTTTTGCTGCTTGTAGACATTTTGTGCTATTTTGAAAAAAAAAACATTTAAGCACCCTTAAAAACCTTTTTCTGTTATATAGCCATATAGAATCAGGCTTGCCTTTCAACACTCTTTCAGAAAGTTTGAAATTTAATAATTAAGAATATACTACTTATATTTAATGTTATGATTTTTTATAATGATATGAACTACTTGGCGAAACAGAAAGACAATATCGATACAAAATAAAAGCATGCAACCTGCAACATGGGGTTAGGCCATCATTTGGTTCCTCCATGAAATACCTTCAGGATAGGACATAATGCCAGACATTATTGGGTACTAGATGAGTTTCTAGATTACAGGCAGATAATACTTTTATTTCTATCATGATATGTTGCTTTACTGCCCTGTCACTCTGATTAACTTATACCATACAGATTATCTTAAATCTTCAAAATCTAAATGTAGCCAAGTTGGGAAAAATCTTGAAAGCTGGCTTCAGAATTCATCTTAGGTACAAAATAGTTTTTAGGAAATTTCCTTGATGGAGTTCAGTGAGGCTTCAAGTCACTTGCCAGAGAAATATAGAAATTATTAAACTGCTCTGCATAAAAGTCAACAGGAGATAGAGAATATTGTGAAAGGGAAAATCTGATAAGGCAAAAGGATGTGTGGGACAGCAGTGTGGGACACTGAGGCCAGTGGGGGTAGACAACCAGTGAGAGATGACCTGTAGTATGGTACCTAAAGAACTTCTAAGGATATTCGGTGCTCAATTTAAATTTGTTTCTGATATTACCACGTTGAACCCTCTTCTGTGACCCCCAACTTTCAGTAAAACAAATAGACAAAGCATAGCTTTTTGCCTGAGGTATTTTAGGATTCAATGTATCAGGGTGTTGTGATGTGGAAAAGAGGCAGCACCCTTTACAGGGCCGTGGATGTCTCTGATCTGAGAAAATTCAGCAGAAGCAGAAACTCAGAGCAGAGCTGGTAAGAGAAAACTCAGTGTGTGGGTCTATTACCAGGGAATGTACAGAGAGTACAGGGAGGGGCATGCGGTCACCACTGACATAGGATGGGGGTGCAGGCCAAGTTCAAATGATGGAAATCCAGCTGATAGCTGGATTCAGCTGCATTTGCCCCTCAGCTGGAACAATAAATTTTATATAAACCAAGTGTCTAATATTTAAGCCCTGGTAGACATTGCAATCTTGGGGCAACCCAGAGCGGGTTAACTACTGAGGATTAGAATCAGGGAATCACGAGTTGGGCCTAACAGTTTCAATTTTATATTTTTGGATGATCACTTTCTTCTAGTTTTTTAAGCAAAATTTAAAATAGTACTAGCTTTGCACTAGCACAGGGACTAATCACATTAATCAGAATTGCTTTAATCTGTTATCTGGACATTGTATGTAGTTTGTACTAGATGTTATATTGGTTGTGTCTACATTGGATGTAGATCCTAGTGTGGATTTCCCAGACTTTTTAGGCTGAGCACACACGCTCTTTAAATTGGCAACATTCTTCTCCACTGTGGTGGTGAGCTTGGCTGCTTTTAAATGACAAGTTTCTAAAGTTGTGAAAGAATGTATGTGTTGGAGGAGGGGAGAGATGCTCTTATAAACTTAGAGACTCTTTGTGGACTGAGAACAACAAGGACAGTTTTGAAGAGCTGGATTTCCTCAGAAGACATGGCACTTATAACAAATAATTAGAAACCATTGTTAGCCCAAACAATTCCAGATCAGCGTGACACCCATATGTTTTAAATATATTGCTCAATATGGTCAGCATTTGCTCTTTCAAACTGATTATATACAGAATAAAAACATTCATGCACATGTCTTTGTTGAGAACTGTATGAGGTGATAACTTGATTGAGAAATTCCTCGCTCTTCTTCTTTAAATTATGGTTAGCCTTCTACCTAGGTGCCACCAGAGTGATACTCAAATACTTGAGAAAAAGGTGTCTCAATAATAAGATAAATCTGGGGAGCAGATGCAAGGAAAAAAATGGAGAAAGACAGGTGAGGCACAAGTTTAATCCAAATCTAGCTGTTCTAAGCCTAACAGCTAAAAATGGATTGCAAACTGACCACAAATTTCATATTTAATTCCTACGAGTTAATATAGTATTTTTCTGACTATTATAATAATTTCATTTTGACATGGATATAAAAGAGAAGTTTAGGAAGAAAAACTAAAGAAGGAACTAAGGAAAATAAATCTTGTGTGAAAGGTTAAAAAGAGTTGAAATTGTTTAGCTTGCCAAAATGAAGGAAAGATTAAGATATACCTTAAATATTTTCAAAAATATGAGTGGAATCCTTAGTGAGATGCTCGCCTGTTTATAAAGAAGACTGGAAAAGGGCACAGGCTCGACCCTTCCAAGATTTCTGAGACTGGCAGGTCTCCTGGTCTGATGTTGTTGCTGTGTGTCCTGCTGATTCCTCTCCCATAACCATGTCTTCTGGGTGTCCCGGAAGTCAGCAACTGATGTTTACCTCTGTCCATCACTTTCTATGCAAGGTGGGTGTCCTAAGATTAGGTCAGAAAGGGTGAAATCACAGGGCAGAGACAGATGATTACTGAAAAAGATAGTTGGATCATTATGTACTTCCAAAGATTTTGATGAATGAAAAGAATTCTCAAGGGAAAAAAAAAAAAGATTCTTTGTTCTTCCATGAGCTCTTTAGCTTTATTCTTCTGTTAGGATTTATTTACCAGATTGGTTTTGTTTTTTCTGATTTTTTCATCACATAACATAAAATTTACCATTTTTAAGTGTGCAGTGTTAACTGTAGTCACCTGGTTGGGCCACGGATCTCTGGAACTTTTTCATCTTGTAAAACTGAACAACTTCCCATTTCCTTCTTCTCCTCGTCCCTGGTGTATTAGATTTTGATGGAATTTTTTCCCTTACATGTTTGTCCCTTTCACTAGTCTCTAAGTTATGGAACTTATCCATCTTTTGTCCCCAGGGCCTGTCACTTAGGAGGTGCTTAATAAATGTCTGTTGAATGAATGTCAGAAGGAACATCAGAATGAATCCTTTCAAGTAGAGTTATGGGACTAATAGTAAGTTGAAGGGTGTGGCTGGCACTGTTATTTGCTTTCCTAACCCATCCTCTTTATTTTTTCTCTTTTAAACAAAACACAGATTTCTCTCATGATGACAAAGTGCCTATCCTAGCAATGACTCTTGAATGATCCAGTCCATGGTTCTCACCCCTGACTGCACATACAGATTCCTGCTCCCCCTATGTGGTTCTCATTTCATTGGTTTGAAGTGAGGCCTAGGCACTAGAATTTTTAAAATACCTCCCATTAGAATAGAGAGCCATCGTCAGGCAATCCTGTTCTTCTTTGCCAGATATTTGCTTTTCCAGGCTGTTTATTCCCTGAGGATGGCCACGTGACCTAGTTCTGGCCAATGAAACTCGGCTGGGTTTTCTGGAAAAGTTTTTGCTTTCCTGATAAAAGAAACAGATACCAGAGAACTCAATGGTGTAGCATCTTCCTCTTTTCTGTCTTGAATGCAGATGTGGTGTCTCATGCTCTGGTAGCCATCTTGTGACCACGAGGCAAAAATGTTAAGAACAAAACCCCAACAAGTTAAGAATGGGGAAGCAGAAACTTGGAAAGAGCCTGGATCCCTAATAACATTGTTGAACCCTCAGACTATCTACTTTTTCTTGTTAAGTAAGCTATAAGTGTCTTTATGGTATAATCTCTGTAACAGTGGTTCTCTCAATAATTACCTGCTTACAAAAGCATTTTGAACTGAAACAAAGGGTATTCTAGATCAAATTCAAATTAGATGCAAATAAATCCCCGCGATAAAATGGTTTTCAGAAGACTTGGCTAAAACTCTAGAACAATTTGTCTAAATATATAACTGCTATCAAAACATCCATGATATTTCCCGTAAAATACACTGGGATAAAATTATCAAAAACAGACCATGGTTAAAAATGTTCCATGCTCATAGATTGGAAGAACAAATATTGTTAAGATGTCTATGCTACCTAGAGCAATCTATACATTCAGTGCAATCCCTATCAAAATACCACCAACTTTTTCATAGAGGGGAAACAAAGAATCCTAAAATTTGTATGGAACCAGAAAAGACTCTGAATAGCCAAAGGAATGTTGAAAAAGAAGACCAAATATGGTGGCATCACAATTCCGGACTTAAAGCTTAATTACAAAGCTGTAATCATCAAGACAGTATGGTACTGGCACAAAAACAGACACATAGATCAATGGAACAGAATAGAGAACTCAGAAATGGACTCTCAACTCTATGGTCTACTAATCTTTGACAAATCAGGAAAGAATATCCAATGGAAGGAAGGCAGTCTCTTCAACAAATGGTGTTGGGGAAATTGTACAGCCACATGCAGAAGTATAAAACTGGACCATTTCCTCACACCCCACACCAAAATAGACTCAAAATGGATGAAAGACCTAAAGGTGAGATAGGAATCCATCAAAATCCTAGAAGAGAACATAGGCAACAACCTCTCTGACCTCAGCTGCAGCAACTTCATGCTAGACATGTTTCCAAAGGCAAAGGGAAACAGAAGCAAAAATGAACTATTGGGACTTCATCAAGATAAAAAGCTTTTGAAAAAAAAAGCTTTTGCACAGCAAAGGAAACAGTCAACAAAACCAAAAGACAACCAACAGAATGAGAGAAGATATTTGCAAATGTCTTATCAGATAAAGGCTAGTATCCAAAATCTATAAAGAACTTATCAAACGTAACACCCAAAGAACAAATAATCCAATCAAGAAATGGGCAGAAGACATGAACAGACATTTCTCCAAAGAAGATATCCAAATGGCCAACAGATACATGAAAAAATTCTCAGCATCACTGTGCATTGGGGAAATACAAATCAAAAGCGGAATGAGATACCACCTCATACTGGTCAGAATGGCTATAATTAACAAGTTAGGAAATGGCAGGTGTTGGCAAGGATGAGGAGAAAGGGGAAACCTCCTATACTGTTTGTGGGAATGCAAGCTGGTGCAGCTACTCTGGAAAACATTATGGAGGTTCCTCAAAAAGTTGAAAATAGAACTACCTTATGACCCAGCAATTGCACTACTAGATATTTACCCCAAAGATACAAATGTAGTGATCTGAAGGGGCACCTGCATCCCAATGTTTATACCAGCAATGTCCACAGTAGCCAAACTATGAAAAGAGCCCAGATATCCATTGACAGATGAGTGGATAAAGAAAAATAAATAAATAAAAATATATACATACAGTGGAATACTACTCAGCCATCAAAAATGAAATCTTGCCATTTGCAAGGACGTAGATGGAACTAGAGGGTATTATGCTAAGTGAAATAAGTCAGAGAAAGACAATTATCATATGATCTCACTCATATGTGGAATTTAAGAAACAAAACAGAGGATCATAGGGGAAGGGAGGGAAAAATAAAACAAGACAAAATCAGAGAGGGAGACAAACCATAAAAGACTCTTAATCATAGGAAACAAACTGAGGGTTGCTGGGGGAGGCGGGGGTGGGGAGGATGGAGTAACTGGGTGACGGGCATTAAGGAGGACATGTGATGTAATGAACACTGGGTGTTATATAAGATTGATGAATCACTGAACTCTACCTCTGAAACTAATAATACACCATATGTTAATTAACAGAATTTAAATAAAAAAAAAGACAAAAACAAAAAAGAACAGACCATGGTTGGTATACTATAATTCTTAGTAAGTTTAGCATTTATGTTTTTATATTTCCAATCATTAAGATAAGCACGGTAGAATGGCATGTCTAATTTTTAAAAATAATATTAATTCATTGAACAAAAAATCTTTTCAAGTATTAGTCATCTCTGCACCAGGTATGATTTTAGCTAAGCATATGGGAAACACCAGTGAACAAAACAAGTATTTCTGTCTTTAAAAATACTTCTGTGGCACTTATATTCTAGGTGGGGGGGGTGAGGGAGTCAAGCAAAGAAACCATTATCATAATAAATAAGACATGTAATGTATCAGAAGGTGGGAAGTACTATTAAAAAATAGAAGAGGATAAGGCAGGTCAGGAGTGCAGGAAAGAACATGACTCAGTTTGAAGTCAGGTGGAAAAGACAGGCCTCATTGATTTTACTTTTGACATTTGATATATCTTTACTTAGATCCAAGCATCATTATAGAGAATGAAATATAACCTTAAATACTAGATTTATTTTCTGAATATGTACCAATATGTGTTCTACAAAGGTCCAACAAAGTTTATACATATTAGCATAGACAAGGGGAAAAGGATCGATCCTTGGTTTTGTTGAGATTATATGTCCTCCTATCTGTCTTATATTGTCATTAGACATCTTATGGTGTGTAATCTTTGGAACCCAGAAGTTGACATTATTTTCTGCAGTTTAAATTTACATAATTAAAAACAATGGTTTTTAAAAATCAAAATTATGTCTGTTTTAGGTGCTTTGAATATGGTAATGAACAAGACTGAAAAGATCCAGGCTCACAGAGCTCACTTTCTAAGAAATTACCTCTCTGGGTTAGTGACCGTGTAAGAGTTCACTGCTCCCTTTGGGTTTTGGTTTATTTTGGTAAGATTTGACATAGCTGGGGTGCTTGGGTGGCTCACTCATTAAGTGTCTGCCTTTGGCTCAGGTCACGGTCCTTGGGTCCTGGGATTGAGCCTCGCATCAGACTCCGTGCTCGTTGGGAAGCCTGCTTCTCCCTCTCCCGCTCCCTCTGTTTGTGTTCCCTCTCTCGGTATCTCTCTCTCTGTGTCAAATAAATAAATAAAATATTTTTAAAAATTTGACGTAGCTGATATTGTGATGGCAACATATTGCTCTATTTGGAAATAGAAAAGGAATATAACCAGTGGTGGCCATTCCTTTCTGACTTTTGGCAGGTGCCACTCTTGTTGCTCTTGACTCTCCTGCTTGCTTTGGTCAATTTAACAGCAGTTTTGTGAATTCTCAAGAAAACCCACCAACTGTGAATGAAAAGAGGTGGGAAAGAGACAGATACAGGAATTAGTTTCTCCTAACAGTCTTCCTCAGATTTTACCTCAATTAATTGCTTGAGATATGCACATAAATTATTAATTTTTATGTGGTACATTTAAAAAGGTTTTTAAAAATTACTTGGAGACAATGGTAGAAAACTAGTGTCTGAAGATATACCAAGATCTCCAGAGACGTGGGCTTTAATATTGTATTTTTAATTCTTTAAAATTTTTAAAAAGGTTCAAACATTTTTTTATTTTAAAACTGTATTTATTTACATACTGTAATTGAATATGATATTTAACCATTATCAATTAATCATAGAGGTTCTTATAGGGAACTCAGTAGGGAAAATTCTTCTTTACTAGCTACCCTTTGGCTTTTTTTTTTTAAAGATTTTATTTATTTATTTGACAGAGAGAGAGATTACAAGTAGGCAGAGAGGCAGGCAGAGAGAGGAGGAATGTGGGGCTCGATCCCAGGACCCTGAGATCATGACCTGAGCCGAAGGCAGAGGCTTTAACCCACTGAGCCACCCAGGCGCCCCTGGCTTATTTTTGTAAAGAAATGTATTTTTTCAAATGTACTTGGGGGATAAAGAATAGAACAAATGGGGATGCCTGGGTGGCTCAGTTGGTTAAGTGTCTGTGTTTGGCTCAGATCATAGTCCCAGGGTCCAGGGATCGAGTTCCGCATCCATCTCCTTGCTCAGTGAGGAGCCTACTTCTCCCTCTGCCTGCTGGCTCCCTCTGTTTCTGCTCTGTCTCTGTCTCTGTCTCTCTCAAATAAATAAAAAATCTTAAAAAAAAAATAGAGCAAACGCTGAAAGCCAGGGAGAAGGCTTTTTTTTTTTTTGTAAAAATATCCATGAAAAGGGATATGGTTTCACTGTCAGCCACAGTAGCAATGTGCAGGAGTCCTCTTGTTCTCTTTAGGGCAACTGATAATCATCAGATTAGGCTCATAAGTTTTTTTTTGCAGAACAAGCAGAAGTCTCTGGAAGTCAGGGCCTTCAAGAGATGTGGTCTAGGCTGGCTGATGTTTATGGCTGCATGGTTTCAGCCCAGTTTGGTTTTATGAAGTGAGAGGGGAAGAAAATGTTGTTGGAACTGCTCTGTGTTCTGATTGCCTCCCTGACTTACTGTGATGACCTTCTGGTCTCAAGTTTTATGGCACCAGATGAAAACTTTATTTTACATAGGTTTCAATATCTGACAGAGGCAAATCATCCAATCTTGCATCCTGGATTAGGTATAAGCAGAAGTGTGATACCTGAGAAACAAATTTAAAAACTAGTCATCATCACGGGAAAGAATTTTTTTAAAGCATTTTCCTGTTTATGCTGCTTGATTGCATTAACACGAGCCCTGCCTACAGAAATGAGATTTTATGAGGTGATCCTTTTTTTTTAACTGTTCAACACATTCAGAAGGTAAATGCCAGAAGGAAATATGTATTAAGTTCCAAGCTATTTTGTGTTGTTTCTGTGATTTTGAAAATCAGCACGACTATAAGTTTTGGGCATGGTTAAACCTAATTCAATAAAAATATTTAGAAACCAAAGAAAATCTTTTTTTCAGTATACCCTAGGAAAAGGCAGATGAGTAGATGGAGTGTTTATAAACTCATTCTGATTATTTTTCCTTTGGAGTTGATATTATAATTCATTTAAATACAAGTTTTAGTTCTCCCAGTACAACATTGGACAAGAAGAGTGATACAACTCAAGCTATTAATTTTTCAGAGTTTACAGTATTTCTAAATAATAGTCTCGATGAAAATAACCAATTATGATCTTTATTGCTGAGCCTTGATGAGATAATAGAGCATGCTCTCCTACAGGGACTAACAGGCACAAGAGGAAAAAAAGGCTTTAGGAAAAAGATGGGCTTTAAGGTTCCTAATGATCACGTAGGAGATTCCCATGTTTTATATAAAGGGTCTCAGGTCACACGAAGCCCATGATACACAATGTCAGCCATGAGTCAGTTGGTTACTTTTATATAAATGATAATATTTGCAATTAGAAATTTCCTACAGAAGAGATTCACAGTCTTGTAAGAAACATTACCTAAATGATGGATGTACTCTAATCTTCCTCTCCAGACTTCTTTTGTTATAGAGGTTATGGTTATTTTTTTTAGTATACAAATTAAAATGTTTATCTAGAAGTACAGAAAGTTAAACTTTCCCCCAAGCACCATTAATGATGTATTCTGGATCCAAGTTCTGCTCTTTAACCAGATCTTTGAATCATGAGCTTTGCCAGTTTTTCTTGTTCTGCCGTAATTTTTCATGCGTGTATGCTAAGAAATGGATTCCCTAAATATTGGTAAGATCTGATAACCTTGTTTATTTCTTTAGCCCTGATCAGAATGAGTTATAGTCTTTTGAACAACAGCGTCATGGTTAGAGTTAGAGTTAAGAGAATATATACTTTGCACTTCTATTCTTAAAATTGATCTCCTATCACAGAGAACCTTGGCACAAGCATCTTGCTTTCTACGGTATTGATCATAAAAACATCTCTGACTTGACCATCATTCATGATGGTCATTATTAGGAGATAGTCACAGAACTAAATAAAAAATAGCCTCTTAAACTTAGATTTCCATATATCTTGAGTCTATGCCCCCTTACTAATGTCAGGTTCTTTCCCTGCCTCCTTTCCCACAATCTTCTTACTATTTTACTTGGATATTCTTAGTAAATGAGAAAATAGTGGATAATAACAAACTGGACTCTCAAAATATGGCTAGCTCAGCTGCTAAAATGGGAGAAAGATTAAAAAAAACTTAAAAGGAAGTAATCTCATAGCGCACTGTTCTGGAGTCACGGTGGTTTCCCAGTTATCAACTGAGTGGTATCCCATTTACCAATAGATACCGTTCAGTAGTACCTGTTGAAAACTCCCTATGTGCTGGGAGCTATGCTAATCCTTTTTCATTTACATTATCTCACTTATTACACCCAATAACTCTGTGATCAGGTAGGTATTATTATTAGCCTCATTTACAGATCAGGAAATTGAGGCCCAGAGTGATTTCCCCATAGACAACACTGCTAAAGGGCAGAACTGAGAATAGAATTTTTGCTGCTGGAACTCAATACCCAGGCTCTTATCAGCTTTCTCCATCAAGAGGTGTGCAGTAGATGCTTCAAGTAATTGTGCAGTAAATGTCAACTAATATTCACAGTTGCACTGAGACATTTTACTAGTCCATACCTCTGCACTCATTTAATTTAGCACCCAAGATCTATGCATTTCACTGTCACATTCAAATGCCTTTTTTAAGGCACTGATTTTCATCTTACTTATTTGGTCTTTGTGTTTGTTTATTCTCTAATATTGTGATTAGGGATATAACCCTGATTTTGTGTGGTAAACCTGAGTCTTTGCATACAAAAAATATTATTATTGCCTCCTCCTATCTAAATGTACTTTACAAGTCTTAAAATATTAAGTTTAATGTTCTTTTCTTGAAATACTTGTTTAAAAGTATTTTTAAATTATTATTTTTCCATTTTCTCTAGTATAGTTGTTAAGAGAATAATCTCAATTTTACTCTTTGTAGTTGAATTATTCTTTCTTTCTAGAAACTTTTAGAATTTTCCCTTAGACTTTGAAGTCCTTTAGTTTTTTCCCATTGATACCTGGATTTTGAATTTTCTTTTCCCTTTCTCTCTTCTGTTTGACTCTTGGCACTCTACATGGCTTCTTAGTCTGAGGTCTTTCATCTTTGATTCTGGGAAACTATCAATCATTATTAATTCTTCAAATATTTACTTCCTTTTGTTTATTCTCCCATCATACTAAACAGCAGGTGGTGAAAATTTATTGTCATATCTCTTATGTAGATTTATAATATTCCACATATATTCTGTCTGTTAATCCATCCCTGAATCCTGGAATGTTTCTTTGACTTGGTCTTCCAGCTCACTAAATTAGTTTTCCACTTCATCCATACTGTATTTCATGATTCTTCATTGGTTCTTCTTTAAAATTCTTCTTTCTTTTTTTTTTTTTTAAAGATTTTATTTATTCATTTGACACAGAGAGAGAGATTACAAGTAGGCAGAGAGGCAGGCAGAGAGAGAGGAGAGAGGAGGAAGCAGGCTCCCTGCTGAGCAGAGGGCCCGATGTGGGCCTTGATCCCAGGACCCTGGGATCATGACCTGAGCCGAAGGCAGTGGCTTTAACCCACTGAGCCACCCAGGCGCCCTAAAATTCTTATTTCTGCATCATGTAACCAATACTTGATATTATTCCACTTTAAATTCCTTTTTTTAAAGGTTTATTTACTTATTGAGAGAGAGAGCACAGTAGGGGGCAAAGACAGAGAGGGAGAAAGAGAGAATCTCGAGCAGACTCCTTGCTGAGTGCAGAGTCCAATGCGGGGGCTCGATTTCACCATGCTGAGATCATGACCTGATCCGAAACCAAGAGTGGGACACCCATCCAATTGCCTACTTTAAATTCTTCATCTGGTCCTTCCATTAATTCAACTTTGTTTGCTTTTTGCTTTTGTTTGTTGCCTTCTGTTTTATAGCATTTATATTCTCCATATGCCATTTTTCCTTCTGAGCTTATATTTCCTGGGCTATTTGCTACCTTGGCTTTTAACAAGTATCCAGGGAGATGAGTCTGAAACTCAGACCCTGGTTTGTAAACCTCCTGGTGAGACTGCCATTTCCTTCCCACTCGTGGTCATAATCACTTTCAATGTCTCCAGGGGTCTTTTAGGAGGTTTATGTTAGTTTTTTTAAAGCATCTGACTTCTTCTTGGTTGTTTTTTGCTTTGTCTTGCTTGTTTTTGCTCTGTTTTGCTTTTGCTTCTTTAGGGTAGGGTTCAGCAGAGGGAGCAAGCAGCCTGGGCTAGTTCAACGTCATGCCCCAAGTGTACATTCTTTATAATATTGGCAGTTCTCAAACTGTATCACGGTGTTTGAAAAGGACAGCGTATATAATGGTTCCTTCCCAAATTTCAGTGATTTTAGTAATTGCAGTAATTTTAATAATTAATCTTCTGGTGACTACTATATAATTGACTTAACAATACCAATCACTATCTCTGGTGACTGCTGACATGGAAAGAATGGTGTGCCTGTAGTATATGGACTTCTCTTTTCGTGATGGGCCCAAAAGGGCCAGCACTCTACTTTCAAGGGTATAATTCATGTGCTTGAATGATGATTCTCTGGTTCTACCTCTAGTAATCCTTACCAGTCTTGATGATTTACTTTGACAGGAAAGTCACATCTTAAAATTTATGTTATTTTAATAAAAAGTTTAAATTGAATTTTACTTTTATTGATTTCCACAAAGTCAAGCAATTCACTTCAGCATTATAAATCCTGCAACTACACCTGAACTGTCAAGCAATAATGATGAAGAGCAATGCTCTTCCTGTTCTTTCCATTTTCATGCAACTTTCTCCTTTTGTAAGTCTTCTTCTGGGGAGCTTTGCTTGAGAGTTCCACAGGGCATCTTACCACCAGCTTTCTGGAGCTCATGTAATATTTATCTTCCATGAGGAAAAAATTAGATTTAAGATGTAGGTTAAATTAATTTAGTTTTTTATTTTTAAGAGAAATTCCTGTTAAGGTTGTGAATGACAATTTAGTTAATAAAAAGAATTTGTGTTAAGTGCTAAAATTAATTACTGAGATGATGACATGTGAAATCTTTCTCTGGAGGTCTTTAAATATAGAATGTATTTTTAATTTTTTTTTGAGGTGGCTAGTTTAGGGGTATTTTTAAGGATGGAGGGATTGAGATGATATATTTTCTAACTCTATTTGAGCCCTTTGATTGAAACTGTTCTCTAGGGCGCCTGGGTGGCTCAGTGGGTTAAAGCCTCTGCCTTCAGCTCAGGTCATGATCTCAGGGTCCTGGGATGGAGGCCCACATTGGGCTCTCTGCTCAGCGGGGAGCCTGCTTCCTCCTCTCTCTCTGCCTGGCTCTCTGCCTACTTGTAATCTCTCTCTGTCAAATAAATAAATAAAATCTTTAAAAAAAGAAACTGCTCTCTAATTTTAGTTAAAAATGCACCTTCTTAAAAAGTGCTTTTGTGCAACTGATACTTTTAAAGGGATATAGGTTAAGACAGTCATATAACCTTGAAGGAATTATATTTCATCTGAAAATTTGCATTAACCAATTCTTTTTCCCTATCTCTTCTAATCATTTGTATCTGTTCCTACTGCTTTTTATTTTTGTCCTAATAACTCCCAGAAATAGCAGAGACATTCTCCTTATTCCTCCCTAGCCCTGGTAGAGGATTTATAGTTTTCTTAAGGTTTGCCATATATATATACATACATATATATATACATATATATACACACACACACCCATATGTATATATACACACACACATATATGTGTATATATATATGTGTGTGTGTGTGTATGTGTGTATATATATATACATATAAAGATTTGCCTGATATGTGTACACTCGCTTCCTCTGTCCCTAACCTCTCCTCAAACAAATATGTTACAGTGGCCTAGACTAGAAAAAATAAATATTCCTACAGTGGTGGGCTGACTTTTCCCTAGGTTTCTCAATCATTGTAATATTCTTGATCACTCTCTGCTCCCTCATTCACTCCTTTGGGAGAGGGAAGATAGTTAATTATTTGCCTGGTAAACTTGAGAACAGGAAGTGGCTACTTCTCTTCCCCTCCCCTTTCTTCTGAGATCAAGTTGCCCCAAGGAAGAATGAATGCATTTTGTCCTGCTTCTACCTGCTGCAAAATTTACAGGATGGCTTGCTTCCATCTGCATCCAGGAGAGGACTGTGATTGTTTCAGCACTTCCTGTGACTAGCTGAGGAGGGCTTTCTAATTCTTAGATTCTGCCTATTTAATGAAATCACTGAGTGTTTGGATTTAAATCTATCATTTTGTTATGTGTCTTCTTTTGTCCTACTTTTTGCTTCTATTTTTCTCTTTGTGGTTTTTTTTTTTGCCTCCTTTTGAATTTAGTTATGATTCCATCTTTTAAAGATCTATTATTTAAAAAATTATACATTATACATTTTAAAAATGTACATTTTAAAAATGTACATTTAAAAAATTATACCTTTTATTGTATCCTGTTAGGGATTACCTTCAAAATTAGAAGTTCCACTTATAATTACCAAAAATGTTCATTAATAACTTGTGAAAGCTTTAAGTTCATCAAGATTTTTATCCTTGTCCCAGGTAATCCAAGAACCTTAAAAGTATTTTAATTCCATTAATTACCTTCCCAATATGCTATGGTTTCCAGGTAATTTTGTTATTAACACTTTAAAAGTCACAAGACATTATTTTTATTTGATACAGCTAATATTCTTTCATATTTACCCCATATTTTTACCACCTTATTCATCCTTTATCCTCTGCTGCATTTCACATTCCATCTCAGATTATTTTTCTTTTGCATGAAGTATATTTTTTAGAATTTCCTTTAACATGGGTGTTCTGGTGATGACTTAGTATTTTTTCCTAATTTGAAAATGTTAGTATTTTGTTTTCATTTTTGAAAGATATTTTCCCTGTAAATGGAATTCCACACCCACACATTGAAGATATTCCATTGTTTCCTGGCTTCTGTTGTTGCTATTATGAAGTCAGTTATAATTCTAACTTTTCATGCTTTGAAGCTCTTTTTACTCTGGCTGCTTTTAAGATTTTCTCGTGGTGTTTGTTTTCGCTCTTTTTTATATGATGTGTCTAGGTGTGGATTTTTTTTTTATGTACCTGTTTGGGATTTACTTGTCTTCTTCAGTCTGCAGATGAATGTCTTTCATCATTGTGAAACTATTCTTAGCCCTCTCTTTTTTAGATGGGTATTGCCTCTGACACATCCTCTTTCTCTACTTCTTTGGGAACACCAACAAAACATTTTTTATACCTCCTCAACATATCTTCCAGGCACCTTTTTTTTCTTTTCTGAAATTTTTTTGTGCTATATTTTAGTTTCTTTTGACCTTTCAGTTGAACTTTCAGTCTTTCATTTGGTTAATTTTCTGTGTGCAATGTATTATTCAGACCATCTGCTGAGTTCTTAATTTTAGGAATTATATTTTTGAGTTCTAGACTTTTACTTTTCTTATTATCTTTGTTATTGCTATAGTTTTCAGTTTCAGCTTAAAATTTCAATCTTGGCCTTTATAATAAATGCAGTTTTTGTTTTTGTTGTTTTGCTTTTTTAGTAGTGTGCCTGATAATTTCAATACATCATAAAGAGTTGACCCTTGAACAATATGGGTTTGAACTATGTGGGTCAACTTACATGCAGATTTTTTTTTTTTTTGGTAAAATATTGTCAATGTGTTTTCTCTTCCTTATGCTTTTTAAAACAATATTTTATTCAGGTTACTTTATGCCTGTTTATATTCTTGGTAAAGATTTTGGTCAACAGTAGGCTATTAGTAATTAAGTTATTGAGGAGTCCGAAGTTACATATGGATTTTTACCTGCATGGGTGTGGTGCCCTAATCTGTGTTGTTCAAGGGTAAACAGTATATGTGAGTCATTTCTGTTACTTATTACTTATATTGTTTTTTGCTTAGGGTGTTTATTTCCTTGTGTGCTTGGTTATCTTTAAGTCTGTGCTGCACATTGTTTTTAAAAGATATTTAGGGAAATATTTTGATGCCTAGGATGATGGTGTCTTCTCCCAGAGGGGACTTTCATTTGGTTCAACTAGGTGTTTTGGAGAGCTACCATTTTGGGACCTCTTAATCTTGACGCATAGTTTAAGATTCCTGGGCATCCTGCTGATTGGAGACTAGATTACAAATCCCTGCTCAGGCTGATTTATTTTTAGTTCACATCTATCCCGAAGGCAAGTTTTTCATAATTTTAGTTGAAAGTCGAAATTAATTTATCAGAGTCCCTTCCCTTGGCAGTGTCCAAGCTTTGATTTCTGTCTCTTTGGCCTCAAGATGACTCCAAGATGCAAATGAGATTCATAGTTTTTTTTCCATTATAGGCAAGTGCCTTTGGAAAAAATGCAGCTTCAAGTGGCTGGGGTTACCTTTCTCAGTTCTTGTCTAGTCTTGGCCTAGCAATATTACATAATTTTGTAAGTTATTTTATTTTTGATGCAGCTTCCTTAGTTGTGCTCAGTGAGAGGGTTAGTTCAAATTACCTTGTCTGCTATTCCTTTTTTCCTTGAGAACTCCCTTTCTACAGGGATCAGGAACATTGGTCTGCTCCTGTCCAAAACCTTAGCTTAGGAGTAAAGGCTCTGGTGAGTCTATTATTTCTGCCACATGCTTCTTAAATTGTATTTATCAGTTGATTATCTGGTTAAATATGATGAGCTTTTTTGGGACTTCTCTGTGATATGTCCTAATCTATTTCCCTTTAGGCATTTGTTTCTGAAATAAAGACAGATTTCAAACTAGGTAAATCCTCACACAAAATGCTGTTAGCATGTATTTTTATAATAAAATGGACAGTCAATGAAATATTTGAGAAGCCAAGAAAGGAGAAAAAGTGGTCAAGTAAAGTATGCTAAAATAGTAAATGAATTTGTCAGGCAAAAGATCATTGGCTCCCTGGGCAAGTGTAATTACTGGCGAGGTGGCAAGAAGAATGGATGGTAGCCTTCGGAGCAGAGAAAGCAAATGTAGCATGTTTTATAAAAAGGTCGTAGAGGAAAGAAGTAGGGCAATAGTTAGAAGAGTCATGGGAGCAAAAGATGACATAAAGATGAAAAAGATTTCTATGCTGAGAAAAAAGAGCTCATATGAAAAGGGAAGGATGAGGATGTAAGAGAGATAATTGATAATAGTATGAAGTTAATCAATTTTCAGATGTGGAGGGCTCCAGAGTAGCGGTGAGTTGATCCTCTAACTAGATTTTGAACACATCTTTCCACTGAGTTTGTTTGCTTCAGGATTAGGTCCCTTAAGGATTGAATCTGAGTGTCAGCATTTAGAGAGTAAGTCTTCTTATATATACTCTTAAGATAAGCTAGACACCCTGTTGTATATGCTGCTCCCAACCTACTCTCTTAAGTTAATAAATCAATGAATTCTAATTTACTTATAGTTCTTAGCTCTCTTCTGGCCCAAAGGTAACAACCCGCTTCTCTCAAATCGCAAAGTACAAGTATTTTTATGATAGTTAATCCTTTTTCACTTATTTTCTTAGTTACTATCTGTGTTGTAGATAATTGAAGTTACCAGAAGTTAAGCTTTTTTTTTGACATTCCATAATAAATGCTTGTGCAAATGTATTGAGTAACAACTGTGACATTTTTCTTTACAGCTCAATAGACTTTGATTAAATTCCACTAATGTTAATTGGACGCCTACTCCACATAAGCCACTGTGGGTGATACAAAAATGAATAACACACAGTCCTTGCCAAATGAGAACTTTCATTCTACACAACCACTTGGAGAAACTCCTATAACTCTTTCCGTTTATATTTCCTTCATGTAGGGGTGAAAGGTAGGTAGTAACAGATGGAACTTCTCATTTTATTCAGCTTGCAGTTTTGATAATCACCAAATGTGATAATTCTATTTTACATTATAAATTATATCCAAGTCCTATTAAGCCATGTTTGACTCATTTTACACAGGTGGCAGTGTTGTATAATAGGCCACCATATTAAAATGCAAATTTGGCTAAAAGATTGTATTTGCATATGGTACTCATTTTCTTTAATGTTAAAAAAAAAACACATTAAAAGCCAGCCAGTTGAAGTTACTGAATCTTTTAAAAAATTGCTCTAATCTCAAGGCATGAGTGAATTAAAATAAATGCTCTTAAATGATTCTACTATTTTCATATGCAACTGTAGATGTCAATTTTACATCTTAGATTTAACACCATCAAAATTCATCTCTTGATTCCTGCACATCCCAACCTGTTCCTCCAGTCATCTTCCCAATCTCAGGAAATACTATCTCCAATCTTCCCTTTCTATAGGCCAGAAACATTAGTGTCATCTTTCTTCCAAATCCCATACCCAATCCAACTGTACATGCTTTTGGCACTAACTTCAGAATATACCCAGAATCTGGCCAGTTTTTACACCTGCACCCAAGATGGTGATCTTCGTCCAAGTCATAATCACCTCTTGCTTGGCCAGTACATCTACATCTATTTTATAAAACAAGCAAATAATTGCATGTTATAAAAAGTATGAATATATTATAGTTTATTCTTAGTAGATTGTTTCCAGTTTTTCAGTATTAAAAATAAATTGCATTGAAATAAGCCAGACACAAAAGGACAAATGCTATGTGATTCCACTTATATGAGGAACCCAGAGTCATCATATTCATGGAAAGAGAAAGTAAAATGATGGTCGCTACAGGTTGGGGAAAAGGTGAATGGGAGTGTTGGTTGATGGGTACAAAATTTCTGTTTTACGAGATGAGGAGTTTTGGAGATTGGATGCATGACAATGTGGATGTATTTAATGCTGAACTGTACACTTAAATGGTGAAGACAATAAATTTTGTTATGGTTAGTTTACTACAGTTTTTAAATTAGAAAAATAAATAGCATTAGGAAAAAATTCTAAAACTCAGAAGCTATAAAAGAGACACTCAACAAGTTTAACCACATAAAACCTGAAAACCTCTCTAATAACTAGTGAAAGGCAAATTGTTAAACTGAACTATTATCCTCTCACTCACTGGTAAGAGTTAACAATACCTGGTGTTGGCAAGAGAACAGGAAAATAGGCATTCTCAAACCCTGTGGTTAAAGACCCCATTGGTAAGACCATTTTAGTGGGATATTAGTTCACTGAGATAGAAATTTAAATGTGAATACTCTTAGACTCAGCAAATTCACTTCTAGTGTATAGAAATATATAACAATCATGTAAAAGACATTAATTAAAATTTTTCTTATAAAATTGAAAAACAGAAAAATAATGCTGAAAAACTTTTTGTACTCCTTTTGTGCATAGTTGCAAGTATTTTTCTAGGGAAGGCACCTGTGGATTTCTGAGTCAAAAAGTTTATACATTTAAAACATGAGAAGTTACTGCCAGACTTCTTTCCAAAAGGACTGTGTCAGTTTACACTCATATGAGAGTTTTTGCCAGTTTTGCCAAGATTGTATATTATCAACATTATTGATTTGCCAGTTTTATAGATTAAAAAAATGATGTCTAATTGTTTGATTTTGCATTTCCTACTAATGAATCAGAGATCTTTTCATATGTATATTCACTATTTGCATATTTTTCTGTGAATTTTCTTTTCATATACTTCACGTATTTTTACTGTATTTTTGTTTTTGTTTTTTTTTAAAGATTTTTTATTTATTTATTTGACACAGAGAGAGAGATTACAAGCAGGCAGAGAGGCAGGCAGAGAGAGAGGAGGAAGCAGGCTCCCTGCGGAGCAGAGAGCCTGATGTGGGCCTCGATCCCAGGACCCTGAGATCATGACCTTAGCCGAAGGCAGAGACTTTAACCCACTGAGCCACCCAGGCGCCCTTGTTGTTTTTTTAGGAGTTTTAAAACATATCAAATCTGGATTTTGACTTTATCTATCATCTGTCTATCTATCTATCATCTATCGGTTATGAGTCCATGACCCCACTCAGGTGTATAAGAACTGCCCCATTCCCTTATATTTTTTAAATGCAATTATGTGCATCTCTCGCAACACCTTCCCAGAGATGGGAAACTCATGGTCAGTCATCACTGGAGTTCTCCTAAACCTTCATGGATATGGGAAGGTTCTCTTAAACAGAAGAATATATTTGGCCAGGCCCTTGGGCTCTACAATCCGTATGGATATCATCCATATGCCTGTTCTTTCAAGCCCCCATTGTCTCGGCTACTCTGCTGGACTTGAGTACAAGATTCTTTTCTGAGATTTAAAGCCTTTATTTCTTTTCGGTCCTTTCTCTAGTTACTTTATTATTTATTTTATTTTCATTTATTATTTATTTTATCTTTAGATCTTGAACTCATCTGCAAATCACACATTCCTGTGTGTATGCGTAAGGTCTATCCTAAGAATCTAGTTTTATTTCCTTTTGGATATTCAATTGTCTGATCACCATTTATTGAATAATTAATCCGTTCTTTCCAGACATGGAATACAACCAGTTACAAATACTAGACCGATGAAGGAAGAAAGTCAATTTCTGGGAGGAATAAAGTCTCCAAATCTTAGGCAACTTAAAGTGTGCTAGAAAAAGAAGAAAAGAGACTACTGGCAGACTAAGATATATAAACATGCTGAACCAGAATCCAAATAAAAATACCATAAGTGGAATTTAAGTGAAATTGAAAATCTGAGAATGATATTTTCTATTTTTGGTGCTGAAGTGTTGATTTTCTCAACACATAAAAAGACTATTCCAAATAATATAAAAAGATTAACAACTTAATAGAAAAATGGACAAGACTTGAAAATATGAAAATGAAGAAAATCATATATAGTAAAAATATGTAAATAAATATTTTGTCCATTAGAACTCTTCGTCTTTTAGCAATGAGACACTAGTTTTCACCTATCAAAATGGCAAGGTTTAAAGAAGTGATAAAACTCAAATTGCTGTGTGATAATGTAGCTCAAGGAATATAAATTGGTGCAACGTTTTCTATCGTCAAGTTGGCAATATATTTTAAGACTCTTGAAATAAACATATTTTACGCGGATTTTACCTTTGAGGAAATTTTTCCCAATAATCAGAAATGTGCACAAAGATTTACAAAATATTATTTAGAAGAACTGCCTTAGTGCTTAACAATTGTTCTGGAGGATGGTATTAAAATATACCACAGAGACAACACTATGTTGTCATTAAATTTCATACCATGGGGAAATGTCTGCACATACAGCATGTATACTGAAATCATCTGCTTGTGAAATAGCTGAGCTCTGATGTTATTATTTTTTTTAAACAGTATTTTTTTTTTTAAATCTTCTGAAAAGCCGGAAGTTTACACTTAAAGTTAACTCCCATGCAAGTCATGATAGTGTCAGAGTTCTTGCCTTCCTTTGGTATGAAATTAACATTTTGGGAACACTTTTGCTTCTCTCTTTCATGGCCCCAAGTGCACAGGGCTTTCTTTCCTTCTTCTCTGCCCTGTGATTAAAACTCTAACACGGAATTACTATAAACCCACAGCTACTGTTTTCTATCCCAGAAATAGGCCAACTGCTTTTAGAAGCAAACTGCCTGAGATGGTAATTATAGGAAGGGTTAATCATTTAGGCTAAGTAAGCAAGGAGAGCAAAATCTCAAGAAATCTGAAAATCTGGGTCCCCGCCCCAGGGGAAGAGGTGAATGAAACTGTGTGGAAAGCATCTTGTTCTGGCAGTTTGGCTGTCAGATTGTGTTTAATAAACCAAACCTTCTACCCACTGCTCTCTGTCTTCTGACAGCAACTATAAGCATAATAGGGTAGGAGAGGGGCTGGTTCTGGAGGGAAAAGAAATTTAAAAATACACATAATTGCTCCCAACCAGATGTCGTTTTCCAAACTGTTTAGCTCAGAGGGAAAGTAAGCTTACTGAAGTAAGTCGTGTTTGTGCCACAAGATGCCACCCTTCCCTTGAAAAGAAGAGACTAAGATAACTAAATAAAAATGCAAGTATTTTATGAGTCCATTTCTCTTGCTTTTACATCAAGGAGCTTCATCTTGGATGAAGGAAAGCAATTGTATTTTGTTCTATAAACTTTTGGTGCAGCAAAAGAAACCAGTGCCTTGTTAGCAAAGGCAATGAAAACTCTTTTAAACTGTTATGGAAACATTACTTTCTCATCTTATCTGACAGTGGATTATCATTTTGTGCACAAGCTTTATTACTTTGGGTTCTTGGTTGTAGCCTAGATTTTTATGTATAGTCAAGCTGTTACAAAAGGCACAAAATAACATATTGTCACTCTCCACAATTTTAAGCTTCCAGTTTCTCCAAGAGACATGTTTAGATCTCTTATCTGTGGAAGCAAAGAATGGATATGGTTAGTTTTTGATCTACCTCTTTTACCTCTCTGCACCCATCAAAACACTACTCATCTGAATGCAAAATTGAAGGCTGTCACAGCAAAGTTTGGACTTGAGAAATAGAAATCACTGTGATTCCTAATCAAATTTTCTTTATATTCTTAGCTGAAATCTATGCATGTTCATTAGTTGTAATCTTTGAATTCATCTTTGAGTTGTGTTAAAAGCAAAATGTCAAGAATTACCTGTGTTGCTCTAGTATTTTGCTTTTTGATTATCAGAAACCTAGTCCAAGTAAATCAGTCTGCTGCTGTCATTGGTTGGTCCTCAGTCACCTTTTGGCTTTGGTGAGAAAAATGGAAAAATTTTAATTATTCTTCCCAAAGGAAAATCAGGAAGTAGATGTGACCTTGAATAGCTCATTTAACCTGTTGGTACCTCCATTTTATTTGTGAAACAAGGCATTTTACACTACTCTGTAAGCTGTCTTCTGTACTTTCGAGGAGATTTTTATGATACTCTCTCATTAAAAATTCTGATAACCAGGCCAGTAGTGGGATTAGTAAAGGAAAATATTGAGAATTTGAAGGGCTACCAATATTTACATTAAATTCTGTTGTGATTCCTATAATCCTATTTTCACAAAGTAATCTTCCTCCTGTAGTAAGGTGCTAATAGTATTGCTATAAAAACCTCATTTGCATATAGATATACTGATTTTTAAGATGGACATGTTGTAAGCATTTTGTATTTTATTTTATTTTATTTTATTTTATTTTTTTAAAAGATTTTATTTATTTATTTGACACAGAGAGAGAGATTACAAGTAGGCAGAGAGGCAGGCAGAGAGACAGGGAGAGGAGGAAGCAGGCTCCCTGCTGAGCAGAGAGCCTGATGCGGGCCTCGATCCCAGGACGCTGAGATCATGACCTGAGCGGAAAGCAGAGGCTTTAACCCACTGAGCCACCCAGGCGCCTGTATTTTATTTTCTTGACTGGAATTTTTATCATGGAGATGAGTCTAGGAAGTCTAAGTTCTTGTTTACTCCCCACCTGAGAAAAGCAGTTCAAACCTTTATATCTGTACGAAATTTCTGGGGTTTGTGCCATGTTTGTAGAATGAACCATTTCTGGCCACACTAAGGATCAATGCTTAAGTCCAAGGTATCACCAGAATAAGTTGGTCACTGGAGAAGCCTGTTGTGAAACTCTACCCAAAATGAGCACCTCTACTGGGACATAAATGAGAAGACGCGTCACTAGAGTTTAAGTAATCTTTTCTTTCCAAATACTAACCTCTTCTTCCAGTTCTCAGTTAGACTTGTTATCTTAGAAGAAATAAGTATTGCCAGATAAAATGCAGGAAATCCAGTTAAATCTGAATTTCAGATAAAAAACAAAAAAAAATTTTGGTATAGTATATCCCTAAATTACATGTATATTATACCAAAGATTTAAACTATTATACTGAATTATCTTGCATTCTGATTACACTAAAAATTAGTTGTTTTTTAAAATCTGAAACTCAAATTTAATGGTGTATTTTTTTTTTCATTTGATAAATGGAATCTTAACTAGGACCCAAAGGAAATATAAGGTTGTTGCGATGGTTTCTGTGTTACGCACACCCTCACAACAAATAGCAATAAACTCCTATCATCTAAAATGATATACTGGGCACCTGGGTGGCTCAGTGGGTTAAAGCCTCTGCCTTCGGCTCAGGTCATTATCTCAGGGTCCAGGGAGCCTGCTTCCTCCTCTCTCTGCCTGCCTCTTTGCCTACTTGTAATTTCTCTCTCTGTGTCAAATAAATAAATAAAATCTTAAAAAAAAATAAAATGATAATACTTTTGTATAAGGTGAAAATTACTGAGTGCATCGATTTGTGTTTCCTAGTGTATACATATGTGTATATGTTTCTTTTAGAGTTTAAAAATGTGATATTTTTGCCTTTTCATTTAGTATATACAATATTTCTATTAATATATACATTATTTTTATTAATATATAATATTTCTATATCAATATTGCTATCAATTTCATGTTATAGATAAATTATTTAACATTTCCCTATTATTAAATATTTAGAGTATATCCTTTTTTTTGGTTTTCTGCTATAAATGTTACAACTTCTTGAGGTACATAGTACTTTTTTTTTTGTTAAACTGTTTCTCTAGAATTAATTCTTAAGAGTGCGATAAGTGGGACATTAGAAATCGAGTGGTCAAATTATGCCTGAATAACCATATTCAGGTTTCCCTTTTCATCCCCCTTTAAAAGGGGTACAACTTGGGAAAGAAGAAGAGATAGGAGAAATGCACATGGATGCAGTTTTACTAGTTCTGCAAGTGGGCAATTCCTTTACAAGAGTGTTTCCCATTTCTGAGAGGGAGCCATTTCTATTTTTAAAACCAGTAGTAAAATCACAGACTTGGAAGTGGATTTTTAAAAAAATTCAGTTGAACATGAAATAGGTTAGTAACCTATAATTTCTCTCTGTCATCCATTTCTTACCAGGATGCTACCAGGCTGCTCTGATTATCATGAGTGGCCTCTTGGACTGGCATGATTTCTTCTTAAGTATTTTTTTTTATGGGTACATTATCAAAGGAAGCTGCAGTGTGCCTCTGTTCATAAACTAATCATGTACTTCTCTATCAGTGTGTTAGAGATGAGAAATAGTTTTGAAAAAAATTGCTTCTACAACAAGGTGGTCCAACTGATAAACCAATACCCAAATGTTTTTGTTGTTGTTGTTGTTGTTTGTTTTGCTTGTTTGTTTTTGTTTTTATAGAGAGCGAGAGAGAGTGGGGAGAGGGACAGAGGACGAGGGAGAGAGAGAACCTTAAGCAGCTTCCATGCTGTGTGTCAGGGGGCTTGATCTCACCCCTGATATCATTACCTGAGCCAAAATCAAGAGTCAGACGTTTAACCCACTGAGCCACTCAAGCTCTCCTACCCTACTGATTTCATAATTTTACCCAGAGAGGAAAAGGATACTTATAACAGACCAGTCAGGGCTATTTTCTTTTAAGGAGAGAAAGAGATGAGAAAGGTTGGGAAAGACAGATATACTTGTATAATTGTAATTTACTTTCCTTTTGACCCTATCATTAAAAGCAATTTAAAATCAAACAAGCAAGATAAAATGAAAGAAAAATATATAGAAGTATGAAGACTCCAAATTAGGATTTTCTGTAGTTTCTTTGGCTGGTTAACTTTAGCATTATCCAATTCAAATTAGGCACCATTAGGAGATATGTTGTTATTCACAGCTCTCCAGGGAAGCTCATAGGTAGATTGGTTAGGCCTTTCTGGGAATACTGTGCTGTGAGAAATTAAGCTTTCATGGGAACTATGAGTTTAAGTTGACAATGAAGCAGTATTTCAGTAGAGAGGAATGATAGTTCAATAATGAGAGGAATATAATTCAACAGAAGTCCTCCTCAGTGTTAAACATCTTCTTTAGTGTCCTAGCTTGAAAAAGATTTTTTTCCCTTCCCAATCAATCTGTAGTTGGGAGTTCTATGAGCATTTACCAAATTGTTTTCAGAGGGAACACTGGTAGTTCATCAAGAATGTAATAGCTGATCTACAAAAACGAGGTGAAATGAGCTTGGAAAGTTATGTACTCTTCCCTCAGAGATATAAGATGCCCATTAGAACAGGGAAGGAAAAAAAAAAAAGAACAGGGAAGGCTCTGAGATGTTTGCAGTAGAAAAACCTATTTAACTTATAACTCCCAAAGTATACCTAAGAAATCATTTTTTAACACAATTCCAATGAACATTTAAGGAATACCTGTGTTCTAAAGAACAATCTATGGAAAATTCAGAGTTAAATGTATGTCAGTGATAAACAAAGGAGTATGAAGAGTTGGTTGGAAATCCTTTCAGACTAATGTTTGGTGTGTGTTATAGACTTGTAGCTTGTCCTGCCCACCCAAAACTTCTCTACATCTGCTGAGTCACTTGGTATGAGTCATCTATAATTTTCTACAGAGATTTAAGTATCTTGGCAGGAAAATAGAAGAGAAGGGCAAAGGTTACCTGGGTTTCATATTCATTTATCCTTCTAGTTAAACACTATGGCTTTAGAATCAAAAGGAGAGTGGGGAAGTGAGTTGGCTATAAATACAGTTACACAGAGCAGGATTTTATCTAATAAGCCATGACTTCTTAACAAAAGAACAAGACAGAAATCAAGACAAAATACATCTCATGCACAGTGAGAAGGACATAGTTGGAAGGTGGAATGTTTAACTAATTAGGAGGGCTCGAAATTGAATTGGCCAGTAAGAACAGAGGCTGGGATGGAAAGACCAAATTGAGTCCCACAGGCGATGATGCACGGCAGAGAAGGAAACAGCACAGTGGAGGTGGTGGTGAATTGTTTTCAAGTGAAATTGCAGTTAAATGATTTGGAAATAATATGTATCATTTCAGATGCCTAACTGCTAATGTTCAGACTGCAGAGGAGAAAAGAGCATTTAAAATTTTCTAACAATAAACTTATTTAATTGAATGAGTAAATATTGATTACCTATCATGTGTAGCGTAGTAAAAAAGGAATTTTAGAATACAAAGGAAAAATACTGCTTCCAAAGAAGGAATACGATGCATATTTTAGTAAGAAAATAAAGTAAATACATAGAAATAACTTCTATAAGACAGAATACTAACATTTTGAGCTGAAGAGTAATGTGATGAGAACTGAGTTTTGAAATCTAAATCTATCAGTGACATCCAGAATAGGTTGGAATACAGATAATGGAGATAAGGAGAAGACCAGAGAAATAGAAATAGATAAAATCTTGATTTTCAAAATGGTAATTAAATCAGGAGGTTAGCATACTTTTTCTGCAAAGATTCAGGTAGTAAATATTTTTGACTTTGAATGCTCTAAGGTGTCTACAGCATGCAAGGCCATAAGCAATATGTAAATTGTCGTGGCTATTGTTTTCCAATAAAACTTTATTTATAAAAACAAGTGACAGGCCTGACCTGATCCACAGGCTAGTTTTCCAACTCCTAAATTAAATAAAGGAAGCTTAAAGTTAACTGCTGATGAAAATACAAAAATATATTACTATATCATAACAATATAACAAAGGTGACCTTTAGAAACATTAGGGAACAAATCAGGGCTTATTAATCCCATTTAAAATAGAGTTATTTGGGGGGCGCCTGGGTGGTTCAGTCAGTTCAGCATCTGACGCTTGGTTTCAGCTCCAGTCCTGGTTTCAGGGTTGTGACATGGAGCCCTGTGTCAGGCTCCATGCTCATCGAGGAGTCCGCTTGCCCCTCTCCCTCCCCTTCTGCTGCTGCTCTCATAATAAAGGAAAGAAAGAAAGAATGAATGAATAAATAAATAAATGAAATCTTAAAAAATTAAAATAGTTATTTGGATTTCTATGTCCAACAACAGCAGAAGTAGCTTGTTACCGACCAACTCTTGCATTGAAAAAAAAAAAACCTAGAAAAGCTGAGTATGTTTGTGTATGTGCGCGTGCTCTGCACATATGCATGTATGCACATCAGAGTGCTACCATGACAATGAGGACTTGTAGGGGTTTAGAATATATACAGGATTACTTGGCAACAAGAGTACAAAAGACAGAAGGGGAAAATGGAATCGATACATTCAAAGATCCTAGCAGTGTTCAGCAATTGGTAAAACCACAAATTTAAATTAGATTTTAATAAAACAGGGTTGCATTTTAATTTCTATGGTAACTATTACAAGACTAGTAAAAGACTGTATTGCATAGCTGGGAAGCTAATAGAGGGGAAAGTGAAATAACAAAATACTACTAAATCCAGAACAAAGCAAGAAGGTGAGAAAGAAGAGATAGAATAGTTGTGACCAAAAAAAGTAAATGGTAAATTTAAACCCCAAAGTATGGTAATTATCTCAAATGTAAATGTACTAAATACACTAGAAGATAAAATTTGTTTGAATAAAATTAATCTGTATGTTGTTTATAAGAGATCCACTTTGAATTTGAGGCTACAGAAACATTCAAAGTAAAAGAATATAACAGGTTAATTTTAAACAGGGAGTAGATTGATTGTTGCCGGAGGAGGCGGGGGGGAATGGGTGAAAGTGATCCCAGGCTACAACTTCCAGTTATAAGATGAGTAAGTTCTGGGATTTGTAATGCACATTATGGTGAACATAGTTTCTTGACGTTAAAAAAACAATAACCAGAAGGGGTCATATACAGTAACCCCCAAACTGTAAAAAGTGGATCCCTCAAATAGTCATAATCCAAACATTTTTTAATTTATTTTCTAAATTTTTTAAAAGATTTTATTTATTTGACACAGAGAGAGAGAGACTGCGAGAGAGGGAACACAAGCAGGGGGAGTGGGAGAGGGAGAAGCAGGCTTCTAGCTGAGCAGGGAGCCCGATGCGGGGCTCGAACCTAGGACCCTAGGATCATGACCTGAGCCGAAGGCAGATGCTTAACGACTGAGCCACCCAGGCGCCCCATAATCCAAATGTTTAGACCTACATGAAGTGACAATATCAAATGAATTTGGACTTTTGAGTAAATCTGGTAGAAATCTTGCCAGACTCCTGAATCAGTATGACCTTGAAATGTAGGTAGCCTCAAAATCTTTATCCTCTTCTGGTAATATTTTCTATAAAAGGGGGGAGCAAGATTCACTCATTATTTTTCCACGAAGGCCATACTTAACACCTGATTACTTTCAGCTCAGCATGACAGAGTGCCACCTCTGAGGCTGACCACGGGACTAAGTGGCGTGGCCGGGCAGGTATTTGCCATCCTTGTGTAAGGTCGGTATATAAGGAATCTAATTTGGTTTTCTTACGTTTGACAGTTGGGGTGTGTGTGTGTGTGTGTGTGTGTGTGTGTGTGTGTGTGTGTGTGTGTGTGTTTTAAGATTTTATTTATTTATTTATTTGAGAGAGAGAGAGTGAGAGAGAGCATGAGAGAGGAGAAGGTCAGAGGGAGAAGCAGACTCCCCATGGAGCTGGGAGCCCGATGTGGGACTCGATCCCGGGACTCCGGGATCATGACCTGAGCTGAAGGCAGTTGCTTAACCAACTGAGCCACCCAGGCACCCCATGTTTGACAGTTGTTAGCAAATATTATAGTGCATGCATGGAAAAATGAATGTATACAGCTTTCAAGAAACGACGGAGGAACAGCAAAAGTGAATACAGACAGCTGCTGCGTTAAAGGACTGTGGGCTAAAGCCGCAAACCACAGGGCATTTGAGGCAGCCTTGCAGCTGGTGCCTAGACATTAAGGAAATACCTGACTACCACCCCATGTGTGGAGAATAAGTTGACCCCAAAGGAGCCAGAAGTGGACATTATGTGACATGCAAGCTTCAGACAGTCTGTAAACTTTGAGAAACAATTAAAAAGGATTGTGGTCGAAGGGCAAGAATGCCTGCATATGTCACAAGGGCAGGGACTTGGGTAAGGAAGTAAATGTGAAGTTTTATTTTGAGTGTAATAATTTTCTCCTCATACTTGGGCTTAGCATGGATCCTTTTCTGTATGGCGGTAATGGGGAAAAATTTAATTTGACATTATTTTTAGCTAGAATTTGAACCCCCTGTCCTTTCTCTGGAGCCATCTAATAGGTTGAGCCACCACTGGGGTGTGATCGACTGACTAACATTTTGCGAAGTATTTTGTACTGCACACATTGCCTATACAAATAATTTCATGTACTGGGTGGATAGGACCATTTCATTTCTTAACAACTGGATTCTCCTACTGTAGAAAGCACCAGAAAAAAAATTATGTTTACATGTACGGAGGTTACTTAGGAAGCTGTTAAGTACACAATAATTATTTTGAGCCCTTGAAGCATCTGCTTTGGGAAAATATATTTTCTGCTTTTGGGCAGAAATATAGAGAATGAGGTCCTGAATGTTTCTCTAGTTAGACCGAACAGTCATTTAATATGCTTCTCAATGTGATTGTTTGCTATTAGAAATAAAGTGAGAAACTCTGCAGGTATTTATCTCTTATATCTGAATGTAAGCCTAAGGAACCATAATTGTGTGAATGATATCTTAAGCTGGGTGTGGTGGTCATACATACACCTTACATAATCAAGAGGTATAATTGTAGTATCCTCAGAGAAAAAAAATGTATTACTTCCACTTTGGGAGAAAAATTTTCTTAGAAGTTAGAAGATTTTTAGGATGGTTTTTGAGGGCATGGAAAGGTAAATCATGGGGATAATGGCTTGTTTCTAAGCATTATGTTGGGAAGCTCTAGATTAAGGCAATATCCCCCTTCCCTCTGTTCTTTTTGTTGTGTGTTCATGGTCCAGTTTATGCTTTTTTTTTTAAAGATTTTATTTATTTATTTGACACAGAGATTACAAGTAGGCAGAGAGGCAGGCAGAGAGACAGGGAGAGGAGGAAGCAGGCTCCCCGCTGAGCAGAGAGCCCGATGCGGGCCTCGATCCCAGGACGCTGAGATCATGACCTGAGCCGAAAGCAGAGGCTTTAACCCACTGAGCCACCCAGGCGCCCTAGTTTATGCTTTCATGATAGTATAAATAGCTCCTTCTCCCAATGTAAACTAGAACTGGATGTAAAATTTGGATTAGAATGAAGCTTACAAGTTACCGAATATATACCAGTTCTCTTTGGTTTATTTTCTATGGTCAATATTCCCATTATTTTGTAATTGGGTTTTTTATTGGGTAACTTTTACAGTTGTCTTATATCTAACAAGTATATTGTTCCCAGTATATTGGGAAGGTGTGATAGGTCACTTGAGGATAGAGACAATTCTGTTTTCCAAGGATCCGTGTGATGCTCATGTTTTCTTGACTTTTCACGTGGTAAAAATTAGTCAGGCACTGAAGACTAAATATAAGACCTTGCCAGAGATTCATCTGCGTACTAAAAGTAATTTATATTTTTCCCACTTCCTCTGCTCAGACATTTTTCTGAGATAGCGTGAACTTCGTGGAATGTAGTTGGGGAGGCATTGTTTTTATCTTAAACCTATGGTTCCTTAAAAAAAAAAATTATGGAACCTCCTGTACATTTGGGGAGGTGAGTTTGAATGGCAGTATTAGGAAATTTAGGGCTTTTCCTGATCCTGATTCTCAAACACGTCTCAATGTTTTATTGGAAGGATATATGGGAAGGATTTGGGGATAAGGTCCTTAAAATACCCATGTATGAATTTGCCAGGAGAGAATTATGGGTCTTTTCTAAACTGCTAGGAGAGGCGGCCTTGCATGTGGAAATGACCTGGTACCAAGGGAAAGTCAGGACATCCATGTCTCCCTTCAGAGAACAAAGACTTGAAGGATCTGAATTGGGTGGTATTTCAGAGACTAGAGTCCTTAATCCCATGCTAAAACATCCTGAACAAGTTCTGTTTAAGAGTTGTGCCTAGCAAGACCCAGTGGTTAGGAGAGGGCTCAGCAGGACACTTCTCGGGCTCTGAAACACCAATGGGGGTTTCCACCTCTCAGTGAGACGCCAGGAGCCATGAAGGACAGAGGGAACTGCTGACTTGGCGTTGCCCCTGAGAACAGCTGTTCATTTATCTGCTGGGCTGGGGACTCCGTTGAGAAAGAGCTGCTGCCAATTGTTGGCTCAAGACTTGTGGGAAGGGCACAGATCATTGTGCTGATGGTACTAGTTTGTAACAATCATCTCAGCCCCTAAGGAAGGAGAGTAAAAATCATCTCAACCCCTAAGATATTTGGAGGATTTGAGATATAAATATTGGGTAGGGGCTTGAGCCAATGAGAGAGTCCCTTAGATTTTTGGCTGTGTGGATGTAGCATTGGGACAGAGTTTTCCAGAAAAGGTGCTTATTTCTAAAATGGGTGACATACACCATTTTTCTCTTGGTTTTAGTTAAGTGAGAAAATCCTGAAGGCATTACCTGTGTTGTGCTTATTAGGAGGCCCACATTTGTGTACGTGTATGTGTATGTATATATATGTGCATGCGTGTCTGTGTGTGTGTTATATTCTCCTGGGAGCTCCTGAAGCTCTTCTAACAGCACCCTTTCCCAGAATCTGTTCACATAGGCCGCAGTAAGGGGTTTAATGCAGGTAATGAAGAAACTCCCGTTTATAGCCAGAATCAAACTGTTTTGCCACAAGCACAGCCAACAAAATAGCACACTGCTGGCAGGAGACAGTCAGTGTTCTGATACCTCTCAGGCTGCCAAAAATGAAAACACTGTAGTAAAACTGCTGTCCTGAGCAAAACACTTCAACTTTTAGACCTATTTTATAGGGCACCTGTTCCATCAGAGCCTGCATTAGATGAGGTTGTTCATGGTGATAAAAGACCCAGCCCTATTATTTCCTAATTTCCTACCCGTTTTTCTCCTTGTGTGGGTCATACTTCATGTCTCCCCCAGAGCTGCACTCTCCTTGCCCCTTACCACCTCAATTATTGTTTATTTAGGCTGTTCCCTTTGTCAGTATTTGTGTGTGCCTAAGACCAGGCTATTGTGGAGTTGGAGAGAGGTTGGCAGAAAGGAAAGTAAAAGTCTAACATGAAAGGTATAAATGTAACAAAACTTAGTCATAGATTGGGCCTAAGAGGAGAGAGTGATGTGAGGCATGGGTTTTAGATTTCTGGCTAACTCAAGTGGTTGGATGAGGAGCGGTGGAAGAGACCCAAGTTCATGGTGGAAAATTACAAGCTAGTTTCTTGTTAGATTGAGATACTTTGAGATTGTTGAGGTGGAGACGTCAGAGAAACAGTTGGATTTATGTATCTGGAACTCAAGAGAGGGTCTGGAATAGAGTTATAGATGAGGAAACCAAAGTTCTAAGAAATTCTTGCTCAAAACCTCACAGCTAAGAGGGGGGATAGAACCATGATTAAATTTGGGTCTTTGTGCTTCTTGATCAGGCTTATCCTTAATGCTACAAAGAGACAAAAGTAAATGCAGGAAGTCTCTGTCTCCTGTCCCAGTGATTCTACTGATGATGAAAATGCAAATATTAGAAGAAAGTAGCATATTTGTACATTCTTTTTAATTTGACTTGCATTGCGAGATTTTGGAGTTTTGCTCATATCTTGATTTTATATTAAATATATTATAATTATACATATTAATATATATTAATATATTATAATTACATTAATATATAATAATTGCATTATATTATATCTAAATATTAACAACTTGCCAGCATATTGGATGTGATGACCCCTGACAACCAAAGGTATTACTCAATAAATCAATGTAAACAGATTGAAATCAATTGTACCATCTTGTCAGGTTTTTAAGAGGGAAAAATGTGGGTAACTGAAAGATGCCATATTTGAGTCCTGCTGTGGTCTGTTTTTTAGAAGACAGAGAAGGAGATAGTATAGGGGGAAAACGGCAGGAGGGCCACAGTTATCGTGAAGATGGGAAGGAGCTATTGGAAAAAGTCTACTGTTTGTGTACATACAAGTGAACAAAGGGCAAATGTGGCTTTTCTTCAATTCCGCACGTTTGTTCTGAGAGCAGGGTATATAGAAGCAGTGAGCTATTAAATATGGGAGCTTCACATTATTATAATTTTCTAGCGCATGTGCTCAGAACAGCATTTTTAAATGTTAGTGATACTATTAATTCCCAATCTCTATTTTCAAATTTAAAATCACTTACTCTTCTGCAGGGTTGAAACCTGACTTTCCATTATGTGTCATAAAAACGTCTCAACTCTTTGATTTGTTTTGCAAGGATAGATGATTTAAATGTTTTCATCGTCCTTTCTCTTGTCTCAAAGATGCTCAAGGGTTTTTTAATTCTAAAATTTCCATTTCACTTAAGTCTGAAGCTGCATAGAGAAGGCTGCTGGCAAATTCTCCCTTCCCTCTTCCTTTCTTTTCTTTTTTTTTTTTTATTTGACAGAGAGAGATCACAAGTAGGCAGAGAGGCAGGCAGAGGGAGAGGGGGAAGCAGGCTCCCTGCTGAGAAGAGATGCAGGGCTCGGTCCCAGGACCCTGAGATCATGACCCAAGCCGCAGGTGGAGGCTTAACCCACTGAGCCACCCAGGTGCCCCTTCCCTCTTCTTTTCCCTCACTCCTTAGGTCCACACCTCTTACTTCAAATGTCTATGGGGCTAACCAAAGTCATGTGTTATGTCCTCATAGAGTATTTTCTTCTGCATCTGTTTTCTTCTGTGGTCTCACTGTTTGCCAGCGTTTGTTTTGTCCAACACCTCCTGAAGTCAGCTTTGAAAAGAAAACATCGCGATGTAATTTCAATATATGGAGTACAATGATGCAATGATTTTGAGGGCCATAAGAAACACCTTTAATCAGAACCCCCAAGTATCTTCTTAGGTTCTAGCACAATGCTCCAAAGTCTCACATTAATTACTAAGTTAAAAGCTTGAAAGTGTGTGCCTAAGACCATCTTCCAGACTGGACTCAGAGGTAAGAAAATCAAGGTACTATAGGACATTGTGTATGTTTATTGCTCTAGTAGGTGGTTATGTGTGAAAGTTATGAAGTATTGTGGCTGATGTTCTCTGCAACATTAGTGTCAGGTTTAGGTATTTTGCTTCATGGTGAAATAATCTGACATAGGACTGGAACTTGGAGGTGTTTCAGGCTGTCATGTGTGGCTGTGCACTTTGTACACTGTGCAACCAAACACTGAACCCTGGGTTAGAGTCCTGGGTGGTTACCACACTTCTTCCCTTCATAGCAATAACAGGGGAGGGATCTAACAGATACTCCTTAGGACTCTGTTGAGTCAAACCCTGAGCAGCATTTGATAAAGCTGATCACTCTCCATTTCTTGAGAGATGTTCTTCCTCTCACTGGCTGCTTCTTCTGTCCCCGTCCTAGATCCTCCTCATTTTTCAGCCTCTAAGCAGTGGAGGACACCAAGGCTTGGTTGGCTTCTCATCTCCATATATACCCATTGCCTTGATAACCTCATCAGGCCCTAGGACTTTGAATACTCTGTGACTCGGTGACTTTAAAATTTTCGTCTTTAGCCCCATCATCTCTTCTGAACTACAAACTATATCTCAATGCCAGCTTGCATCTCTGCATAGATTTCTTAATAAGTTCAAAACTACCTTCATGGGCTTTCATCCTCCTAACATGCTCTTTGTTCAGTTTCTTCTGTTTCAGGAAATGGCAGCTCTATTTTTCCAGTTTCTCAGGCCACAACACTTGGCGTCATCCTTGACCCCTTTCTTTCTCTCCATCCCACTTCCCCTCCTTAAGCAAAAGCTTTGGGCACTGTTTTCAAAGTATGTTCAGAATCAGACAATATTTCACTACTTCTACCACGTCTTTATTTTGGTGTCCATGTGCCCAGCTAAAATTTGGAGGCAATATTTTCATGGAACGAAAAGAAAAAAGATTGGGTGACAAACAGAAGTCTCTGGTATAGACTGCCTGTTTGACCATGCAGTATCCATACATACTCTTCTTCCCTTGTGTAGAGTATATCTGCAGGGTAGAGAGCTCCAAGTCCCATCCAATCTCAACGTCAGGATCTCTGAGTAATACAGATTCCTTTCCATGATGTCAGATGTGGCTCTTCATGGCCTAGCAATCCATAAATGAAAACACCAGCTCTCTGCTTCCAAGTAGCACAATATAAAATGGTGGAGTAGAAACAGGATAACTGGAAGAGAGAAGAATGGGAAACACATCACAGGCACTGATGCACAGCACTTATCAAAGCATGCTAGGGAGGAGTGGTGCAGATTATTTTCCACGCTTTCCAGATTTCTAGACTAGATCATCTGGAGTCCCTGGTTCTGCTTTCTGGGAAGAACTCCCTTATCATTTGTCCTCTGTGACTCCAGGCTCTGTCCTTGACTAGAATCTTCCACATTAAGTCAGAGATCTTTAAAGTGGATACATTTCTTAGGGACTCCATAGTTTACAAAGATTGGTTTATGTAGGTGCAAATTTGAGGGCCAGGTTAGTTCCAAGGGGTTAAACCATCACAGGCTTTTACAGACTAGGCTTAGGGTTTCTTTGACTAGAAAATTCTAAGGCTAACTTCGTAAATGTCCAGGTAGTTTCATGTGCAAGCATGCATAGTCAGGTTCTTGGCTAGATGTAATTTTAAGGTTGAGGACACTAGTTTTTGTTTTTTGTTTTTTGTTTTTTTTAACCTCCTAGACCCTGTGCTGCGCTCTTCTCTTTTTTAATTTACCGTTGCCTGTCTTGAGACTGAATGAAACAATGGGCTTGGGAGCGAAGGCAAAGGTTAATCTGATCTCTAAAACAGGACTTTAGGACCTTCCTGTTACCTGTATATGTCAGAGCATTAGTGATCTCTTGTTCAGGCTGCAGCTTGAAGCCTGCTTATTATTGTTTCAGTTTAGAATGTAAAAGTGGTTGGCTTTTCTGTCCGGCAAGGCTCCAAATTGCAGGCAGAAAGAACATCCGTTAGAGGGCTTCTAACTTTCCATCTCAGCTTGCAGACTGGTTAGCTCCAGGCTGAGCTTATCTCTTTCATAATCAGGAAGCACAGATTGCAACGTTCTGATTTTGTTCCTGCCATTTCTCTGAATGCCACAGCCTTGGTCAGCACATGCTCTCCTAAAGTAGAGTAGGGGAGAGTATAATCATATATTCTGCCACTTTACACAAGGATACTGCTCTCCAGTAGCCTGCACGGAGCCAGGGCTGTGTGTTCTAGGTCTGGTTCCCTGCAGCCCCTGACTGCCAGGCAGAAAATTGTGTATCAGTTAAGATTAGGTTCAGCTGAGAATAATAGAAACTCCTGTCCTCTTGTTCCACCCCCCCTACCCCCGCCATACCAGTGAGTTAAATAAGATAGAAACCTATTTCTCTCTCATGTGAAAGTCTGGAGATTGGCTGTCCAGAGTTGTGGCAGCACTGGCCATAAAGCCCTCAGGGACCCAGGCTCTTTCCTGATCACTGATACACTGTCCCTAGGGATGGACCTTGTCCTTCTGTGCTCCAGCCATCACACTGACATTCCAAGGAGTTAGAGAGAGGGACAAGGAAGGAAAGAGGCAAAGGGTGCATGCCAGCTAAAGTTCCTGTATGTCCCATGACACTTCCATTCACATTTTGTAGCCAGAATTGAATCTATGGCCATGCTAGCTCCAAGGCACGCTGAACAAGGAGAGGAGAATGGGTATTAAAAGACACCTCTACCCCAGTAGCCTATTCAGTCAATACTAATTAGCTTATATTCTTTCTACAGCAGCTCATCTCTTACTGCAATATTAGGGTGACTTTCCCCTCCCCCGAGCTTTATTGAGGTATGATCGACAGAAACTGAATATATTTAATGTGTACAACTTGGTGTTTTGATGTGTTGCACCTTGTATAATGATTCTAAGGTGACTTTTCACAGATGCACATCGATGACGTTGTAAGAGGGGCACCAGGGTGGCTCAGTCCTTAAGTGTTAAGTGTCTGCCTTCCACTCCGGTCATGATCCCAGACTGCTGGGATCAAGCCCCAAGCCCCGCATTGCATCCTGCTCCCTATTCAGTGGGAAGCCTGCTTCTCCCTCTCCCACTCCCCCTGCTTGTGTTCCCTCTCTCACTGTGTCTCTCTCTGTCAAATAAATAAATAAAATCTTTTAAAAAATGACATGATAAGATACAGTGGAAGTTAAGATAGCTAGGAATCCAGATTCCAAAACTCCATGGTCAGGACTTTCAATGTTCACATTACAAAACAAGGGAAAAAAAAAATTCACAACTGGCTTTCTCATTTTTCAGCTACTTTCCTTGGCGGGAGTTCCACCCAAAACAACCCCTCATGAAATGATTTGCTCCAAATGATGTTGTTAGTTAATTTGAGAACTAGAGCTAGCACTTGTGTTTTGTTTTGTTTTTGTTTTGGTACCTAAACTAACTTTCTTTCTACTGTATCATTATGTGACCACCACATTTACCTATGGAAAGACACAGACTTGAAGGACTGCATTTTCAAACTGGTAGATAAATCGTGAAACATTATTCTACAAAGGATTAGCGGATATGCTATGGGTAAAGGAAGCACTGTGCTCAAATTTGAGAAAAATCAGTTGCAAGAGAAAACTGGGATTCTTCACAGCAGGACTTCTTAAGTCTTCAAAACGTGCATTGTGAATCTTTGACATATGTATATTTTGGGAAATGCTCAGATATTTAAGGAGCAACTACTTCGTAATGCTGGGTGCTTTGGAGATGGCAAAGAATAAGACAGTGCCTTATTCCGATAACATAAAATCTAATTGAAGAAAGAAACCATGAATATACGAAAAATGAAATTAAATGACATAAGTTCAAGTGACATTTAACAATTGCCTAATTAATGCCTACTATATGAGGCTTACTATTCCAGGCCCTGGCGACAAAACTGAACAACACACATGATATTCTTTTCCTTACAGAATTTACTTTTAGATAAATAATATAGCAATTCAAGACAATCCTCGTTTTTGGCCAATACTTGTGTAATGAATAGTGTCATTTTCAATCAGTGGACCATACATCCCAGGGGCTGCAGAATTATATAAGATTTATGAGTGACTTTATGTGCGTACCAAGCATTATCTGCAGACTGAATAAATAAATCAAAGTGTAATTGTTGTGTTGGAGTCTGCATCATGTTTTAATTTTAAAGAGATGTGACTTGGGTAGTTGAAGGGCACTGTTATAGATAGAAGGAGCTATAGATTCATTGAAGAAGGGATCGATATAATAAGGACACTTGGTTTGGAGGTTAGCACTCATGGTTGGTTTATTTTTGCTATAGGGTTATGTAGGAAAAAATGAATAGATGTTCATTTCATGCTTCATGGCACAGCAGGCCACATAGGTCTCTTTTCCTCTCTGTTAGGGTCATAGGTCTAATAGTAGCTTTATTGCAATTGGCCCCACAGCTCATTGCTTTGTAAGCACTTGCAAAATAATCCATGAAAGAGAGAAAATGATCAAAAGTCAGCCTTTCTTCACTCCAAAGTAGAGCATTGGGTGCTCTTCCATGAACAACCACCATGATGCAGACTCCTGCTTAAGACTCTGGGCCGACCTGAGGGAACGCAAGGAGGATGCAAGATGTTGGCACCACCATGGGGAGATTGGTGGTGATGATGTGGTATCCATCCACTCTGATGCTGGCATAGTGCAGATACTAATACCAGCACTAGCTTGGGTGACAGCTGCAATGGGATGAGGGCCACAGTCTGCTGGTTACTGCCCACTCCATTTCAAGAAAAAATGCTTGATGATAGCTCTACCTGAGAGTTTGGTTTTGTGGCATGTTAGCTTTTATTTTGGGAAGGCTGATATACAAAGGTGAATCATGTCATTAATGAATCATGAGTGCTCTGTTATCAATTAAGAGTATATACTGAGCATGTGACATGTGCCTAGATAGAGGGTAGATGCTGGGAGGGACTCATATGTATTGGGGAGCACTCATTCTCAACAATAGATTGCAAAGTCAAGCCTAAGGCGGGGACCAATGGCAGAGTATATGTGTCAGTGTATAGCCATTGATAATGTATGGCTGCAGGAGCTCAAAGGAAGACATTAGCAGAGTGAGAGATTCAGGGTTAGTGAAAGAAGTAGAAATGAAAGATAGATAGGATTCAATCATATCATCTGTTTCCTTTTCTACTGTTTGAGTCAGTGCATTTCTGTTCCTTTGGCTGCACATTCCTTAAAGCTAGAGAGGGCTGTGAACATACTCTTCATTGGTATTGATGATATTCAGCTCATTTTTTGTGGCCAAGATTCTGCTCTACTATTCAGGATACTTTAAGTCAGGAAGGTCAGAAAACAGATCAATCACTTCTGACGGTTCCCTGCGATGGTCAAAGGGCATGTGCAGTCCGATGACTAGGCATGAGGGGACTTCAGTCACAATGCCCTGGATCCTCCTCAGTCATCTTTATGAGGAGGTTGGAGAGGATGTATGGATGTGGCACGCTAAGTATCATAGTACAATGCAAATGTGGAATCTGTTTGCACGGGTATTACTAACAGAAGGCAATGCTTCCACTGCCCCTCTAATATCACAGTGCTCAGGTGTCTTTCAGAATTACAGTGAGCCTGCTATGTAGACACCACGCTATGGAGGGAGAGAGTGAGAGCTCCATCATTTTGTGGCCCCCAGGGGTCAATAACAGAAGCCTGCAAATGGTCTGCTAGAGTAACAAGGATTCTGAAATGAGACCATTTAGGGAAAGAATAGTGATGGAGAGTCATACAAAGGTGGAATATTGACCATTACAACTGTTCCCTCAGCTGTTACAGTCCAAGTTTATTACCAGTTGGTAAACTCTATACACTGCTACCTGTAAGTATTTTGGTAAGTTTCTTATAATTTTTACTGGCAAATGTGCATTCTCTAATCCTGACAATTTCTTTTGTTTTCATAAAATCTTAAAGCTAAAAGCTATTCCCTCTTGGCAATTTGGTAGCTGTCAAGACTCTGATCCCCAAGAAAGGCAAAAGCAAGTAGTCAGTACCCCCAAATATTTCTTCTTAGATATATTACATATTTCACATCTCTAGCCAGGAAGATATAATTCTCAGCTTATGATAGAAATTCTTGCTCAGCTTATGATGTAAAAACTTTGAAACAAGAGGCAGTGCAAGATTTTAATAGTTGATTCTATTGTAATGCTTTCAAAAGTTAGAAAGGAAATGAATGGAGATTTTATGATTCATTTAATAAAACAGTAGAGTTGATGAAAATTGCTCTAAAATGACAGAGTTCTCAAAAAGCGTAGCTGCAAAGCTAGGAAGCTGCAGACCAAATGTTTAGTGGCAGTGAGTTACCAGTGAGTATCAAGAAAGGACTGCAGACTTACTTGAAATGCTGCCATCGTTTTTACAAATCCCATTGCTTTATGATGGAAACTGCTCATATGAGCTGGAACATTCTGGATAATGAATACTACATAAGGGATGGGGGAAATATTGCAAAGAAAGCTGTTAGAACAAAAGAAATTAAGCAATATTGAGTCCCTTGGCTGAGATTGTTGTGCCTGGGGAAAAAATATCACCCCAGACTAAAAAGAATGCCATCCTTGTAACAGACACTGACTTATTTTAATTTTTAGAAGTTAATTTTTTCCACACTGGGGTAGATTTTAATGAGGTTTACTTAGCCTGTGAAGTAAAATAAATGAATAAAGGCAACACATTCTCCTTTTGTCTATTCTCAGTAGATACACTTTATATTATTTCATAATTGACAGTATTAATCACAACATATCTTATTAAATGGAGCTAATATTTTGTTGTAATGAATTCTTATATATGCTGCTCTTATTTTGGCCACACTCTTGATTTTATGGTCTTGAACTGGACATGGCAAATAGGTTTCATTTCTTGGATTGGCACTGACAGAGTCAGGTGAATTGTCTGTGCTGTGTGTTGAGATGTGTTCTCAGTCTTCTTCAGGACTAAGTAGGGAAGAAGGTCATGTTTAATTTGTGATATCTGTTATGGATTTGGAGGGAATAGTGGTCAAGGTGGGTGCCATGTTTTTACTAGTCTTAGAATTTAAAGTCTTCAGCCAAGCTCACAAATGATCTCTACCAGATTCTTCGGTACTCCGACAATGCAATATTTGTTGAAGGAAGTAGATACTAACCTTCCCAAGGAATCATTGAGGATATCATCCAGGTGTAGATTGTTCAAACTACTTAAGGAAACATTTCTCTTTTCAATATCTTTGGAACTTAAAGCTTAAACACTGACTCCATGTGATGTAATATAAGAACTGAAGAAAGACTTTTAGTAAAATTGGCTCTGTGTGTTCGAGGCACTCCCTTTTTTTTTTTCCAATGAAGGGTAACATATTTAAAAGGAAAAATTAAAATCATCCAGATACTGAAGAACAGAGTAAATATCTCACGGACAAGATCTGAACCAGAAATATTAAGTGGTGTCGAGGCTGAAGCCCCAGACTGACTGGAATCAGGACTGGATGCATGCTTGGTGGCTGGAAGTTTGGTCCCTCTGGGCTGGTAGTATTAAGTCAGGCTAACCATTTGAAACCAGGGCCCTGGTAGTACTTCCACTTCTTGTTAAATCTGGGAGAAAAAACTCTGCTGCTGACCAACGCCTTAGGCTGAAGCTTTAAGACCAATGCCTAGGAAGTGACTCAAATCTGGACTCTTCACCAAGAACTGAATCACGGTGCCTTCCAGATGCATATCTGCTATGTTCTTAATACCACTCTAGGTCATAACTCTTATCTGTCAATACTCTTAATTATGATCTGAAAGTAAGTAACCATGAAACCTCTGGACAGGAAGGGGTGGAGAAGAAGAAAAGGAAAAAAAAGCACAACTTGCATACAAAAATAAACTGGCAAATAAAATGCCAAAGGAAGAGATGAGAAAGGCAGTCAATATAATCAATAATGCGAGATGAAAAAGAGGAATTCAACTCACTTGAAATGAAAATAATAAGGCAGCTTTAGAAGCCAGCTTTAACAAACACTTCAGTAGTTTAGTAGTATGTCAAGGACCCTCAAGGAGATGCATGGAGACATAATAACATTTACTTTAAAAAAGAGAGACAAATTCTTAAATAGAACATGGAGATATGAAACGATATCATAGGGATAAAAATAAAGCAATACAAATACTGGAAATAAAAGTAGCCACTGACCTAATGAAAGATAGCATTATCAAATTGTAATATAGAGGAATGGACCCAGAAAGAACATTTTGAAGGCATGAAAGACAGGTAAGAGATACAGAAGACAAGCTGACAGGTTCTGGTCTACTTAACAAAGAGGGAAAGAGGGCATAAAAGCAATATTGAAAGGCAATGGCTGAGATTTTTCTAGAACTGAAGAAAGACCAAGTTTCCCAGATCAAATAAATAATAAAATCTACATACACCCATATTATTGCTGGGTAAAGAATTAAAAAAATCTTAAAAAACAAAATTTAATTACAAGAGAGCAAAGTTAGCTTTCTTACAACTGAAGGACAATTAGACCAATGGCAAGGATCTGGTCAGTAACAAGACACTGAATTAAACTAAAAAAAAAAAAAAAATCTCTGGAGTGTCAGGAAAAATAATTGTCAATTTAGAATTGTACACCCTAAGTTATTACACAAAATAAAACTTCATGTTAATACAAGTACTAAGAGTTTACTACTGATGAATCCAAACTACAGAAGTATTAAAAAACCAAAAGTAAAAGTAAAAGTAAACCCAGAGGTAGGTGTAGAGGCAAGAAACTAAGAAACTTCAGAGAACATAAAAAAGATAAAATGTCAGTAAGTTTTAAGTATGGACTGTAAGAATTAATTTCGGTCTGTACACACAAAGAACATAGAAAGTAAAGTGTATATAGACATACTGAGATGGGATATATTTAAAGGAATAGTTCAAGAACCTTAAAATCTTATCTTGTTGAGGAAGAAGACAGAGATGTTAAAAAACCTTAATTTTTATTTATTTTTTTGTTTTTTTCGGGGGAGGGATGTTAAAAAACCTTAGAATTTAGAAGATGAACCAAAACTATTTGGTATCGAGGGATAACTTTAACAAAACAGGTGCGAGACCTTTTTGCTTTTTAAGGACCAAGTAATATTTAATTAAATAGAGAATTAAAAAATGTTCATGGAGGAGATGACTGTATGTCAATATCAAGATATATCAATATCATAATATCAATTCTCTCTCAATTAATCTATGAATTAAATGTATTTCCAGTGAAATAAAAATTGGAATTTTGGGGACGAACTTTCATAAATTAATTTTAAGATTCATATGAATGTCTAAAATGTCCAGAATAACCCGATAACTTTGAAGAAGAGCAGTACATTTCTCCTACCAGATATCTAAACTTATTATAAAGTTATATTTACTTAGTGTGGTATTGACCTATGGAAAGTCAAATAGACCAATAAAGTAAGTAAAGAAACCCTAAATACCCAACATATTTTAAAAAGACAACTTGGTGTATGATAGAGACGGTATCATGTGGCACTGAGAAAAGGATAGGTTATTCAGTAAATGGTGCTGGTTATGCACATGGGAAAAAAGTTAAACTAATTTCTTGTTTTAATCACTTATAAAAAATAATCCAGATGGGTTAATGACTTATATGTTAAAAATGGAATTTTAAAACTTTAGAAGAAAATAGAGGAGACTGTCTTATAACCTTAGGAATAGAAAAGCCTTTGAACATGCCAAAAACCAAACTACGAGGGAAAACACTACTAAATTTGGTTCCATCAAAAACACTTTTTTGTATAGAAAATGACAAACTGAAAATACAAGTCACAGACTATAAAAAAATGCATTTTGACAAAAGCTTAGTTCTAGAATATGTAAATAACTTAGAGAAATCAATGAGTGAAGAAGAAAGACTTCAACATAAAAATTGGCAAAGAGGGCGCCTGGGTGGCTCAGTGGGTTAAAGCCTCTGCCTTCGGCTCAGGTCATGATCTCAGGGTCCTGGGATGGAGGCCCGCATCGGGCTCTCTGCCCAGCAGGGAGCCTGCTTCCTCCTCTCTCCTCTCTCTCTGCCTGCCTCTCTGCCTACTGGTCTCTCTCTGTGTCAAATAAGTAAATAAAATCTTTAAAAAAAAATAGGCAAAGAATATGAATAGATGATTCACAAAAAGTAAACCTAAATGGACCATAAACAAATGACAAAGTGCTCAATCTCAGTAGTGATAAAAAATATACAAACCAAAGCAAAATGAAGTACTGTTTCATAGGATTGGCAAATATATTTTTTAATAGATTTTCATTTACTTACTTGAGAAAGAGAGTGGAAGAGAGACCCAGAACAAATGGGAGGAGGGGCAGCGGGAGAAGCAGATGCCCCATCGAGCGCGGAGCCCCACGTGGGGTTCCATCTCAGGACCCCGGGACCACCACGTGCCGCAGGTGGATACTCAACTGACTGAGCCACACAGGCGCCTCAGGATTGGCAAACATTTTAAAATCCTGGCAATACCAAGTGTTGGAAAGGATATGAATTAGTGGTGACTCTCATTCTAGTGGGAGTATAAATGGATACAACAACTTCCGTGGTTAATCTGGCAATAGCTAATAAAGGTTAAGACATGCCTACTCTAATTCTACTTTGGGTAACATGCAGTACTATACCTATACCCTAGAGAAACTTTTGCACAAGTACTTAAAAAGGCACGCATGATCATTTAAATTAAAGCCCTGTTTGTAATCATGAAATGTGGTAATAACCAAAATATTCATCAAGGAGACATGGAAAGATAAGACATGGTGTAAGAATACACAGGAATACTACAATGTACGTGGATGAACTGGGACCACGTTTATCAATGTAGATACTTAAAAAAACTGTTGAGTGAAAAAGCAAGTTGCTGAATGTTACACGCAGTATGACAGCATTTCTTTAAACTTGCAACACCCATAACTATATGATTGTGATTACCTCTGGGATGGAAGAAAGGAAATGGGATGGGGGAGTTGTTAATAGAAGGCTTCAACAATTTCTGCAATATTTTGTTTTTAAAAACAAAATGAAATAGAGACAAAGCAGTATTTGAAGCACATTGGGAAAATGTCAGCATGTGTTCACGAGGGGTTCTTGTGTGTTCATTATTCTTTATACTTTTCCATATGTTTGAATGACTTCAGACTTAAAAATTATTAGTAGAGAATAAAAACCAAATCTCTGAATTCACATGTTAACTATGGAATGGAGTTTGGTGGGCATCTGCTCTCCAGGATAGTACATGTAAATTTTCCAGGGACTGTCACGAATCTATTATCTTTTTTTTTAATGAAAAGAATTAGCCCAGGGCAGATACTGACAAATTACCTGGGGCCATCAGGGAGATAGTTTCCTTTACTCTGTCACCTCTTCAATACAGATATAGGTAACTTTCAACTGTATTTGTAGCCCCAGAAAAAGTACATCACGAAACTTGCAGTTCGTGTGTGTGTGTGTGTGTGTGTTCATGTGTGTGCTTTTACCCTCGACACTTCATGACTATATATATATATTTTTTGCATCAGTATCCATCCCATCAAATTATATGGATTTTCCATATATTTTTTGTCACTTTCTAAAAAATATTTCATGTTCTTTGGTACTTGGAATCTGTGACTAAAGATACAATTTTTGAAAAAAAAAAGATAATTTTTGCCATTTTGGGGGACAATATTTGCTAACATATTTTGCTTATGATTCATATTAATACTAATTTTCCCACACATATCCCTAGATATATGTATACAAAGGGTATTTTAAACATTTTTAGAAACATGCTTTTCTCATATTCTAAGAGTACAAGGTCTGTTAAAAGAATTTTTAGGGCGCCTGGGTGGCTCAGTGGGTTAAAGCCGCTGCCTTCGGCTCAGGTCATGATCCCAGGGTCCTGGGATCGAGGCCCACATCGGGCTCTCTGCTCAGCAGGGAGCCTGCTTCCTCCTCTCTCCTCTCTCTCTGCCTGCCTCTCTGCCTACTTGTAATCTCTCTCTCTGTGTCAAATGAATAAATAAAAAAAAAAAGAATTTAAAAAAAATATTTTTGAAAGGAATAATACATAATTTTTACATTTTAATAAACATTAAGTGAATGAATAAGATCAGCTTCCTTTCTTTAATATACATCAACATTTAGTGTACATTTTAGAAGTTAGTATTAAGTTGTGTAAGTGTCTCAGAAACTTGGGAGAAATCCTAATTACCCCCCCACAGGTTGCGGAGATTGCATGTGATTTGCTTCCTAACCCAGTAGGTGGCGCTGTTGAGAGTCAACTCTCAGTACTGCTCCCGCTGAACCGGGCTACATGTATTCTCAAGAAAATCTTGTCTTTGCTGGGTGAATTGTATTGGGATGTAAATGTCCCAAGTAGAAACTAAAGAGATACAAGAATTTCATCGTAATATTTCAGGGAAGAAGCTATGGGAAGCAAGTCACATGCAGCCTTTACAAACTGTGTGTGTAATGTAATCATTACTATGTGTGCATAGAGCTTTCATACACTTTGTCTCACGTGATTCTTATCTGAAGCCTGCAGTGTGTGGAAAAGTGTGTGGAGGAACTGGATTCAGGTCCAGGATTCCTGACTCCAAAGTATGTGCTCTTTCTTTCACTGTGGCCACACTTCCTGGTTCCAGTGTAAACAAAACAAAACAAAATCTCCATTCTCTAGAAATTTATGTCCATAGAATTCTGAGACAAATTTCTTTCATAGTATTATGTTCATGTCTATCTAAGGAAGAAAGCAATGACTTTTTAATATGAGTATTGGTTTATTCAAGTCACAGGAATAAATTAATTGATAGCTGTCTTATTATCCCCAAATACAACCCAAATATTATCCAAAAGTAACACTTTATCTTCTTTTGCACCATATTCCAACTTATAAGGCAATTTGCATAGCATAGAATTTATAATTCATCTTCACAACTCTTTAAGGTATATGGGACATCATAAATGTATAAAGGAAGAAGAACTCCCAAGAAATCCAAATTTTAATTCAGAATATCTTATTTTAAGGTGACTGTATTTACAAATGTCATGACTCTTTGTTTAGAAATTGCCTCTGCTTCCCTTTCAATTATTTTTCACGTGCCGATGTTATTTTAATCCTTTACAGCATAATAGTAGTAGTGAGGGAAAAGGTGTATCATTGAAATCCTTGGAAGAATTGGGATGTGTGTGTAGTTTGGAGGATTAGAGTTAATATGATCATATAATAATTCTGTATTTGAAAGTGAAATATGAAGTCTTATTTAGAAACTAAAATGAGTGCCCATTATTTTTGCAATTTAAGCTACGGAAAGGATGTTTGGCAGAGTTTTTAGGGTGGGCATGGCTAAAAAGAGCGGAAAAATACCCATGTAATGAGAGCCACAAGGGCTGTGAAATCAGAGATGTAAGTCTGAATCCCAGCTCCACAGCATAGTGGCTATGTACCTGAAGCAAGCTGCTCTGTTTCTTAGCCTCAGTTTCCCCATTGGAAAATTGAGAGAGTAATAATTATTTTGTAGATTTGGTGTGAGGATTCATCAAGTAACATATACAGTAGGTTGTCTAGAACAGTGTTTGATCTGCAGAAGGTGTTCAAAAGCAAATTTTCTTTCCTTTTTTTTTTTTTTTTGGTTCACTCTTTCACTCAAATAACTGTTACATCTACTTGTGACTTGTGTCACAAGATGTGACTTGTCACATCTACTTTGTAGCCCATCAGGCACAAAGTTAGGCAAACAGACTGATTAAAATAAAGGTGGTTTTGGAAGAAGGGAGTCATCATAACATTCTTTTTTTTTGCTTCGGAACTGGGAAAGGGAAGTGTTTTATTTTGCCTGGTTTGGATTGGGATGACTTCTCTCCCTGCCAAGCCTTTAGTGTGCAGATTGAAAACGCCAAGTGTTGGGCAGGAGCCAAGTGGTGAGAGTCCAGTAAATGAGAGCCCTCAGGAAATGCTTTACCTCTTGCAGCCCGCTGAGGGGCATTTAGCAGCCGTCTGCCTTCTCTCAGTGAAGGAAAGGTGCACTTTATGTTTGAGACTGGGCGTGGGTCGGCCTATAATCTCTGGCTCTCTCGACAGCTTTAACAACAACAGTCTTTGAAGGCCATCCTGTCACACGTAGAATATTTTTGAAGTTCCCAGGGCAAAGCTGGTTTTACCACCAGACAGAATCAGGTTCTTTCCCTTCCAGGGCTACTTGCCAGATGACTGGGAGGCTCCCTTCATTGTCTATAAGACATTTTCAGAAATCCCCGTTTTAGAGATTCACTCCTTTCTGCTAAAAATGATGGGGTAGGAACTGTAGGTTGGGTCTCTCAGCGTCTGTTTCGCTCTTTCTTGTGGGCCTTGTGTCCTACAGAGGCTGGAAATCTGTACACTTTCTTTCCCAGACGTCCTTACAGTAGGGATTTGGATATGGTTGGGTTCCACCAACTGGGTGCTGTCAAAGGAGACTGAAATTCAGACACCAGCTCAGAAGGGAGAGTGGTGGTGTTGAGCGGGAGGTGTCTGTTTTGCTCCTAGGAGTCTGGTAGGCATGCCACTGCTTCAGGGGCAGCGGTTCTAAAGGGGCCTCCTGATTCTCAGAACCCCCCTGGCGGGTGTGACCCAGGAGCGAACAGCTGGAACAGCATCTTTCGAATTCCAGATTGCTGGCTGTGAGGAGGTAGAAGTTACACAGGTGGGCTGTTTGGCAGTCGTGTTTTGGGAGTGAGGCCCAGCCTAGCCCCTGCTCCTTCGGACCTTCTGATAATTTTGTAAGCACCCTATCACTATACAAGTGATAGGCATCACTTGTAGTAAAATTCCTTCTCCCAAACATGGCCACAGTGACTTGTATTATTTACCACTGAATTCCATAGTTGTCTCAAAAATTTTAAGATCTTTTTGCTCACCAGATTATATCTTTCACCATTGTTGTGATCTGTGGCAGTAACTTTTATGGGGTGAAAAGAGTGAAACGGGGTGATATGGTGAAGAGATGGGGAGCTTTGGAGCCAGAACACCTCTGCCATTTTCTAGTTGTGGGTCTTTGAGTGAATTTCCTTCTCTTTGTGCTGAAGTCTCTTCTTCTTCTTCTTCTTTAAGATTTTATTTATTTATTTGAGAGAGAGAGAGAGAGAGAGAGACAGAGAGTGAAAGAGAACATGAGAGGGGAGAAGTTCAGAGAGAGAAGCAGACTCCCGGTAGAGCTGGGAGGCTGATGCAGGACTAGATCCCGGGACTCCAGGATCATGACCTGAGTTGAAGGCAGTTGCTTAACCAACAGAGCCACCCAGGCACCCTGAAGTCTCTTCTTGTACAATGGGAACAATACTGAGTACCTTTGGGGGATGCTATGAGAATGAAATAATATAAAAATACATGAAAAGCATCTTCTATACAGCAGGCAGGCAATACATATCAGATATAATTATAAATAATTATCCATAATGTATGTGGATACATAAGGTGAAGGTATGACAAACTTCCAGAATGAGTGTGTGTGTGTGTGTGTGTGTGTGTGTGTGTGTGTGTGTGTGTAGGAGTGCAAAGGCAGAAATGGTAAGTGGGGACATGGATACTTAGGAGAGGCATCAGGAAAGGAATAAAACATTTTGAAAGGGCTGTTGAGAGACCATCGCTGTCTGACTTTATTGCCTCAAAGATGTCACAAACCATTTTCTTACTAAGATGACAGTACTTCTCACACACAGAAATGCTCCCTAATACGTTAGCTATAATTCACTGGATTTCAGAGAGCTGTGAGAGTAGGGACCCTATTCACATCAGGGCTCCAGTCCTTGCTTGCTCTGTGACCACAGGCCCAGGTTCAGTAACGAACCTTCCTTTGCTGCAGTTTGTTCATCAGTAAAATGGGCATTAAAAATAGTACCTATCTCATTGAGGTTTTTTGGTTTTAAATGATTTATTACATGCAAATCATTTAGAAAAGTGCCTGGCACAGAGTGAGTGCTCAACGAAGTTACTGTTGTTCTTACTGATGAATTATAATTTACTTTCATGGAGTCAGCCTCTAAACATAGGCAGAGATCCATAACTTTGTCTATATGTTTGTATGTATGTGCTTGTGATATTAAAATGTGCATGCATATGCACGCTTATTGTGAACATAGATGTTTCAATATGTATGTACACATGCGTGGGTGCATGTATACCTTTATGAATGTTTATATGTTAGGTATGTATGTGCTGTATGATGTATGTTCTTGTATTTGCACACATTTATTAGTGTTTATGTATGGGTGTACTTGTTGGAGATCCTTGCATATATGTGTGCCTGGGTATGTGTGTATATGTTGAGTGTACATGTATGGATATGTGCACGTGTCTTTGGGTTTGTGGATATGTATGTTCACACGTGTATGTACAAGAGTTGCTATGTCTGGTTGTCTAGAATGTTTGGTATACAACATAAGGCCTTTTACATTATAGTCCCAATGAGTGCCCAACCCTATGAGGCGGCCCTGGGTGTGACTTATAGAGGTAGGAGGCACAGTAAAGATACCGTGAGAGGGCACCGTTTCCCCCTTGTTGAACTACAAGAGCCATAGGTTTTCTCTCCTTTTTCCCACTCTGCTGGAAAGAAAGAAAAAAATGAGGTAACGCTATCTATTGTGTGCAATATACATTGGCCTAAACTACTTTATGCCTGGTTGGGTTTAATGGGTTTTACATTTGTTGTTTGTCATTGTTTGAATCCAGCACAGCTGGTTTGGCAATCTAGAGAACATTACCACTTTGGAAAGCACACACCAGCCCTAAAGTCATCTTGGGCTAAGCCATTCCAGAAATCTTGGCAAGAGCATTTCCTGGCAGTTCAGGAAAGTTATAGGCCTTCGGGATGTAGGACCAAATCTCATCCAGAAATCTACTTCTCATTTGCTGAATTTGGATGTCATAAAATCATAGAATTTTAGACCTGGCGGCTACTTTGGGCAAAGATTTAGGGGTTTGAAATCCTTTATCTGCTTCCACACTCATTGTGTGTGGTCTGGTCCTATGATCAACATCTCTCCTGGTTGAGAACCATTAATTTAGAGCAGCAACTTTTTTAATGAATGAGTGCCGCCAACGCTTAAGGTAAAGGAATTTTCCCAAAGTCAAGCAGTCACATGGGAAGAGAGCTAGACATTGAGTCTAGAGATGTTAGTCCTGGTTGAACCTTCATATTTATGTCTGTTTTTATTTTTGGTTTGATTAGCACTAAGTTTTCACCCATGGACTCTTGTCTGGTGCTCATGGAAGCATTCTTTCAAGGGCAGGCGTGATAAACACTGAAAAGTTAAAGTCCTTTCCCTTGCATTCTAGGTTCCCTATCCAATAGATGATGAGAGGAGTGGAATGAATTTTTCCAGCCCTCATATTCCCTGTCCTGCTATCTCCTCAGCTTTGGAGATAATTCTTGCATTTGAGTCCTGGTGCTAAAGAGAAGCAGTCTCTATAAAAACCTTATGCTTGCTGAGTGGGGTTTAAATGGGCCCTACATAACGTTTCTCAGCTTCTGAATAAAGTATCTTGGAAGACACTGAAAAATAAGGGGACTATGACTGACAGTCAATCCATTGCCAGAACTTGAGAGAACTTTTCACAGACTACATGGATGAAGAACTGAGTTGAAAAACACAATCAGCAGCTGCCTGTGCTTAGAAATGAACTAAGGCTACCTTCCTAAAAGTAAGTACCAAATACCCCTTGTGACCATTTCACATGGGCTCTCCATGTGTGAAATGTGAGACTGGGATCAATCAGAAAACTGTCCATCCATCTCCATGACTGCGAGGCTGATGTGGTAATAATTTATTGTTGTCACAATACAATCTCCTTTCTTGCTTTCAGTGTAAAACCTCCACTCAGAGACTGGGAGCTCTGCCGGTAGGAAGTGGTGGTGGTGGTGGTGGGGGTGACTTGTGGGGTTCATGATCTCCTCATTGGTACTGACCTCATGAGTAATGGGCTGAAGGCAGATGCAGAGAGGTTTTTATTTACTCCATTGGTTCAGTACACCAGAGAAGTAGCCAGTCAGAGTTGGGGATGATGTTACAGAAGCCTGGCAGAGCTCCTCTAGAACAAAGTCCACTCCAGACTGCAAACTGGTTGAATTATGCACAGCAACCTATGGATTTGAGAAGTGATTTTATTGTATTTTGTTTTTTAAGATTTTATTTATTTATTTGAGAGAGAGCGCGAGAGCATAAGAGAGAGGGAGAGAGGCAAGGGAGAGGGACAGAGGGAGAGGGAGAAGCAGACTCCCTGCTGAGCAGGGAGCCCAATGTGGGGCTCAATCCCAGGACCCTGGGATCATGACCTGAGCCAAAGGCAGATGCTTAATTGACTGAACCACCCGGGTGCCCTGAGAAGTGATTTTAAATAAGGTCTGAATGGAACAGAGGGAGAGTTGGCTCAGGGACAACTCAAACTCCGGTCTCTTGGCAAACTCAGGCCTGGATAGATAGACCCTCTTTTGAGTTTTAATAAAAATAAAATTTAAAAGAACTCCATGAAGCTATGTTTCCTATGAGATAGAACATTCTGCAAAATAAGTGAGGAGCTATGTCATCCTGAAAATTCAGAGGTAGAACGGACTTATTAAAATTATTTACTGTAGGGACCACAAAGGAAAATTTAATAACTATTTAGCTGCCTTGGTAGAAAGCTAGAAGACATGATAGCTATGGAGCAAAAGCAAAAAACTATAAAGAAAAAACAACCAGAAATATAGTCAGGACAACTGATGTAATAAGATTAAAAAATTAAAAATGAAGTAGAATTTAAAATCTCATTAGAGTCAATAATAATGGAGTTCAGTTACTGAACATCCAGTCAATGATGTGGAAGGCAGAATAGCTTTCTCAGAATTCAGAGGAAAAGGACAAAGAGATAATAAAGATGACATATAAGATGGAATTCTAAACATACGCATATAAGGATATATATATACTTGTACACCCATACATCGGTGTAAATATGTGTATGCACAGATGTATATAGATGTACATATACACACACACACACACACACAAACACACACATATATATTGATATAGTGGAGAATAGAGAGCCAACTTAATCATTTTCTATGTGCCCGAGGATGTATCGGAACACTCCAAACAGAAGCAATAACTAACAATATATTTAAATTTAAAGAAAACTTTCTTGAGTTGAAAAGAATTTGAAGAGTCTGATTGAAAACCTTCTATATTTTCAGAAAAATCACTGAAAAGTGACCTCAGGGACAAATTTTGAATTGCAAAGCTACAGGAATAAAGCTTGCCTATGTGCAAAAAGTAGAAGGAGAGATTGCATAAAACAGAAGGAATCAGCATGGGTCTCTGACTTCTTGGCTACAATAAGTGTCAGAAAACAAGGGGACCCAAGTGTCCAAAATCTTGAGGAAAGACTGCAGCACAGTCATTCTGTGATTACTTCTTTTCCCTTTACCAAGAGGCAGTCCTTACTCCCCACCTTGTTCTAGAGTTCTTTGTTCACCTGGCTGTTCTCCTAGAGCAGTCTGAGTCTGGGACACCATTGTTTGCAGTGGGGCCCAGCCCAGAACCCTACATGGTGGGCTCTCTAGAGAGGTTTGGTTGGATGGAAATAGGAAGGGATAATGGCCGTGGGTCAGGCACAACATCCTCAGATTTGGACAGCTTGGCACCCAAGTGGGAACTCTGCTCACAGAATTATTCTAGGAAACAAATTAGGCAATGGAGATGAAGGTATTTTGTAGACCACCTCCCACTCTAGAAGAATAAAGGGCTATTTTTGATTCCGTTAATTTATTATTACTTTAGAGTAGACGTTATCAGGGCCAAAAAAATGGGATAAAATCCTTTGTTGGCTCCAAAGGGAGACTTTTTCTCCTTTTCTGTTCTCTTCCTCTTTAGATGAGTCTCCAAGGATTGTTCTATCAAAGCCTGCATTAAGAAAAAGATTAGACATAGACCACTCACATCAGAATGTTGATGTAAACACTGGGGGTATATGCATTTTACATATGATCTCTGATTGAAGAACAAAAGGCTTTGTCTATTTTAAAATAAATGTCAAGCATTGGTGAGGAGTGGACTGTGAAGCCCATCCCGAGGACCGAGCTGCCATCTCCTGCTGGCCACTGAACCTGGGAGTCATTTACATCAGCAGCCTCTCTACCACCAAGGGAGCTTTTTCCTGGTCAATGATTCCTCATTCTTCTATGATTCCACCATCTTCACTCATTTCAGTTCAGAACTCCCTAGAAGTCAGGGTTTTGTTGATGTTGAAATTTTTGAGAATGATTTTTTTTTAAAGATTTTATTTATTTATTTGAGAGAGAGAGAGAGAGAGAGAGAGAGAGAGAGAGAGAGCGAGAGCACAAGTAGGCAGAGCAGCAGGCAGAGGGAGAGGAGAAGCAGACTCCCTGCTGAGCAGGAAGCCCAATGAGGGGCTCGATCTCAGGACCTTGGGATCATGACCTGATCCGAAGGAGACACTTAACTGATGGAGAGCCTTCCAGGCTCCCTGGGAATGATTGTTTCTGAGGAAATTGAAGGCAATGTGGAATTTTGCCAAACAAGTTCTACCCTACGGGATATTTTTAACAACAACCCCACCTAGTCCTACCCAGTCCAGTAGTCTCCAGAGTTTTGGGAGGACTAGAGAACAGAGGATTTTCCTGAGGATTAGATCCTAGAATATAGAGAATGAGAAAGCAGATGACAGTGATAAGTGAGGGAAGGACAGATTATCACTGCCCTTTCAGGCTCTATGGGGTGAAAAGAAACTTTTGGAGTGGTTATTGTTGTGGACATATTGGTTACCACTAATCAATCTAAGTGCCAGTGATAATTTTCTTAGGATAAATTCCATGATGAGAGGCATTGTAGGAACCTACAGGAGTATACTTCCTAATCTCTGACATTAAGGAGTTTTATAATTTAGTGGTAGGGATGAGATGTATATGCAAAAACTTGGATGATAACACAACAAGTAAGCCCTTAAGGAGTGGGAGGCACAAGTGCTATAGGAGACTCAGGAAGAGAGCAACTACTGCGGATGGGGTAGCCAGAAATAGATGGTTGAAGTATATGAAGTTGAAGTTCAACTACTTTCCAGTGTCTGGAATCCTTCAATGACCCATCAGCCGATGTGGCCTGGATGGCCAGAACTTTGGGGTGGGGGTTAGGGGCTTAATATTTATTTGGAAGGATGATGAAGGGTAAATATCTTTCAAACAGGTGGAGAAGGAGGGGGTGCTGGGAAGAGACCATTTCAACCGGGCAAAACAAGGCCCACATGTTTCTAACTCCTGACATGATGGACCAACCCCGTGTTACCTCAGGGCTCGCCCCTGAAGACTGAAGGTGGTATGGAGCACAGGAGAAGTTCATAAGTGGTAGGAATTGCTGGTCCAGCCTAGTAACCCACGTAGGAGAGAGGTGAGGACAGCTGCCACTCTCCCCAGCTTACAGCTTACACTGAGCAATCAGTGGAGGAGAAGCCAAGGCCTTGGTGATTTCTACTTCCACGAGGTTCTCAACCACCTTTGCCCATGGACCGTGTTGCTTCCCTCTCTATATTAGGGTCTTTTGAACCCGCAGACCGAGGGAGAATCTGGAAAAAGGAGAGAACTGCGTTCCCTCCAGCCATGCAAGCTGACTAATGGCCCCACTGGGACATGCTGGAGATCAGGAACCAGCCGGCATGTGGATGTGCAGCCACCGGAGAGGTGAGCACATTCGGTGTCATTGCATGATTCATTTCCTCCCCCCAGCTGGCGCGTTGGAGCGGTCTCCACAGCTTTCAGCCAGGCATTGTGGGGCTCCATGAGGGGCCTGGCTCTCCCGTACTGATGTGCAGATTTCCCCTGCTGGCCTCACGCAGGCCCGGAGCTTGCAATCACAGTGCTTCAGGGTTATTAAGTGCCTGTCGTGCCTTCTGTTATGAGCCGGCTCCTTGGAGAGACCACAGTGTACCTCGACCAGTGCCTGCAGCACAGGGACACTGTCTGCTCCAGAGCAGCTTGCTTCTACATGCTGCAAATTGATTAAAGGTCCATTTAGTCACAGGTGGAAGGGGGAAGACAGGCCACTGTAGGATTCCAGACACTGGAAAGTACCTGAACTTCAGTGACCAAAGAGCATCTGGAATATGGGGGAAAATTCTCCTTTGTGATTCAGCTGGTGGACTCAATTTGGCTAATTAGCTTCCTTCAAAGCTGTGGGGGGGGCAGTACTGATCGTACGAAGCATGTGGGTAATCACTGTTAATGGGCTCAATCTGGAAGGAACTTCATCTTGGTGTTAGAATCTCCATTTCTCCCTTCTCTTTTTTTCCCATTGATTTGCATGGCTTTGATTACCAGTGAGGTTGAGAATTTGTATTCACTTCTATTTTTTATTGTAAGAATTCTTATTATTCTAGGGAAGAGAGGGAGAAACAGAAGGAGAGGGAGAAAGAATCTTAAGCAAGCTCCTTGCCCAGGGCAGAGCCCAACGTTGGGCTTGACCTCACAACCCTGGGATCGTGACCTGAGGCGAAATCAAGAGCCAGACACTTAACTGACAGAGCTACCTGGGCGCCCCAACTATAAGAATTCTTAGCATGGCATCGTCTCACTTAGCCAATTTTTATGTGCTCAGTACGGTATTGACTACAGGCACCATGTTGAACAGCAGATCTCTCGAATCTGTTCATCTCGCCTAACTGAAACTTTATACCCATGGAGGAGCAACTTCCCCTTTCTCCTTCCCCCAGCCCCTGGCAACCAGCATTCTACTCTCCACTCCTATGGGTTTGACTCCTCTAGAGACAGGTTTTGTAAGTAAACAGAATGCCCGAATCCAGCAGATTATATTTAGACATGAAGCTGAGTGTCCTTTTTCTTGTAAAAATACATAACTTGGAACTTTATTTTCTTAACCATTTTCAAGTGTACAGTTCAGTAGTATTAAGTGTGTTTACATTGTTGTGAAAAGATCTCCAGAACCTTTTCATCTTGAAAACCTGAAATCCTTACCCATTAACCATCTCCCCTCCTCCCGCCTCCCACTAGCCCCTGGCACTCGCCATCCAACTTTGTTTCTGTGAATTTGACTGCTTGAGATACCACATAGGTGGAGTGCTGTATTTGTTTTTTTAGTGCCTGGCTTATTTAACATCCTGTCCATAAGGCACCTCCTGTGATGGGGTTTTCTCTTTTGTTCTTAAAGCTGAATACTCCATTCTATGCGTATACCATATTCCGTTTATCCATTCATCTGTTGATGGACGTTTTGGTTGCTTCTACCTCTGGGCTGTTGGGAATAGTGCTGTCCACACGGGTGTGCAAATACTGCTTTGAGCTCTTTCAGTGCTTTTTGCATATATACGACCAGAAGGGGGGTTGTCTGATAACAAAGACTGGTGAGGAAGTAGAGAAGTTGCAACCCTTGTGCACTGTTGGTAGGAATAAAATATGGTGCAGCCACTCTGGAAAACGGTGTGGAGTTCCAAAACAACACAGAGCCCGGAACTTTCCCAGGATCTGAACTTCAACATGGCAGCATGTGAACAGATCCACGTGTTTTCTTACCAATTCTTCGGTGAGCTAGATGCTTCGGTGATTAGTAAATATAAAGCCTAATATATTTGAGCAAGCATAAGTCAGAGATCTCAAGATAATGGAGATTAGGGGCGCCTGGGTGGCTCAGGGGGTTAAAGCCTCTGCCTTCAGCTTAGGTCATGATCTCAGGGTCCTAGGATCAAACCACGCATCGGGCTCCCTGCTCAGCGGGGAGCCTGCTTCCTCCTCTCTCTCTGCCTGCCTCTCAGGCTACTTGTGATCTCTCTCTGTCAAATAAATAAATAAAATCTTAAAAAAAGATAATGGAGATTAATGCTTGCTACCAGGAAGAACAGAGTTCCAACAAAGCAAATAAAGGGCAAACTTTATTCTCTGCATAGACTATAAGGGGATGAACCACAGGTATGCACAAAGAAACAGCTCTAGGTTGTTCATTATAATACTGATAAGGGTTCTAAATTATAAATAACCAAGTTATCAAACCATGGAGGAGGTGTTGGAGGATATTCACAAAAATATGAATCGTGATCCAGACTCCTGTGTTACACAATGTGCATTGCATTCTGCGTGAAACACAGTCCCAGAGTTGTGCAATGCAGAGCCCCTAAGTGGTTCTTTCTGGGTTGCGGGATCGCAGGTGTCCTCTCTTCTGTAGTGCTTTAGTTTGTTTTAAAACAAAACTCATGACTTCAATTTTTTTCTTTTAATAAAAATCCTACAAAGGTGGCAGATGAAGGGAGTTTGCACTGAACCCAGGACCACTTCAGGTCCTGGGAACGGCCTCCTCAAACTTGTACCATACCTTGAGGTAAGCAGAGGTGCTCAAATGGAGGTGAGCCTTAGGATCACCAGGAGGGCACGTGGAAGCAGACAGGCCCCGCCCCCAGAGTTTCGTATTTAGCGGGTCTCAGTGGGGCCCGAGGCCGTGAGATTCTAACAAGAAGCTACTCTTTCTGCTGCTGGCCCCAAGGTGGCATTTTGAGCACCGCTGAAGAGGAGAGCGTTTCAGTGGACAAGAGGCCCAGGTGCGCTCTGAGCTGGTTTTGAATTTTTGTGGTGACAGTTGGGTTTGAAGTCTGGGTTCAGAATTCCAGCCTTCCACAGGATTTTCTCTTACCCCTCCGGGCCGCCAGGACCCCCTTCGCCATCCAAGGTAAAGTCACATACGGGAGAGACTTCACTACTTCTTTTCCAGGCTCAGGCCTAGAGAAACAAAATAGACCCTTAAAAGCTCCTTTGGAATAACTTGCTTTGTGCCTCGGTTTTCTTCTCTACAACAGGGGTAATAGAAGAATTCTTTGTGGCAGGTGCATTTCAAGAACAGGACTATATCTGAGACATTAGAAGACTTGTTTGGAAAATACAAAGTTTCTGGTCCGTGAAAAAGGAGAAAAACCTGTGCCTTTACGTATACTGCCAGATTTACTGAGTTACATAAATTGCTTAATCCCCAAAAGAGTTCAAATGAGGTTTTGTGAGTGCTGTGGAGTGCTGTTTTACTAAATTCATGGTATAGGATTTAAGACTTCATGAATTTTGTTAATGTAACAAGGCTGACCAGTATAATCGACTTCTTGACAAAAGCCTTCATGAAGACTTCGGGATGTGTTCCAAAGGGGAGAGTTGTTTGTTGTTTGGAAATCGTAAAATAAAGGACATGTAGCAGTTGAGCTTCCATGACCGGAAGGCCATAATGGTGGCACTCCTGTTTGTTGCTCTGCTTTTCTAAAACACTTGACTGTCCTAAAAGGCTTTCAAATTGCCTCACTGTCCCCTATCCAATGAGGTAGGCTTAGGTTGTGTTATTTACGTCTATGTCTATTGATCGAGTAATCAAATTGAAGTTGTGTGACTTGCCTTGCGTGGTGAGCTATGATTTAAACACAGGTGTTGGGCACCTGGGTGGCTCAGTGGGTTAAAGCCTCTGCCTTCGGCTCAGGTCATGATCTCAGGGTCCTGGGATCGAGGCCCGCATCGGGCTCTCTGCTCGGCGGGGAGCCTGCTTCCTCCTCTCTCTGCCTGCCTCTCTGCCTACTTGTGATCTCTCTCTCTCTCTCTCTCTCTGTCAAATAAATAAATAAATAAATAATCTTTAAAAAAAAAATAAACACAGGTGTTTTTCTCACAACATGTGCTGCTTATTAACCTCTTGGTCACTTTTTTTAAAGTCTCCTAGGGGTGTAGGAAAGGTGTTACCTACCATGGTTTCCTCAAAGCTGGGCCGGTAGAGTTACAGGCAGCATTTCCTGTGACAGTCTTTTCTTAACTTTATGACTAAGAATTTGTTTTTCTTTTTCTTGAAAGACAAAGTTGGCAACATCACAGAATTGTGTAATAGGGCATAATTGTATAATTATAGAAACAACCATCAAATGAACTCATTTTTAGCATTAGACGAGAAACAGCCTAACGCTTTCTAATTCTGATGGGAAGGGATTTTACATTTAGAAAACCGTTCTTTTAATTTCACTCTTTGGCACTCTCCTCTGCATCTTAAGAGCCTGGGTGATTTCCTGGCAAGAGTTCCGCTAAGCCATGGCCAATGTTGAGCTGGGAGATGGAGGGGTGGGGCGGCAGCCTAGGCCTGTTGAGGTTCTGCTTAGTCATACCTTAGGGAAGTGTCTCAACCTTGAGGAGTCACAAAAACCAAAGGAAGCAGTTTGTTGGGGGTGGAGGGGAATAGTTTTTGTCAAGATCACTTTGACAGACAGGGCCTTGACACCTCTGCAAACTATGTATGCTGGCTGGCTCTCTAGAGAGAAACCGGTCACAGCGGAGACTTTTACCTTTCTGTTTTGAGGACTAACTGGAGAAATAGAAAGCCTTTCTCTTCAGGATCCCCATAGGGCTGATGCTCAAATGCCAGGAGTTGAGTCCTGGAGCTGAGGTCAGAAAGGTCTGTGGTGAGCTGCAAACCCCTGTCAGCCTGAGCTGGCGCCCCACGGCTGTCCATGACAGGGTCAGCCCCCCAGCCAGAGTCCTGCATACACAGAAGAACCCAAAATAGTGTCCCCAGATTCTCAAAATAGTGTCCCCAGAGGCTCAGGCAGTGGCTGAGGCCTTTTTCAAATGAAAACAAACCTGGACTTAGGTAAGTGGAAACTTGATTGAAAGAGACAACTGTAGTAAGGGGCACACTCAGACCTTAGGATCTACAAGAGTCTCGAAACCAAGGGGAAATGCTTTTCTTTCATAGGGGAAGCAGGACTAGGAGGAACTTCTGTGGGGAATTGGACAAGTAATTAGGGTGGAAAGGTGACAGGATGGGGTGGTTTGACAGGAACATTCTCAGTGTGGTTGGTCTATCCCCAGGGGTGAGCTGTTAAGTGTTACATGTTCTACATGTTAGTGCTTGCTCAGGCTTGGGATAAGGCAAAGTTCCGGGGCCTGTGGGAAGGAGAGAAGCCTGGTTGAAGTTCAGGCTAAGTCTGTGGGTAATTAGTGGGCAATCGTGAACACTTGGCCAACCTCGAGCTCTACTGGGTAGAGGTGGTCTACTCAGCACTCATGCCTGAATGTGGGCCCCAAAACTGGCTGCACCTGGCAGCTTGTCAGAAACAGTTTCCATCCCACCAACTTTGGGATTCTGTTCCCAAGCTTGGATGTGCGTCAGAATCAAGCTGGTTAAAATACAATCAATGTCCTAAACAATGGGTGTAATCGGAAGACCTGGTTTAGAGCAGTAGATCTGCTATTTGATAGCTGAATGAATTAATTGTACTTAGCCTCAGGCTCCTCATCTGCAAAATGGGACTGCTACCTACTTTAGGTAATCATCCTGAGGACTGGATGCTAAGGTGAAAGTTCCCATAGGAAATAGGAAAACTTTAAGCACTAGGTTATTACCATTGATTTTGTTGGTTGGGTTTTTGTTCCTATTTAGAGAAATCCTATTTAAAGGAGTTTCCCATATCTCTCAGTAGGTCCAAGCCCATGTGTCAGCTGGGAGCAGCTCTTTATTTAACCCAACATGCTCTGGAGAGATTTCTTTAAGATTTGATTTATTTGACAGACAGTGAGAGAGGGAACACAAACAGGGGGAGTGGGAGAGGGAGAAGCAGACTCCTTGCCAAGCAGGGAGCCCACTGTGGGGCTCGATTCCAGGACCCTGTGGATCATGACCAGAGATGAAGGCAGACGCCTAACGACTGAGCCACCCAGGCGCCCCTCTGGAGAGATTTATTATGTGTACTGCAGTGGGTGAGAAATCAATCAGGAGTAGCGGGGCTCCTGGGTGGCTCATGTCCATTAAGTATCAGACTCTTGATTTCAGTTTGGGTCATGGTCTCAGGGTGGTGGGATTGAGCCCTACATCGGGCTCTGTGCTCAGCAGGGAGTTTAAGATTCTCTGCCTCTGCACCTCTATCTGCTCATGTATGCTTACTCTGAAATAAAATCGTTAAAAAACAAAACTGAGAGTAGGGCTTGGATAGCTTCTGAGATTTTGATTCTACAGTTGTTCCAGGATTGGAATCCATCTTGAATCTGTCCAGTGTCCTGGAAACTGTGCTTTTTGGTACTCGGGGCTATAATTTCTCCTGGACACAGAATGGGTTGGGCAGTATAACCTTGGCAGTAGGATGATGTAACTAATGCCCTTTAAGAAGTAATTTTTTTTCTTTTAGCTGCTGTTTTTAGTTTTCATGTTTGTTTTTAGACCGTTTCAAATGGTTTCAAAACAGGGAAGAGATAAAGACTTGATACTGTGGCAGGAATTTTGCTGATTGGGGATCTGACCACAGCATTTCCTACCACTTTTTACTTACAGTCAGGACTTTCTTGGGACTCAACGTTCCCAAGAACGTTGTGTGTGAAAGCACGACATTCAGGAAGTCACAGATGCGAATACAGTATTTCCCGCCTTACCTAGGGTTTCGTTTTCTGCAGTTTCAGTTACCTGTGGTCTGGAAGCAGAGGATACTCCTGACAAATTGTCAGAAAGCCCATAGTCGTCTAACACCATGTCACCACGCCCGTGTTCTTCACCTCACGTAGACCTTTTATCATCGTACATCCTCACGCAGAGGCTGAGTGAGTGCAGTAAGATTTTGAGAGGCCACATTCACAGGACTCTTGTCCAGTCTATTCTTAGAACTGTTCTGTTTTAGTTGTTAACCTTATGGTGCCTAGTTCATAAACTAAATTTTCATAGGTATATATGTACAATATTAAAAAGCAAAATTCACCCAAGTAAACCTCAAGATCTAATTGGCTTTATTTAGTGATTCATCAATCAGGCAACATCCCGTCTAGCAATTCCTGTGGAGAGATACTCTAAAGAGTTTTACAAAATGGAAGGTTTTTATAGGAAGGAGGGCAGGGCAAAAAGTTGTCAGCCAAAGAAAAAGGTTACATCTTCTAGTTTGGGGTCGAAGGGAGTAGTGGGGATTTTTACCAAGCCGATTCTCTCCCTAGTGCTTGTCAGGAAACATCAGATTGTTAAAAGGTCACACTACTCCTGGTGGTGGTTATTAAGGAAGACATGTGTTGCAGTGAGCACTAGGTGTTACACGAAAGTAGTGAACCCTGGAACACTGCATCAAAAAGCAATGTGTGGGGCACCTGGGTGGCTCAGTGGGTTAAGCCTCTGCCTTTCGCTCAGGTCATGATCTCGGGGTCCTGGGATCGAGGCCCTCATCGGGCTTTCTGCTCAGCAGGGAGCCTCCTTCCCCTCTCTCTGCCCACCTCTCTGCCTACTTGTGATCTCTGTCGAATAAGTAAAATAAAACCTTAAAAAAAAAAAAGAACCAATGTACTGTATGGTGACTAACATAATAAAAATTTTTTTTTAAAAGTCACATTCCTAAGTTGAAACTAAGTCTTGGTTTGCTGTTGTGGTGGTGATCGGGGCAGATGACTCCGTTTAGGGGTTGTTTTAACAATAGGAAAAATATGGAACATACAGGGGTTGTTCCCAGGTTTCCATCCCCACCCCCCTTGGGAGTCTGGGAACACAGTCCCTGTGGATAAGGTATGGCAGGTGCTACTATACTCTACTATACTTTCCTTACCTTTGACAATGTGTGTCTAATGTGTGTCCTTTCCTCCTCTTTTACTTTCCCTCCAAAACTTTTTTTTTTTTAAGATTTTATTTATTCATTTGACACAGAGAGAGAGATTATAAGTAGGCAGAGAGGCAGGCAGAGAGAGAGGAGAGAGGAGGAAGCAGGCTCCCCGCTGAGCAGAGAGCCCGATGTGGGCCTCGATCCCAGGACCCTGGGATCATGACCTGAGCCGAAGGCAGCGGCTTTAACCCACTGAGCCACCCAGGCACCCCAAAACTTTTTTTTTGGGGGGGTGTCAGCTCTGTGCTAGATAGATGCTGTATTAGGTGCTAGACTATAAAGATGAATAAAACCTAATTCCTGCTTCCTTGGAGCTTAATATCTGGCCACGGTTCTCAGTGGGGTTTGCAGGGGGAAATGATTAGTATGGCCTCCCTGCTAAAGGAAAACTGGTCCCAGATGAAAATAGTAAAGGACTAGAAGTCCTGTGTGGGTACAGAGCTCTTTACTAAGAATCCAAGTACCTGAGTCCTACCATTTAGTAAATGGGTGACTTGGAATTATGCCTTTCAAATTTATATCTTGGTGTCTGAGGAAAATCCTGAGATGAGCAGGGAGGATCTATTACAGGCTCAGATGAGACCATCTCTCTCTCTTTGTGTGTGTATGTATGTATATATATATATATATATATATATATATATATATATATATATATACACATACACACAAATATACAAATATAAATTGTGGAGGATTATGAGGTACTTCATAAGAATATTAATAGACTCCTGACAGCAATATTCCCACTAGCCAAAAAGAAAGAACCTAAATGTCCATCAACCAAGTGGACAAACAAAATGTGATATTGGCATGCAAGGGAATGTTATTCAGCCACGAAAAAGAATATACTGCTACAAGCTATAATATGGATGCATCTCAAAAATCTTATGCTAAAGAAGCCAGAGACCAAAGGACACATGTTGAATGGCTTCTTTTATAGGAAACCAAGAGCTCCACGAACAGACAACAGACCTGGTGGTTGCCAGGGGTGATGGTGGTGGGGGGAAGCGACTACTCAGTGGGTACCGAGTTTCCTTTCAGAGTGATGACTGTGTCCTGGAACTAGAGGTGGTGACTGCACAGCATCATGAATGTTTTACAGGACACTGAATTGTATAGATTCATTTTATATGAATTTTACCTCCATTTGAAACAAAAGGGAAACAATGAAGGCACTGGGACAGTTTGGGATCAAGTGACAACAACACTTATCCTCTTCATGAGGAAAGATCTAAGCAAAAGTTAAGGAAGTTCCTTGTCTACTTAAAAATCCAGTTTCCTATGTTCTGCAAGTAAGTGAAACCATATGATATTTGACTTTCCCTGCTTGACTTATTTCACTCAGCCTAATCTCCTCTGGTCCCATCCATGTTGATACAAAAGTTGGGTATTCATCCTTTCTGATGGCTGCGTAATATTCCGTTGTATATACGGACCACATCTTTATCCATTCGTCTGTTGAAGGGCATCTTGGCTCCTTCCACAGCTTGGCGGTTATGAACATTGCTGCTGTGAACATTGGGGTACATACAGCCCTTCTTTTCACTACATCTGTATCTTTGGGGTAAATACCTAGCACTGCAATTGCAGGGTCATAGAGTAGCTCTAATTTTTTGAGGAATCTCCACACTGTTTTCCAAAGTGGCTGCACCAACTTGCATTCCCACCAACAGTGTAAGAGGGTTCCCCTTTCTCCACATCCTCTCCAACATTTGTTTCCTGTCTTGTTAATCTTTGCCATTCTAACTGGTGTAATGTGGTTTTGATTTGAATTTCCCTGATGGCTAATGATGATGATGAACATTTTTTTTTTCATGTGTCTGCTAGCCATTTATGGGAGAAGGAAAGGAAAAGTGAACAGGGGGAAATCGGAGGGGGAGACGAACAATGAGAGACTGTGGACTTTGAGAAACTGAGGGTTTTGGGAGGGGGAGGAAGGTGGGGGGATGGGTGAGCCTAGTGGTGGGTATTAAGGAGGGCATGTATTGCATGGAGCACTGGGTGTGATACATAAACAATCTTGGAACACTTAAAAAATAAATTTTAAAGTTAATTCTTCTAAAAAAAAAAGCCAGTTTCATTGGAGTGGCTTGTTCTAGTCTGAGGAAAAAGTGTTTCCTTTGCCCCACACTCTTGGTGTTAGTCTCCATTTCAGGGAATGGAACTTTAAGGGAACTTAGAGTCTAGAAAACTCTTGCCAGCAGAGCTGCCCATTTTCTCAGGAGCTTGGGAGTTAACCTGATCAAGATTTTTTACTTCTGACATTTTAGCCTCTCCCCACCCCCCAACTCCCTGCCCCCAGTGACTTGCTAGGTGAATTAGTCCCTGCTAAGATGAAAATAGCCTCTTTAATTTCTTCCCCTGACATGATGTGAGTATCCCTTTCTCTACTCTACTTTGTTAATCGGGAAGTCTGTCTCCGAGGAGCAAATCTAATTTAATGGACTCTCAACCTGAGACTTAGCTAAGGGTAAAAAAAAAAAAAATTGGCATAAGAGTCCAGTAAATGATGACTAATTATCTCTGAATACATACACATGCTCCCAGGGTCCTAGAGAGTCTAAGGTTTCATCTGGAATCCAGATACTTATTAGGGAAACCCATGTCCCTGCTGGATCCTCATAACCAAACCTTATTTTTAACATTTTTGGATGGAATTCATCTAGTCATTGTATATATGGCTTATTTTCTGCTTTCTAGGTAGCTGATTATATGTTGCTGGAATCTTCTCGTGTATGCTTACTGATAAATAAAACTGATGTTTTACTGCTTACTGAAATAAAACTGATGTTTTATTTCTGTGGTTTTGTTTTGCCTTTTAAAAATTTCTTTAAAAAAAAAGTACCTAGTATCTCCTGGAGTTCTGGCTAGTGGCAGAATTCATGGGTTAGGACGAATCCTACTAGAGAGGTTTCTAGTTACTTCCAAAGCTGTAGAAATGGGGGAGATGCTGAATTTTCCCTAGGTAACTTTAATCCTAGAGTCTCATGTGGCCCAGGATATTGATGTTGCTTTAAAGAAACAGCAGTCTAACTTCAGGAGATGTGAAGAATGCCTTTTAACCATGCTTGGTTAGAAGGGCAGCATAGGTATTTGTGCAACCTTCCACTCAGAAGGCTTTCTAAAAATTAAACTTCACATTCTTCCTTTCTTCATGGTTTCCACTTCCTGGCAGCTGCTGAAACTGCTCCTCTCTGGCACTGTCCCCAGTCCTTTCCTTTAGCTTCTCCTGTGCTGTGACCTCACACCGCTGCCCTTCTTCTCCAGAGACTCTGTTCTCTATAAAGACCCTTTCCCAGAGTGTAGCTCCCTGGCAAGTAGAAGGGGGGGGTGCCTTGTCCCTGTCCCCAGGCCGGCTCCCCCAGAGGTTAGAACTGGCTAGGCTGTCGCCTCTTCCCCAAAGCACACATTTGGGATTGGGGCCTGAAGCTGCTGGGGGAGTGGAGCTGCTTATTTCTATTTCTGCCCACTTCCTTAAACAGCAGCTGAAAATTTGTTTGGGAGAATCGTGGAAAGGCCACAGCCCTACACTGGAAGACAAGTCCTGGTGAGCGGGACAGCCCAGGTCAAGAGTTAGAGATTCGGGGTCCAGTGGATTGGATTTGGTTCCTTCATTTATTAGCTGTGTGACCTTTTCAAAAAGTTCACCCTCCCTTACGCACCACAGTGCCCATGAAAATAGGTCTAATGCTAGGGTGTTTCTAAGAGTGCTCTAGATCTCAGGGCAGAGGGTCCTGTCTTCTGAGCTGATCCGACTTGCTTACTCTGGAGTCTCTTGGAGTCCTAACCTCTGAGAAAATGCCCCAGGGGTTCCCCTCCTTGGGCGTTACGGGCTCAGTTTGGACTGCAGAAAGGCTAGTCACCCAAGTAGTATCTGCTCTCTCCTGTTTGGCTGTTCGGGTTTGGTGGGCTGGAGTTTTTGTTCCATCCCTGGTAATAAAACAGGTTGCAATGTAACTGATCTGCCATTTGCTTAGTAAGTTTATAATTTCTTACTAGTTTTCTCTTTAGTGTTTATAAGACCATCAAATGAAAAATATCCTTGTCAGCTAGGAAGTAGATGAGCCAATGCATTAAGAATCATTCTGCAGCCAATTTAGGAGGGTGGCAAGCCCAAGGAATAAAGAATGCCGTGGTGGCACTAAGGAGGAGGGGGAACATGTTGAGTCCTTGGAGCCTGTTCCAGAGAAGGAGCTCTAGATGCCAGACTGGGCCTGAGCAGGAGAACGGCCTGCATCTGACCTTGGATGACAAATGTGGCCAAGACTAGCTGTAGAACTTGCTGGGTCCATAGCAACATGAATGCAGCAGCTCCCCCCACCCCCACCCTTTTTTTTAAACAGAGAAATTCAAGACCACAACCACAGAGCATGAAACCAAGCTTGGGATGGTGCAGAGAGCATGGCGTCCTCTATAACTACACAAGTTGTACACCCACAAAAGTCTGTCTTGAGGGTGGCTAAAGTGACGCACCCCCCCCTCCGTACTCTCACTGTGGCACTTAATGCACTGTGTTCTGATGGTACGGTGCTTGTCTGTAAGCTCCAAGAGGATGGAGGCAGCAAGGGTGTGCTGGTAAGGAAGCTAGTACATACTGCGGAGGGAGGCAGGGGGACTCTGATTTAGGTTACTCGACTTTATCACCATCCTCTCCTCCCCTCCTGGAGCTCTAACAGATGAGCTAGGAGTAGGAGTGGAGGTTCTCTGATCTATAGTAAGTCTTGTTCTAGCTCCCAGAAATTTGTTTCCTTCAAAGTCCAGGAAATAATTTAATCATAAGTTCTATAAAAGGATAGTGACCTTAAGACTGAAGAGAAGATGAAATAAAATCCAAAGAAATAAAAAAAAATGCATCTTTGTCTATCGAAAGCAGGAAGGTAATTTGGAGTCCGTTCATAAATAGGATTTGATTTTAAACAGAATATTTCTTAGGATCTTAAAAGCAGATGCCTTCTAGGGAAATAAGGTGTTGTTGAAGGATGGGGTGGGTGTTGATGTGGTCAGATTGATTGGTTAGCAAGATTAACCTGAGATATCCTTTTCATGATCACTGAAGAAAATGCTCTGTTCTGGCTTCATTTACTCAGTTTAGTCTGGAAGAGAATGTACTCGAAGTTTTATCTATGTTGAAGAGAATAGAAATCTATGCTTTTATAATCCTTACACAGATACTTTTATAGTGAATATCTCCTGTAAATGCTTTTTTTTAAAATATTTTATTTTATTTCACAGAGGGAGAGAGATCACAAGGAGGCAGAGAGGCAGGCAGAGAGAGAGAGAGGGGGAAGCAGGCTCCCCGCTAAGCAGGGAGCCCGATGTGGGCCTCGATCCCAGGACCCTGAGATCATGACCTGAGCCGAAAGCAGAGGCTTTAACCCACTGAGCCACCCAGGCGCCCTAAATGCTCTTTACTAGAAAAGTATGTGCTGGGTTTAGCTAGTTCATGACCACACATAATGGGCATTCATTTGAGTTTGATGGTTTTGATTTTTGAGCTTCTGTCTGTGGGGCCCTGATTCATGCTGAACACAATGACGAAGAAGAGAATCCAATGTGGTTAAGGAATCCTACAATCTAAAATGTTCTCCTGAATCTCTATGCTTTGGAATACATAATTTACCTGGCCCTGTAACATTTCCTAAAGTAAATCTAAGAAAGAATGTCATTACTATTAAGTGGTCTATTGCTGACAAATTAATCTACTTCTACAAGAGAACAGAAAACTGGGCTTTTAGAAATGTCCCAGGGAACCAATGTATTGGGGAAAAAAAACCCCAAAACTCTTTTAGGACACGTTTAGTGGTAAAATATGCGCTAAGAATGTCAGATTATGACTCAAATCATAAAACTGAGTTTTTTCCTCTGATATGAAGGATGCTCACAGTGTGCCAAGAGTGACCATGATCAGCTATATTTATTCTCTAACGTAGAATAAAATTGAATGAGGACAAGCTGAATTATGGACCATGCCATGAAGTCTTCTGAGGATTTGCTATTGATAGTGAAAGGCAAAGGACATAGAGAAAGCATTTGAAATACAGATGCATTAAAATGCTCCGAGAAATATTGCCTTCTATCTAATAGTCCTCACAAGTCCTTTCCAGTGTCATTGAGAGCCTGAAGTTTAGGCAGCATGTTCTAAGGAAAAACCAAAATGGGGACTTTCTTTATTCAAGATGGAAGCTCCATTTCCCCAGACTTTGGGAAGGTGCTGGGAGAGAGGATTTCCTATTTCTGCCCCGCAGAAATGTTAAACAGAACCCGCTTCATTAGGCCCTACCAGCAGTGGGTGATACGGTGGTTGTTCCTATTATTCAAGAAAAGGGATTTTTGTAGAGAATGTCAAAATTGTAGAGGCAGAGAATGACAGAAGCAAAATGTGTTTCTTTTAAATTGGACTTTTCAGTCTTTGACCAGTGTCCTAAAGGGATTTGGCATTTGTTTTGTTTTTACAGTGATGAAGTATCTACTTCCTAGGGTAGAACTAACTGAAATCTTTAATTTTGTGGTAGAGGAAAAAATATTCTTTTTGCTTCCTATAATCTATACTAAAAGAGTAGGGATGAGGCTGGTGGAATTAATCTTAGCCTCCTATAAATGAGGTTATAATCGAAGGTAGGACACGTGGATTAGGATGGCCACTGTACCTTCTTAAGGCTGGCTATGCCTCATTAAGAGCATGCCAAGCCGGTGAAATAGAGTAGTAGGTGAACAGAGTTTTACTGGGAGTGATGCACTGACTACCCCATCATTATCACCATCATCACAGCCATTTTGGGGATTCACCAATCGGTCAATGAACTAAGCGATTTATGTACATTCTTGAAGTCTAATAACTCTGAAGAAGATGGTATTATCACTGCATTGTAAATGAGATGTTAAGGATTAGTGAGGCTAAATAACTGTAGGCCACATGGCAAATATAAGCAGGAGCCAGCTTTTAATTCATGTTACCAAACTGCCTCTGTTGTCTTGAGGGATTCTGAGAATCCAGGAACAAAGCATATTCTTAGCCAACTAGAATAAAAGCCATACCTAAGTTTAGTTGGACAATGGAGTACATATTAGTGGTTTTTGCCTCTAGCATCTAGTTTCCAATATGAAAACTATATCCTGCTAGTCCATTGGAGAGAATCCTGTCTCCCCCTCCTTATCTTCTGTGTTTCAAGAGAAGTTGATTTAGAAATGGAGCATAGCATAGGAAACCTCCTATTCCCCTAGCGAGAGGGGTTGGACTAGAGACAGACCTCTGATCTGGATCAGGCCAGTAGGAGTTAATGAGACTCAATTTGGGGCATTGGTTTGCCCTCATGGAAGTAGATTCCCTCTTTGCTGCTGAACTCAAGATTAGAAGGGTGTAGTCTAGAAAGAGTGCAGTCTTTTGCAGTCCCAGGGTAAAAGCCTACTGGGAGGTTGAACCAAATGCAGAGAGATGGAAAGAAATGGAGTCCTCTTCATATCACTTGAACCCTGCTCAAAGCTGTACCTGAAACCAGTATGCTGCACTTTCTAGTTACCTTGGGTTGGGTCTTCATTTGCAGAAAGAGTTCTAAGGTTCTCTTAGGTAATTGGATAGCTGATGATCTCTTTGCAATCGTCCTTTTTCTCTGGATGCAGGTACCCACACTCAGTCCCATCTACTCTAGTAGCTTCACTTTGTCCTCTGTAGGTATCTCAGCCAAAGAAGGCCTTCATTTACCATTCTTAATGTGGGTCTTTTATTTCCTTTTTCCTTTTCTTTTTGGTTAGGCAGGTTCCAGAAGAGACCTTATTTGTTGTTGGAAATATATCCTATCTACATCTCTTGTTCAAGGTTGTATTCAGCTTCATGTGGTGGATGAACTTTCTCCTAAGCAAAATAACTGCAGGAAAGTGGTTCTTATTATAAAAGGATCCAGAATTCCTGAAGGGCCATAGAGAGATGGGTTTACTCTTTCATTCAACAAATATTTACTGTACATCTACGTTGTGCCAGGAGCTATTCTAGGCACTTCCATCATGGAGCTTATATTTTAATGGGGGAGATGATGAATAAATGTGCATTTGGTGACAGATTGTCCCAGGATGGAAGCAACAGCAGTTACAAATTTTTACTTATTTATAATATTCTTTGAAACTATTCTCAAGACCAAGTTCAGCTTAATGTAGTCATTGAAAGCCACTTATAAAAAGTTATGTAAGAAGCAGTAGACCACTGTTCATCAGGCTGTGAAGTAACTCTTGAGCTACCAATCTGTTAAAAAGTAAAGTTAAGGGAGGCAGCATGTTGTGTGGAAGGAACAGTTAAAAGGAGTTGGGAAAGCTTGGATGCAGGCCCAGTTAGACCATTAACCGTAAGAATAGTAGACTCCATTTAATTTCACATCAGTTTTATAATCTATGAAATGAAGATGGTAATATGCTCTGCCAACCTTTATAGTTCTGATGATCAAAATGAGACCTCCATATATTTGGAAAGTATTGCTGCTACCTGAATGTTTTGATATGTCAATACTTTATACATATATTTTAATAAACACATAACCTATATAATATATATAAAACATTGGGAAAGGAGGGAACAAGAGATGGAGCCACAGATTGGTTCCTGATCACCTTCTGTTCCAATTTCCAGCCCCTCCTGTCGTCCAACTACTCTTGCCCCTGTGGTTCTAGAAGACACCCCTAGGTCCTTTCAGTAAAATTACCCATTTAAGTTAGAATAGGTTTCATTTCCTTAGAAAAAATTTCATTTCCTGTTCACTCTTCTTCTCTGGGGAAGAGCGAATCCTGTTCTGTGGATAGGAGTTGTATTGAATCCTAGATTTTCCACCAGATTTAGGAATCCCTCCATATTCTCATTGATAGATAGTGACTTGGCTTCTGATTGAAGACTTCCAGTGATGCAAAGCTCACCATTACCTGAGAAGGTATGTTGTCAAATGACTATCTGTAGTTGTCTGAACTTATTATATTCATCTAAAGCTATTTACCTATATTCTGTATTTTATACCCTCTGCTTATGGTCTGACATGCAGAGTAGTACAAACTAATGCCTTTAGGATAGTTCTTCAACTCTTGGTGAAAGTTGCTATGATTCTCCTTTCTCTTGGGAGAGAAACAAAAAATACATATTTTACATGTAGTGGTCTGGAATGGGGCAACCACACTGATAAGGAATTTAGATGTTTCCTTTCATTGTTCTTGGATTGGCTTTATATCCTACCTGGGTGCCCCATTCTGGATAACTCTTGTATATCAACTAATGTCCTTTTAAAATACGGTCTCTAGAATTTAGCACCGTGTTCCAGATGTGGTGGAACCAGTAGAACTATTGAATTTCACAATTCAAATAATATTCCTATCATTTAGCCCCTACAAGACTACCTAATCTTATCTAGTATTTATGATTATCTATGATCCTTGGTTCTCCTTGAGCAACATCTTGACTATGGAGTGGTAGAATCCACCAAAGAAGGATTCATTTTTAACAATATTGATTGGTATGCACAAAACATACTTAAATAATCCTGCATGTAAACATAGCTGCCAATCTTTCAGTAGGTGTCACATCAGTATTCTGTCATTCTTAGTAAAGTTTATATATAGCTTTGGATACATAGCTAACGAAATTAAGTTTTAGAGGTAGCCCGTAGTTCTTACAGTCTCTGGCCTTGGTCCGTCTAGCTCTTGGTTTTCCCTTTTCTGATGTATTGTTTTTTGTCTGTCTTGTTAAAAATTTTGTCTTGAATTGTCATTGGTCTGGCAGGATTGGGGCACTGAGGGGTTTCTTGCATCCTCACTTTTTAAATTTTGTTATTTTTTCACCAAGAAAAATTCCAAATTGAAATTTACCTTCGAGGTCCTTTATAACATGTTCTTTTTCAATTTTTCCTGCGGTGGCTCCCCTTCACCCTCAGGTCCAAATCGTTCAATCTTCTGTCCCCTGGATTTTTTTTTTTACCTTTGTCTTTTGTTTGGCACAATGAAATGCCTTTTCCTTTTTTTATTCTGCCTGTCATAATCCTATTCATCTTTGAAAACATGATTTTAATCTCTCTCTGTGGTACCTCCCAAGGTCTTTCCTCTTCACCATAATTCCTCTGACTTTATATTCTAATAGCATTTAGTTTCTTATGCAGAGAACAAGTAACCCTACCCGTAAAATTTTTTTATGATAGTATATTGAACTTTTACTAAACCCTTATGTATTCCATTTTCTTGCTCTAATAAAGATAAATTTCAAATGTTCCAATTAAAATTAAAAATTAAAAATATTTTTTAAAAGGAAGGCAGAAATCTTGTGGGATTAGATTTTTTTGAGAGCCCTTAATGTACTTTGCACTTGGGTGCTTAAGAAGCTGTCCATAGTTTATCATTTGTAACCCCTAATCCAGGCCTTTTTTGTAAAGATTTTATTTATTTATTTGACAGAGACACAGAGAGGGAACACAAGCAGGGGGAGTGGGAGAAAGAGAAGCAGGCTTTCCCGCAGAGCAGGGAGCCTGACGCAGGGCTCCATCCCAGGAACCTGGCACCACGACCTTAGCCGAAGGCAGATGCTTAATGCCTGAGCCACCCAGGCACCCCTCCAGGCATCATTTAAAGAGAAATAAAAACATTGCAATAAAGTTTGGATTTAGTATGTTTTCAGGAACAGGATATAGAGGGAACCAATATTTTTCATCTACAGATCTCTTAATAAAGTTTTCTGAAAGAAAAAACTAGTAATAGAAATAGTAACATACTACAATCACCAACATTTCTTAGTTTTTTGTGATCTGGAGAATATCCTCATGCCTTAATTCATGGCCATACGTATTAGGAAACTTGCCTCAACTCTGGATTCCCAACACAGATGAAGTTAGTTTCACACGTCAATGATCTATTTCTTTCCTCTGCTTGTTCCTATGTTCAGGTTTTAAATCCACAGATCTTCTTAATTCCTCTTATTTTAATATCTATTTTACAAATCTAAAGACCTAGTCTTTATTATGGTAGATCATGATGCAGGTTGACTGAAGTAATTCTGATGCCAAAACTCAAAAATCTTGAAATTTTATGTTCAGGTTATTGGCCTTTGGGGCATGCTACTAAATGTCCTAAACATCAAGGATTTGCAAAAATTAAACTTGTGGTTTGAACTTTTGGGTGTACCTAAACACTTATCTTTTTAACTAACTTTTTTAAAGATTTATTTATTTATTTCACAGAGAGAGAGAGCGCGCGCGCGCGAGAAAGATCACAAGTAGGCAGAGAGAGAGGTGGAAGCAGGCTCCCCGCTGAGGAGGGACCCCGATGCGGGGCTCGATCCCAGGACCCTGAGATCATGACCTGAGCCAAAGGCAGAGGCTTTAACCCACTGAGCCACCCAGGTGCCCTTAACTAGCTTCTTAATTGAAGTGTAGTTGACACACAATGTTAGTTTCAGGTATATAGCATAATGGTTTGATAAGCTATACATAATGCTCTGTCCGCTATAAGCATAGTTACCATCTGTCTCCATACAACACTATTATAATGCTATTGACTATATTCCATATGCTGTGCCTTTTATACCATGACTTAGTCCATAACCGAAGCCTGTGCCTCCCATCTTCCTTCACCCATTTTGCCCATTCCCCACCCCCCATCTTCCCCTCTGACAACTACCAGTTTATTCTCAATATTTTCTGTACTTATGGGTCTTTTTTTCCCCCTGAACACTTTTTTCCATCAAGTAAGTCTGATTTGTGAAGATCATTCTAAAGAATTTCCTTTTCTCTCAGGATTGCAGAAGGAAAAACTACTTTAGGGTTGGTTTTCTACCAGAGTTCTCATCAACTGGAACAGAACTGACCTTCTATATTTTGATTAACAACTGCTTTTGTGAACACCTTTGCCCCTATTTCCATAGAAATTTGGGCTGGGCCTGGACTTATCACTACAAATTCCCAAATTCTAGGTACTCACATGTTAGGGTTTGAGGTCAACATGTTTTAGTAGAATGTCTTTGACAAACATTTATGGACTGAAAATAATTCTGTATTTAAGGAATGGTCACTGGAATGGAAGGAAATCTGGCTTCACTAGTTGGCTCTAATTGGAAGTCTGCCATTAGTAGGCTAATTGGCCATTCCTTTGGTGTCTGATGGAGGCCAACAGTGGAGTGAACAAGTTACCCTTCCCTAGTGGCTCCCCAGACATTTCCTAGATGCTCTCTGAGATTACATTTGTTGTAGAAGAGTCTTAGATATTCGAGTCTGCTCTGACATGGGCCCTAGGATCCTAGGGAAAATGGGTTGTCATGCTAGATGACTGTGTTCAAAACTGTGTCCTTGGGGGTGCCTGGGTGGTTCAGTGGGTTAAAGCCTCTGCCTTCGGCTCAGGTCATGATCTCAGGGTCCTGGGATCAAGGCCCACATGGGGCTCCCTGCTCGGCAGGGAGCCTGCTTCCCTCTTTCTCTCTGCCTCCCTCTCAGCTTACTTGTGATCTCTCTCTCTCTTTGTCAAATAAATAAATAAAAAATCTTTAAAAACAAACAACAAAAAACAAAAAACTGTCTTTGGCCTGGGCTCTTAGGGCTGCTTACTTTGAGGTGCACTGGCTGGCTAATTCTACCTATGACTCAGCAACTAGTTTTTATGTGTTGTTATGTTTTAACAACATATTAATATCAGTACTTGTAGTTTATCATATACTTCCATATTAACATTTTGTGTCTTCACTTATAACCTAGATGAGGAAAGAATTCCATGCCCCATAGCCTGATTAGGGAAAGTCACTTGGTCGAGGTCACATAAGTGGCAGAGCTTCTTGTCAAACTGGGTTTCTCATCCTCACTGTTGGAATTTTGGGGTAGAGGAATCTTTGTGGTGGTGGAATATCTTGTCCATTGTAGGATATTTAGCAGTATCCTTGGCCTCTACCTGCTAGATACCAGTTGTAAACTGCCCTCTGTCCCACGTTGTGATGGTCAAAAATGTCTCTAGATGTCTTCTGGGGATAAAATTGTCCCAAGTTGGGAACCACTGATCTAGAATAGGATTTCCTATTTTTTTCTTTCTTTTTTTTTTAATGCCGCAGTTGAAGTCCCATATTGCTTAGTTCTCACATAATGCAATATTCGCAAAATTAGTCTTTTACGAGGAGGGACCTTACGTGTAATGAGAACTTTCCATATTCTAGTGAGAAAAAGGATACTTCCACACTTTAAGTGAATCCTTTCTTGCTCTCTAGAAGAATTAACCATAATTACTTATTTTCCATAAAAGCATAAAGTAGGACCCCAAGCTGCTTTCTATAGCCTATCAATTATTCATGGAATGTTCAGTTTAATTCCCACTTAATTGAATGTGCAGGGAATGTTCCATTGTACAGTGTGTTTTCCCATGTGAAGTGCCATGCTTACCTTAAAGAGGTTAACAAACCACCGGTTCCATAAACTATCCAAGGATCTAAGAAGATTGGCCTTGATAGCAGGAAATATTTTAGGGTATATTTGATGCTCAAGAGATAAATAAGATGTGGCTCAACAGATTTTAGATACTTTTTGAACATCCATTATATGCAAGACCCTGAGCCAGGAGCCAAAATGAATTACAAGGCTTCTGCCCTTCAGGGACTAAAATCTTCTCCAGACATCCGTGAGCTGCTATGACATTGTGGTGTTAGAAGGATGTGAGCATCCGCCAGAAGTAGAGTGTGACATGGACTTGGTGAGTTGTGTTTAAAAAAAAAATAGTGCTTAGGGATTTCCAAATACTATAAAAAATATGAAAGAAATTAAATCGGAGCACCTGGGTGGCTCAGTGGTTTAAAGCCTCTGCCTTCGGCTCAGGTCATGATCTCAGGGTCCTGGGATCAAGCCCCACATCAGGCTCTCTGCTTGGCAGGGAGTGTGCTTCCTCCTCTCTCTCTCTGCCTGCCTCTCTGCCTACTTGTAATCTCTCTCTGTGTCAAATAAATAAATAGAATCTTTAAAAAAAAATCCTAATCCCATAAAAGTAGGAAATGTTTTTGATGTTTTGGATAATGTAATTCAAGCATTTGACTGTAACTGTTGAGTCCCACATATCTGTTTTCCTCAGCTTTATTGAGATGTAACCTATAACCTAGTGTAAGCTTGAGGTATGTAATACGCTGATTTGTTACACTTGTGGAATGATTGCGAACAACATTCCCTAGTACTGGCATCAAATCCTTTAACTAGAATTTCTTTGTCATATGTATTTTTCTTAAAGCTGCATCTTTATCAAGTGTGGCAAATCTTCTACCTAATGCCTTAGTGATAAAATTTACCACTGGCTTGAGGAGGTTTGTCTTTCCATTATCTTCTTTAGAATATTTTGTTTAGGGGGGAGCCTACAACAGCCAGATCTTTTGGAACAGAAAGACTAGCCAGAACTAAACTCTTAATATAAAACTCAGTGATTTTTTTTTTAAATGAGGTATGAAGACTTTTTCTGGGACTTGTGCCCATAGGGAAGATGGAAGGAAGGAAATCATATTTGAAAGCATATTATCAAGTACATTCTGTCTCCCACATAAGTTTATATAGAAAAGGGAATAAACCAAAGCAAATGGATTGGCTAATGGTAGATTTTTATTCAAGACATTTTTTTCAGTGAGTTTTACAATTTCTCTTTCTGCAATTTTATAAGAGAAACATGGGCTATGACAAAGTTACACATTTGATTGGAGTGAGCTTTATGATGTTGGGTTGTATGCTCATCTCTTATAAAAGTGGGAGGTAGTAAGGGGGTGTCATGGGACCTCCCTATGAGAAAGGGTTGGGGGAATTAGCATTTCCTAAGCACTTTCTGTGTTTTAGATGAGTTAATATGTTAAGTAACTTAAAGACATGACCACCTTCTGAGCCAGGTGGTGGTAGCATTACTTTATAGGAGAGCACTCAGAAGCCATGGAATATGTACCTAGAACAGAGCCTGGCTCTGTTTCATGATAAACACTGTTCTGTAATGGTTGAATTCTCAACCTCCACTTTATGTTCCCTGATTATCTTGTAAATGTTCTAACACGTTGTGTCTAGGAGATGCCTACTTATTTATATCCATTTCTTCTATCCCCTTATTTTCCTGCTTCCAGAATAGTCCGGGGACTCCAATGGGCCACTCATAAGTTCAGGGTATGTAGGAGAGGGATAGCAAATTTGGAATCAGGTGATGCTATTTTCAAATGCCAGGTCTGCCACTTGGTAGCTCTGTGACCTAGGACAAACTTACTCTCAGCCTCAGGGTTGTTTTTTTTTTTTTTAACTGTAAAAATCTAAGCAATAATGTGTATCTTCCAGAGTTGTATGGATTAACTGGGGTGTGTAAAGCACATGGCTGTAGTGCCTGACCTCTAGTAAACACCCCATTGGTGGGAGCCGTCAATCTCCTTAGATGTTGGCGGGGAAGAAGGAAGGAAGCTGTTGCTCCGTCTCTCCATCCCTCCCCAGAATAATACTCCCACTTTCTCCACTTTGGTTTTCAGTTTTCTCCATAAGTTATAGCTCTGGAATAATCTACTTAACTATTTCTGACAAATTCTTACCTTCTGGCAAATCTAATTGCATCTGGTATCATTTGAGGTCTTCTATGACCCACAATTGAAAGAGACTAGGGGAAGAAGACTACTTGAGAACAAACTATGATCAGTGGAAAATAGGTTAATCTATTTACTGGGCAGAAGAGGATAGGCCATTACCCTTGGTAGTTAACTTGGTTTTATAGCAAGCTATTCTGAAAAGTCACTGCTGTGGGTGACCAATGGGTCCCCACTGGGTCATGAGTGTCAGCGAATATCAGAGAGCTCCAGATTTGTTTTCCTTAAAGGTTTCAGTGCCTCCCTGAGAAAAACATAAACATTAATAAACTTGGGCCTTGGTCATTTTGTGAGGAATATATAGTAAATGTCACTATTCCTGCTTGGGGAGGAAAAACTCAAGATAAAGTCTCTCAGGGTCACTCAAAGTTAGTGCCATCTGTCCTTCCTATCCTCCTGAGAGGATGGGCCTTCTAAACAGCTCTACAAACATCTGGAGTGAAGACATAATGCCAAGATGAAAGCAGGCCAGCAGGTCTCTTGTCTTCTAAATGTGGTGTGCTTTATTTAACCCCATGGGCCTTCCCATTGTTGGGGTTGTGATAGAGGCCTAGGTCTCAGTCAATAAAGAACAGCTAGAGGCTTATAGCCATGGGAAAGAGAATGTTAACTGGGCAAGGAAATTTTTCTAGTTTAGTCTAAATGTTTATTTTTAAAGATTTTATTAGAGGAAGAGAGCACAAGTGGGGGGGAGGGCAGACTCCCTGCTGAGTGTGGGGATCCAGTGCCCAGGGTGGGCGTGGGGGGGGCTCAATCCCAGGACCCTGAGATCATGCATGATCTGAGCGGAAGTCAGATGCTTAACCGACTGAGCCACCCAGGTGCCCTGAGGTATTTAATATTTAAAATGTATTTTTTTTAAAGATTTTTTATTTATTTGACACAGAGACAAGGAATACAAGCAGGGGGAGTGGGAGAAGTATGCTTCCCACTGAGCAGGGAGCCGGATTTGGGGCTTGATGCCAGGACTCTGGGATCATGACCTGAGCGGAAGACAGATGCTTAATGACTGAGCCACTCAGGTGCCCCTAAAATGTATTCTCTAAATATTGTTCCACAAAAGGAGAGATGGAAGACTACTGAAAGAATCCGGGTGAAACCATAGGACAGCCTGGGCTTTGCTCCAAGTGGCCTACCTGGGTCCCACCCTCACTAATTGAGGGTTCTGAGACAAATGACATTAGCTCTCTAGACTCCATTTCTTCACCTGTAAGATATGGCTATTCCCAGGCCCCTATTTCTATCCCTCAAGGTCTTGCCCATTCTTCAAAGTTTGGTTCAGATGCCATCCCTCCATGAGGCTTTGTCCTGAGTCTCCCTCCTTGGCACTCTGCCTGTGATTTATCTGTGCTATCCACTCTTCTAGTACTTTCCTCACATAATGATAAATGTCTTAATTCAGTAAGAAGGACTAAGACTTCTGAGAATAAGAGACTGTCTCTTGGCCCAATGCCTTAAGTAGAATGCCTTTAAAAGCTGATAACTGAATGTGTGAAAGCTAAAACAAAAACTGAAGTTAGGATGGAGCAGACACTAGGTGACGTTATCTTCCTTAAAACCTCACCAAAGTCTGAAGGAGACAACATAAATAGGTTTTTCCTATTTTAGATGAGTGAAGTTCATTTTATGGGGGTTTGGTCATGTGCTTAAATAAGATTCAGAACGAACCAGTCTTAACCTGGCGAATATTAGGCATTTAGAGTTAATATGTATACAGCCATCTTCTTGATTAACCACTGCTCTCGGCATTTACACAGATCAACTCGTTTAACCCTCACAATAACCCCATGAGGCAAATAGTATTGTACCCATTTCATGGAAGAAAAGATGAAGGTACTGAAAGCTTAAATCTTTTTAGGACCACATAGCGAGAAAGTAGTACAGTTTAGATTCAAGTTTAGGCAAATTATTTTTGATTTCCAATAAAATTCTTTACACCTGGATAAGTGCTGCTTTGGGTGGCTTCTTAGGGCAAAAAAGATACTGAGGCTTACTGCAGTTACGTGGGAGAGCCTTCTTAGTTACTTTGGTGTTTGAAAAGTTAGTTGCCCTTTAGTTTTTAACTTCCTAATTCAGGAAATCCAAAACTGTGTGAAAATAGCTTAATCCATAAGTCTTTAGCAGTGTTAAAGCTTTTATGAAAGATGGGAAGATAATGAAAAAACCCAAAATCTTCTAAGTAAGAGCCTGTCTGGATTTGTCTCCACAAATCGGGGAAATTCTTTGTTCTGCTCTTCTTCCAGAGCAGTTGTTAAATGGTTAAGAGAAACCCTGAGGAAATAGCAAATTAACAATTGCTGCTTAATATCCTATGTTAGCCTCCTCTGGATTCCAGTCTCCCAGATAGAAATTTAAATAACTCTCAGATTCATAGATGTACTCTATTCCCATGCTTAATTTGGGGGCCGTGGGTTGGGCAGAGTTCGTGGGTTTTAGACTTATCAATCTTGATGACTGACCCTCCACAACTCTCAGGTTTCCTTGTCTGTGATATGATTAAGAAGGTGGTTTCCCTCTCTTCCCTTCTGGTAAGACATAATTAGGCTACTGGGTTCAGGTCAAATATTTACATTTATCCTGTGGTAATTGTCACTGAAATGAAGGCTATGACAAAGAGCTTGTGGTTTTAGGAGAGTAGAAGAGATGGCCATTTGACCTTGTAAGGAAGTCAAGAGATTTCCTGCCTTTTCATCCACTCTCTTCCTTGGACTTCATCTACTTCTCTTGATTTGCCCTTCCTCTTCAAATGAACATTTTGTTTGGATTTTCTTTTCTGGACAATAACCTCAAACCATCTGTCTTATTTCAGTCATTAAAGCTTATATGGTCCCTATTTCTACTGCCAGTTCAGACTCCCAAACACCATAGGAAGCAAGCTCCTAGTTTCTGATTCTTGGGGAAGGGGAAACTGGTCCCCTGCACTCCCCCATCACAATATTTGGCAGAGATTCCAAACAGGAGTGATATTATTTTCACATACTGGATTAGCCATATAGACACCTTCACATGCCTGAGGCCTTGTCTGTGGAAGTTTTAGTTTAATTCAGTGCAAAAACTAACTTGAGCTGTTGAGTTTACATCCATTCAATAATAAGGTTTTATTGAATGGACTAAATCAGGGTTTTTTGTTGTTGGTTTTGTTTTGTTTTAAGATTTTATTTATTTATTTGAGAGAATGAAAGAAAGCATGAGAGGGTCAGAGGAAGAAGCAGACTGAAGAAGCAGACTCCCCACTGAGCAGGGAGCCTGATGCGGGACTTGTTCCTGGGACTCCAGGATCATGACCTGAACTGAAGGCAGTCGCCTAACCAACTGAGCCATCCAGGCATCCACAGTGGGTTTTTTTGGGTTTTTTTTGTTTGTTTGTTTGTTTTTAAAGCTTTATATTCCAGTTAACATACAGTGTAATACTAGTTTCAGGTGTACTATATAGTGTGAATCAGCAGATTTGAGAACGTCCAAACCCAGTAAGTAACATTTAGGCATGAGGCTGAATGCACTTTATATTGTGTTGTAAACACAAAAATTTACCATCTTAACCATTTTAAAGTGTGCAGTTCCATAGGGTTAAATATTTTCATGTTCTTATAAAATTGCTCTCCAGAACTTTTTAATCTTGCAAAACTGAAATTCTATACTCACTAAGCAACTCTTTTTCTCCCTTCCTCCAGCCCCTGACAACCACCATTCTACTACTGTTCCTATGAATTTGACTACTTTTGATATCTCCTATGTGGAATTATACAGTCTTCTTATGATTAGCTTCACTAAGCATAATGTCCTGAAGGTTCACCTTATGGTAGCATGTGACAGGATTCCTTCCTTTTTAAGACTGAATAATATTCTGTTCTGTGTGTATATCACATCTAGCTAATCCATTCACCTGTTGGATGTTTAGGTTGCTTCCATCTCTTGGCTATTGTGAATATTGCTATGAACAGGGGTGTGCAAGGATCTTTTTGAGACTTTGCTTTCAATTCTTTGGGATACAGACTCAGAAGTGGGATTGCTGGATCATATGGTAGTTCCATTTTTTAATTTCTTTAGGATTTTTCATACTGTTTTCCATTGTGGTTGTACCATTTTACATTCCCATTAATTGTGTGCAAGGGTTCCCTTTTCTCCATATCACAAACTTTTTTTTTTTTTGGATGGCAATTATCCTAATAGGCATGAGGTGACCTTTCTTTTTCATCTTTTTTTTCTCTTCTCGAAGAATGGAAGCAGACTTGTGGGGAATTTCAACTTCATTATTAAAAACATTATTATAATGAAGGGACAGGATTTGTAGGGTGATGTGTCTTCATGTTCTTTTACTTTCTAATTTTGATCTTCACAATGCCCTTTACTTTGGCTCTCTCATATTTTGTCCTTTATTTGCAGGGTTTCTGTCACAGGAAATAATTGTTTTAGAACATCAGCATTTGTTCTGCCATTTTTTAAAGATTTTATTTATTTATTTGACACAGAGAGGGAGAGAGATCACAAGTAGGCAGAGAGGAGGAAGCGGGCTCAGCAGGGAGCCCGATGCGGGGCTCGATCCCAGGACCCTGAGATCACGACCCGAGCTAAAGGCAGAGACTTTAACCCACTGAGCCACCCAGGTTCCCTGACTTAGTGTATTTCTGAGTTGCCTTTTTTTTTTTAACCACCTCAATGATGCTAACCCCCTATTCACTTGGAGAACACTAATCATTTGGCATCATTTTAATCTTGCATAAATCCCAAAGATGGAAAACTCTGATTACAGGTTAATACCTATCGTTAATAAATGCTCAGGTTGGGATGGTGGTTAGAAACAGTGTTTGAAGCTTTAAAAAACTTCTCTAGTTCCCTAGAAGTCCTGTCCACTCTGATATCCTATTATAACCCACTGCTTTGGACACATGCTCTCAGCCTGCTGCCTGTAAACCCCTGGGTCGGTGCTCTCTGCCATCTACAAACATGGAGATTCTGGATAGCTCTAGTCGGATGCTTCCCCATTATCACCAACATTAGTTGTTGGGATCTTGACCATGTATTATTAGGATTGATTACTCAGACTTGGAACCTCCCTAGGCTATGTCTTCAAAGTTCCCTGAATACCAGGGAATCCTTTGTACTAGAATCTGAAGAAGCCTGAGGGGCTCAGGCTTCCAAAGGAGGTCTGTGTCTGCATTCTGTTCCTCATCCTTCCAAGAAAGTGTTGTATCTCACCACAGTGTATTTATCTGTCTGTTGCAGGGGTAATACTTTCAAACTTACTAGTTTGCTTTCCTCTTTTCCCTTTCTGATAACAAGCACTCTTGCTACACCTCCCTTCACAGTTGTCTGGTGGGGGGTGGGTACTGGGAGGGGGTAGTTCTGGGGAACAGAATACCTGACAAAGGAGATTCTAAGCGAAGAGCCTGGGCCTTCTCTGATTTTGATAACTAAAGTCCAGTTAGTCAGAAAGATAATAGGTGTGTAAGCCATGATAATGGTCCTGAGGAAGGATGTTCCAGTTCCCTTAAGAATATCAAGAAATAAGGCTGGTGGATCAACAAATAAGCGGAATCCTCCCAGGTGTGAGGAAGACTCCTTGTCTGTGAATACCAACCCAGCCCCTCTGAGGGAGAGAGGGAGGGTGTAGGCAAACAAAGAAAACACTGCCTCTGTTCCTTGTGTGCAGAGAATAGAGATAAGGAAGGGAGATGGCGAGACCAATGTTGCCCTTTTGTCCTTTAGGTTTAGGCTTGAGAAACCGGTGTGTTGGGGAAATGAGGCTGGTGCTGGACAGAGAAGGGGGCGAATGGTTTGTTTCTCTGGAGCCCCACCACAGGAAAGCATACTGATTGCTCAGCCTAGGAGAGGCAGCAGTTGAGCTTCCCTGAGTTGCCCCAATTTCTGTCAGGAAGTCACTGAACTGAGATCCCGAGGGCCTGTTCAGAGGGTTGATAGAGCCGTGGGGCAGTATGGTCCTGGACTGAGGATGATGTCACTCATGGGCCTACAGCCCATTGAAGGCAAACTATAGCGAGTCAGCGCAGGAGCACATCTACGTCAGAAGAAGGAGCTGAATTCAACCATCTTCAGGGAAGGCTAGCAGAGCCTTGGGGCACCTAGGCAGACTAGCGCTACTGTCCCAGAGGCCCAGTACAAGACAGGGGGACTCCTGGTGTCCCCAAGGACTCAGACACCTGACTCCCCTGTACACCTGCATGCCAGGACACAGAGGAAGGCAGGTAGAGGGAACCTGGAGCTCCGAGCAGCCTTTCTTAGAGATGTGCAATACTGTTCTAAAGGACCATTTAAATTATTGAATCAGATGATATCTAAAGTGGATTGAGACGTTAAGGACTTGAAAGAAAGATTACATTAATCAGACTAATGATTTATCCACCTTGCACGTCTGAGTTGAGAGTTAAATTTTTTTTGCCCCTGTTACATATATCTGCAGATGGGAAAGTCTGGGGTTTCCTCTAAGAAGTCAGCAAAATTTTTCGTTAGGAATTATATGAATGTTTCAAGCCAAGAGACTGTCATTTAGAAAATTCTACTTAGTACACAAAATGGTACCAGCTAGCCTTAAAATATTGCAGCCCTTCTTAAAGCCTGCCAAAGACCTTAAAATGGCAAGAATCCACCCTTGTGTAAAGTGTGCTAGGCCCAAAGTGTTTTATAGGTTCTTTAAAGCACAAATAGTAAAGGTATCTAAGTTTTTCAGTAATTTAGTTTAAAAAAAACCAGCTTGAATCATTATATAGGGGTTGATTAATCTTGTTATAAATCCCACACAAACATTATAGGGGCATTCATTAACATAGATGCAAAAATCTTAATATATTGCATAGACAAACTTGATAGCTTTTTTTTTTTAAGATTTTTATTTGTTTATTTGACAGAGATCACAAGTAGGCAGAGAGGCAGGCAGAGAGAGAGGGGGAAGCAGGCTCCCTGCTGACCAGAGAGCCTGATGTGTGGTTTGATCCCAGGACCCTGAGATCCAAACCTGAGCCAAAGACAGAGGCTTAACCCACTGAGCCACCCAGGCACCCTAGCTTTTTTTTTTTTTTAAACTATACTTACTCATGATGCATTATCTCGAGAAATGCGTCAACATCAGAAAATGTAGTTTACTACACTTACAGAAAAAATTTTTGAGAATTAGGTTTCTTATTTGTCACGCTTTTTCTTCTCTCAATTTTTTTTTGTTTTGTTTTTTGGATAGACTTGAAAGTTGAGCTGTAATCTCTAGCCTCCAAATTATTCCTAAGTTGAAAGCCATATTTGTACCCATTTCCCCTATCTATTTATAAAGTGCATCTGTCCCTATGCCTGCACTGCCTCCTTCCATCTGAAATAAGGAGAGGATAGGAGCACACTCTGACCTTCCTGCTGTCTCTTCCAGCCTCACATCCATTTCCGAATTCTTTTCTTAGTATCTTAAGGTTTGTTCCTCTTTTCCAGAGTAAGCGTGTATTTTCTTGTTTTTCTGTTGTCCTTTTCTGTCCTCCCTGACTCTGCCTCCTTCCTTGTCTTCTCCTCCTCCTGTTCTTCACTTAAACCACAACGTTTATAAATCTCTGCCTACTTCCCATATCTCTTCCTCTTGTATTCATTTCTTCTCTTCCTGTAGAATATCTTTCAAATATCTTTCAGTTTCAATGTTGGTATATTTTCTGACCTCTCATAAATCTGAAAAAGCTTTTCTTTTAAATACTAGCATAGTAGGATATATTCTATGGTTAATGATCTCCTCAGCAATTTGAAGATATTAACACATCGTATTCGTGTTTCCAATGCAGCTAAGAAATTGGACATCAATTCCAGGTTTTTGAGGATTTGCTTCCTTCTTCCCCTTCAGAAGTCTTTGTTAAAAATTTTTTTTTGGTCTCAAGAATGACTTTTTTCAAGCCCTCTTAACAGCCTATATTCCTTTTGTGATCTCAGGTCTGTCTATAGTTCTGGGAAAGTCTCCTCTGTGATTTCTTTAAATAATTTCTTCCCTTTCTCTTCGGAGAGTGCTACTTCTTTATATCTTTATATCTTTTATTTGTACTTTTTTTTTAATAGCTATATCATTCTTTGTGTTTTCTGGACAACTTCCTCAACCCAGTCTTTGAGCTCACTAATTTGCTATTTAACTTTGTGCACTCTGCTGTTAATTCCCTCAGTTGAGTTTTCACTTCAACACAATGTCTTCCTTATATAGTTTTTTCAAGATTTTAAGGTCCTTTATCTTGTCTCAGCTTTCAGGTCTTCAGCATTCATTGTGCTTGTTTTATCTTCTGTCAGTTCTGTATACTTGTTATACTTTTTTTTTTTAAGATTTTATTTATTTGTCAGAGAGCACAAGCAGAGGGAACAGCAGGCAGAGGGACAAAGAAGCAGGCTCCCCGCCGAGCAAGGAGCCTGATGTGGGACTCGATCCCAGAACCCTGGGATCATGACCTGAGCCAAGCGCAGATGCTTAACTGACTGAGCCAACCAGGCGTCCCTATACTTGTTATACTTGTTCTAAATTTCTGTTCCATTGGTTTTCCTCATATATAAGTTATCCTTGGTTTTCCTTATATGTAAGTTATCCTTTGGTTTTCCTCATATGTAAGTAATCCTATCAGTGTGCTTCATAGATAGTCCAGTTTGACCTGATTGCCATGCCTTAGCTGCTTAGGACTATGGCACCCCAGGCTGAGCACAGCATCTTCTCCCTCTACTTGGGCTCACTAGCCCTTCCATTAGCACTAAAAGGAAGGTCAGGACTGAGTATTTGTGTCCCCTCCAAATTCATGTTGAAGACTTATTCCGAAATGTGATGATCCTTGGAGGTGTGGGGCCTTTGGGAAGTAATTAGGTTTAGATGAATTCATGAAGGTGGACCACCTCCCTTGATGAGATTAGTGTCCTTGTTAGAGGAAAAGGCTAAAATGCTCTCCCTCCCTCTGCTCCCCTTCCTTCCCCTTGCCATGTGAGGACACAAGCAGGCAGCCACTGTAACCTAGGAAGAGGAGCCTTAACAGAGCTGGACCATGCTGGGAACTCGACCTTCCATTCTCTGCAACTGAGAATAGTCTGTTGTTGAAGCCACCCAGTCTAGAGACTCAAATGGAGTCTTTGTGTTCTTGGTGGATAATTCCCCTGAAGATATTTACCTGCTGGACACATGGCCTGGCAGGAATTATTAGGACATGACTAATTTAGTATGAAGTTTTTTCATTTCAGAGAATTTTTTAAAAAACATTGCTTTAATGCCCCTAAGTGTCATTTGTAGGGTGGAACATACAGCACTTGGGATCATTCAGGAAAAGATGTAAAACCAAGAAGTAAGCCAAAGCTAATATTTTTGAAAAGATGAAAAAGACTAATCTATCTGAAGCAGAAAGAAATTTATGGATATTAGCATGTAAATTCATGAAAAATCTATATCTACTGCTCCAGCTTGAGGAAAAACACATCATTTTTCTTTCTGTCACTGTTTTTATTTCATAGCCTGTCAGTCTCCTCAACCAAACTGAGACAAATTCTCCTGAAAACCATTAGGAACCCAAAGTCAACATTCAGTTGCATCATTATCCACTCTGTCATTCTCTGCTAATTAAGTTAGATACATTTTCAAATAAGCCATGGATTATCGTTTTAGTGTGAACTCTCCTCAACTGCCCCAAAAAAGAAAGGGTGGGGCGAGGAGTCAGCAAGTGGGTTTGCTACAGCCAGCAATCAGTCCTCTATCAGCTCTTTTCTGCCCCTTTTATTGCCACCCTTGCCTTTTTTCCTCCTAAAAATTTCCTTCCAGTTAATACATCTAAATCTCCCATTGTTCTTTTCCTGTCATTTTTCTAATACCCCATCTGTGGTATATTTACTTTATTAATTTTAGAAAGCTTTACTTAAAATACTGTGCTTAGGTTGAGCAAAGAGATGGAAATCAATAATTGTTTTTATACTAAGTAACATTGTGTGTAAAATAGGGTTCATTTCTGTGTTGCTAAAAATAAGTAAAAAGACTAACGCAAATAAATGCTCAGTGGATATCTACATTAAAATCTGGAAAGACTAGAACTGCATACTCAATCATGAAAGTTAATAGCTACAACTCAAATTTGAGTGGTAATTTGACTTGTTGGCATGTCTTCTTCCCTCACAGAAGGTGAATAAGATCAGAAACCTTGTATTGTCTTCGTATCTTAGAATGTAGGGGAGTTCCTGACACCTACCAGTAATTTTCAGTAATTTTAAAATGAACCAAAGGATAAAAACATGGATGTAGCCATCATTCTGTAGGTTAGCTATGATCTGCATAGACTGTGCTCATGATACTGTTGGGTAAGGTAAGAGAATAGAGCTTAGAATCCAATACCCTTTAATCTTGAGATATTAATGTGCTAGATATATTGCCAATTGTTATGTAACAAATTATCTCAAATCTTAGTGGCTTAAAACAATATTGTCCCAGTTTCCGTAGGTCTGCCATCTTGGTGAAACTTAGGTGGATCTGTAGAGTCTCCCCCAAACTGTAGCCAAGGTGTTGGGCTGTCGTTATCTCAAGATACTGCCGAGGGTAGATTAGGTTCTAAACTCAATCACACGGTGGTTGGTAGGAGCCAGTCCCTTGTGTGCTGTTGGGTGAAAGGCTTCAGCTTGTTGCTGACTATTGGCCAGAAGCTTCTCCATTCTGTGCGGCAGCTCACATCATGGCGTCTGGCTTCGTCGCCATGAGCAAGCTAGAACTAGAAAGAGTGCCAGCAAGTCAAAAGTCTGTCTTTTGTAAACCCAGTCTTGGAACTGACTTCCCATCATTTTTGCTGTGTTCTATTTGGTAGAACTCAGTCAATGGTAAATGTGAATACCGGAAGGCAGGGATTGCTGGGGGCCCATTTAAGAGACTGCCTACTTCAACAACCATGTGATCTTGGTAAGTTACTGACACTCTTGCTTAGTTTCCTTATTTTAAAAAACAGGAATACTAATAGAATCTACCTGTTAAGGCTGTTGTGATAAGGAGAATGCACATTAGTGGCTTGGCTGAGTGCTCAACCCAGAGCAAAATCAGTGTGCACTATTATTACTGCTATTTTTTATGCCCATTTTCTTATAAAATGAATAGTTCAGGGCGCCTGGGTGGCTCAGTGGGTTAAAGCCTCTGCTTTCGGCTTTGATCTCAGCGTCCTGGGATCGAGGCCCACATCGGGCTCCCTGCCCAGTGGGGAGCCTGCTTCCTCCTCTCTCTCTGCCTGCCTCTCTGCCTACTTGTAATCTCTCTCTCTCGCTCTGTGTCAAATAAATAAATAAATAAATCTTTAAAAAAAATGAATAGATGATCTGATTCTCTGTAAGCCCTAGATGTTAACTTTCTAGCCCCTGGAATCTCTAGACTTTGAACAGTCTAACATTGTTTGAACTCAACATCAGTTTTTTTTTCCTTACACTTATAATATCTCATTGTGATCACATTTTGAAAATTGTTACAGCTGTAGGAGCTATCCTATTGATGTTTGGAGCAAATCTGACATTGTTGTGGCACCCTTCTCTTACAGTCAGAAAGTAAGTTTTATGAATTCTTTGTTTCTGCCTGTTGAAAAACTAGAGGAGTCCTTTAACATCTTTGTTTGCAGTTTAACTCGCGGGTGGGTGGGTGGGCTCTTATCCCTTCTAGTTTTAACAGCCTTTGCATGTAACTTACACTTGCTGCCCATATTGGCTTTTAGTTTTTCTTGTCATATATATTATTATATATATTATATATAAATATATATAAAAACCAAGTTTCTGAGATTAGTTTTCAGACTTTTTTTTTTTTTGTAAAGATATTACTTACTTGACAGGGAGTGATAAAGAGAGCACAAGCAGGGGGAGCAGCAGGGAGATGAAGAAGCAGACTCTCTACTGAGTAAGCCCGATGCGAGGCTTGATCCTAGGATCCCAGGATCATGACCTAAGCCAAAGGCAGACACTTAACCATCTGAACCACCTAGGCACCCCAGTTTTCAGGCATTTTTAAAAGAATATTCTCAATTTCATAAAGACTATAGGATTGATAGAAGTATAGTTATATAAGTTCAGAAACAATTAAAATATAAAGAAATTGAGAATCCATAAACCTCTAGGATACCCTCTAAGAGAGGTCATTTCTGTAACATGAAAGAAAAATGAAGTCAGATGATTTCACCTGTATGTATCAGAGGAAAAATTACTCCCAATTGATGAAAAAGATTTGGGGGCCTTTGGATTGGCTGGAATTGAAGGTAAAAGAAATATTTTTTCCGTAATGATATAAGTTATTGGACATTTCCTGAAGTCTCACTTGTGCCTTCTTAGAGATCTACACATATACAAGCTGCCTCAATAAAATAAGGAACTAAAAGCAAAGCAGATCTTGTACTGCCTCTGATTTTTGATAAGCTCTTATAGCTTCAGTTTGAAATTCCTTTTCTGAAACTACTTGCAGAATCTTTTGAACATGTTCATTCTCTCCAGTGTTCATTTATTGAAATCAAGTGCATGTTCAAATATAATTTAAAAGTAAGCACCATGGATTGTGTGATTAAACTGGATAATACTTTTTAGAATATAAGACAATGGCAGGAGGGCCATTTTTTTTTTATCTGTGCTTAAAAACTGGATGCAAAGATAGTTCAAAAGATAACTCCTCAAATTGTTTAGAGTAGGGAGTCTGTATTAAAGAAAAACCTGTATTTTTTTTCAAAATGCAGCAAAAGTTCTCAGTCTCCATTTGTATGAAGTGTTATTTGACTGAACCTAAGCCATCCTGAGCCGTTAGATAGTCCATTCAAATCCTCATTCTGTCATTTAGGAATGGGTGCCATTAGGAAAGATAGTTCCTGTCCCTGAACTTCATTGTCACTTATAATATGGAGCATGTCACAGAGATGTTAGGAGTGTTAAATGAGATATGTGAATATATCTCACAAACTACTGGTAATCCCCAGGGTAGTTATCAACATAAATGATAATTTTATGTATGATTTCTTATCCAGATTAAGTGAAATCGCTAGACTCCTATATATTTCAAAGATGATAGGAATAATGACATTTTTGGAGTACTTCACTGCCTGTCAGGCACTGTGCTAAGTTCTTATATAATCCTGTTCAACTTAATCATCGTGAACACCGAGTTTCCACTTTACAAGTGAGAAAACTAAGGTGTAGAGAGGGTTAATTTTGCCCAGATAATTAAACCAGCAAGCGACAAAGCTGAGATGGAGATCCAGATCCAAATGACCCTTGAAATGATTGTTTTAAGCCCTATGCTAAACTTCCATTTCTGGTACCCACTATGGAAAGGGGTCCACCAGCCCTTCTGGTTCTGTTTCATCATTTTGCAAACGTGGTTGCACAGAGGAATTAACTTTCGAAGTTTTAGAAAAAAAATTCCCAAGCCCAGAACACACTTGAACCTATTAAATTCCCTGAGGTTGGGATACAGATATTAGCATTAAATAATCTCTTCAGGTGACTCCAACATCCAGCCAACTTTGAGAATCCACGTGTTAGGTGCTTAGCCCCTGAGCTAGCAGAGTGCTTAATGCCCTGGGCTTAGGAGTAAGAGGATTGCTGATTTCCGTTTGGCTTTCAAGTTGTGTGATCACGGACTGGTTTCCTCCCTTCTCTAAAGTTTGAAAATGATATTGACAATGTCCTAGTTGTGGTGAAAAATAGCCCATGAAACATTTCCAGCACGTGGCCTGCAACATAGGTCCGGCCCAGTGGAGGTAGAACTCACACATCTCTCCTTCATGCTCTGCAGATTTTTGGTTGCTTTATGAAACCTTTAAGCATACAGTCTTCTGTCCCTGGGGGGAAATAGGAGGCTATTGGACTCTAAAGGTCTCTTTCAGAGAATTAATTTTATGCCATTTCTAAAGGGTAGCATGGGACTTGTATTTCCATAAGGGATCGACGATATTTAGCAACAGAAACGATACATTGCTTATCCTGGGAGTAACCCAGACCATTTAGTAATGAGAACAGTTATTTGATGCCTTGATTAGTTAATGCTGGGGTTCTGGAAATGACCATATACATGCTGATATAGACAGGTTTTTTTCATTGTTGCCCTTTCCCCTTATAACTTGTTTACTTGCCTCACACAGGTGTAGGCAGCAGGGTTTAAGTGAGTGTATAATGGAGATGAGTAATTGCTTGCAGCTGCACATATCTCTAGGGATTTGTTTTTTAGTAGGGGACAAGATAATTTGCCAGACAACTTTGCAAACTGTAGTCTTGGTTGTCCCTGTATGTTTGAGGGTGCCTTTGCCTCTTGAACTGAAAAGCCACTGAAGCTTCCACCCTCCCGTGAGAGATGGTGGTAGTTGGGACACAGGCAGCCAATTTTATCTTTATAGTTTACCCTCCTCCCCAAAATCTGTGTGGTTACATTTTGAGTAAAAATTATAAACATGAATTGTTGACAGGTTATCCAGGGTAGAGGACAGTGATTTCAAGGGACTGGGCCCTCCAAGCTTACCCTCTAAAATATCTTTTTGAAGATGAGGTTTTAGGATGTGATAGATACAGCTTGAAAATATAGCTCAAATGCCAGTCGACAAAACCAATTCCCTTGTCTGACTGTAAGGCAAAATATGGTGTGTGTCCTCCAAATGCCGTCATGCAGTTACCCAGAAAGTTGGCAGATGAGGATTTGTTGCTGTTAGTACTGATGGATTCACAACAGATAGGAAGATTCCCATCTACCCAGCTCCCTCCTGTCCCAATCTCCTCTGAGGCTTGGCAGACTGTTAGTACTGATGGATTCACAACAGATAGGAAGATTCCCATCTACCCAGCTCCCTCCTGTCCCAATCTCCTCTGAGGCTGGGAAGAGAAAAAGGCAACAATGGCCCTTTGAGAATGTGGTACGTCTAGCCTGAACCTTAAACTTATTTTCATTTTTCCCCCCTAATGAAGACTGGATTTTGAACTGCTGGCACTGTTGAAAGTAGGCTTTTGAGATCTTCCACTTAGAAACAGGTTTTTTTGCAGACCTTATCTATAGAGACATTGTGAGTGAAAGAACAGGATTGGCAGCAAAGAATGGGCTTTAAGAGTCATAGCTGTGCCATTTCCTAGCTGTGGGATCTTAACTGTCTTAGCCTCAGATGTATAAAATAAGACCTAATATTTTCCTGGGTCAGTATTATTGTAAGGATGAAAATAGTCTTCAGTAGTTTGAGGAAACCACTACTAGAAAGTGCTGAACAATTGTAAACATCCTGCATGTTTTCTGGTTTATGCATGGACAACAAAATGTGAATGGGTAGAAAGAATTTTTAATTAGAAATATTTTGACTCTTAGGTAGAAGCTCATTTCTCTATCCTCCAAAGCCGGATATTAAGTAAGCCTGATATTAAGTCTCGAGAATAAGCCACCAGTAACAAAAATCCTAAATCGGTGTTCTGCACCTGCCTGGGTTTGCTCTAGGGAGATGGGATAGCGGAGTAGGAGGGTGAAGCCAGAGTTGAGGTATCTGGGTTCAGATCCGGCTGCATACAAGCTATGTGACCTTTCCCTTATTTTCTTGGAGGGTACTTGTAGGGTTGATATATTTCATGTAAAGTATCATGAGCAGCTGTTAATATACAATGTATTTCAAAGACTTACTAAAAGATACAGCTTTTAGAGATAAGATCTTACGATCCTGTCTTGGTAATTAAATTGCAAAGGAAAGGCTAGCATTTGTCTCATTTTTTATAATTCTCCCAAGTGACATTTCACTTAAAATTCCATTTTGGGGCTTGTGTGAGCTGCTACAGACTTACACCTAATAATGTACTTTATTGAGTACCTATTACATGCCAGGAGTTATTCATACATTTTCCCTCACTTTGTCAGGCAGACATTATTTTTAATTCCCCTGCCTTTTTTTTTTTTTAAAGATTTCTTTATTTTAGAGAAGGGGGAGGGGCAGGGGGAGTGGGAGAGAGAATCTGAAGCCAACATCCCACCGAGCACAGAGTCTGAGGCAGGGCTGGATTTCACAACCCTGAGATCATGAACTGAGCTGAATTCAAGAGTCAGATGCTTAACTGAGTGAGCCACCCCACCTTTTTTGAAGAGACAGTCACAGCATCATGATATTAAGTGACTTGACCAAGACATTTAACCAGTAGCAGGATTGGATCTGAATTCGCATCGAAGATCCTCTGAAATGTGTGTCTTTTACCCACACAACTCCTTAAACATCCTTGCCCTCTGAGGAGGCAGAACCATCCTTTTACCCTTAAATGGCAATGAAAACCTATGTACTCACGCCATAGGTGTGTTCCACGAATTATGGGCAAAGAAATTGCTTTTGTAACTCAAATTACATTCCAAATTTACAAGAAATATTGATATTTAAATAGAATGCTATGAAATATGAACTTTTTGGGGAATTGAGATATTACTGAGGGGATTAAGTAGAAGAGCTACCCTACTAGCTACTACTGTTGTAGCGTGCTAACCCATGCTACTGTGGAATGGTTTGTTTTTTCAGTGCAGTTGCTTTTGATGAGGAGGGTGCTATTGTTAAGACAAAAACAAGCTGGTAAGCTCAGCTCTGTCAGACCAGACACCCATTCTGGCCACTAGAGGGTGGTATTGGCATTGAAATGACACGTAGACACGGATAGCTCCTCAAATGGAGAGAATGCCTTATGTGAAACGCAGACTGTTGCTAAATTTATATAAAGTGATTTGATGAAACAATTTGATATGACAGGAGACACCACATGATTGTAATTGGATTCTGCTGGTACTGGCAGCATACCTCCTGAAGGGAAGTCTTAAGGTCCAGTGCCTGTGGGTCATGGGGGTGGTTTACCTCAGGCCACCAATCAAGCATGTGCCATTTGGGACTAAAACCTTTTCTTCTCACTTTCTACCTCAATTCTGCTTCACTTTTCCATTTGCAAATTGGAGGCAGCTAACAGTTCCCAGTGTGAGTTACGTTCTTTTTTTTCAAACTGCGACCATGACCGCAGAAGCTGATTCCTCACCTTAAGTGTCTTAAGGAATTCAATTCTTGTTCCAGACGTCATCATGCCTGTCCTCATTAGAGCTCTGCCATGGGCGCCCTTTTACAGAGACCAAAAGATGAAGCCTTTGAGCTTCCAAGTCTCCCCCCTGTTTGGCTGTAGAGCAGGGGCTGGATTAAGGGGTGCATTTTGTTTAACCCCATTGATTGATTTCCAGTGTTTCGGTGTATGACCCTCTTAGCCCTTTTCCACCCTGCCTCCCCTTATAGTCCCTAGAACCATCAGGTTGAAAGTACTAGGTGAGTGTCCAAGGCGAGATTTTTAAAGGCTTTTTTTCTTCAAGAAATATTCTTGTTCACTCAAAATTTTATTCATGTTATCTCCTGAAGCATGCCACCTATTTTTTTATTTTGAGATTGTAGATCTCAAGATTGTAGCTTTTCATGCAGTTGTAGGAAATATTGCACAGGGATCCCATGTACTCTTTACCCAGTTTGCCCTGTTGGTAACATCTTGTAAAACTATGGCACAATATCTCAGCCAAGATATTAACATTGATATAGTCAAGACACAGAACGTATCCATCACCTAAAGGATCTTCCATGTTGTCCTTTTATAACCATACCCACTTCCCTCCCCTGTTACAGTCACTGCCCAGTTTAACATTTCTAGGATTTTGTAATTTCAAGAATGGTACCTAAGTAGAATTCTACAGTATTTAACCATTTGGGGTTGTCTCTTTGTACTCATCAGATTGCTCTGGATATTTAAGTCATTTAATGTATCAATTCTTTTTCATTGTTGCTGAGTAGTAATCCATGGTATAGGTATACCATGGTTTGAGCATTTACTTGAAGGACATCCGGGTCATTTCCACTTGGGCTATGAATAAAGCTGTTATGAACATTGTGAATGAAGCTGCTATGAACATTCATGTCTAGATTTTCGTGGTGTAAGTTTACGCTTCTATGAGACAAATGTCCAGAAGGGCAATTGGGGGGTTATATGGTAACTTTATATTTTAAAGAATCTGTCAACCTGTTTTTTAGAGTGACTACATCATTATAGTCCCCAGAGCAATGTGTGAGTGATCCAGTTCTCTGCAATCTCACCAGCGTTTGGTGTTGTCACTATTTTTATTTTGGTTATTCTAATAATTTTTAGATCTTCTTTGAGGCCTTTCATCAGTATGGTGTAGTTTTTAGCCTACAAGTCCTATCAGGTTTTGTTAGATTTACACCTTATTTGTTGTTGTTGAACGTAGTAAGTGGTATTATATATTTTTTTAAAGATTTTATTTATTTCATTTGACAGATTACAAGTAGGCAGAGAGGCAGGCAGAGAGACAGGGAGAGGAGGAAGCAGGCTCCCCGCTGAGCAGAGAGCCCGATGCGGGCCTCGATCCCAGGACGCTGAGATCATGACCTGAGCCGAAAGCAGAGGCTTTAACCCACTGAGCCACCCAGGCGCCCTATAAAAAATTGAAGTATAATTGACCCAGAATTCAATATATAAAAAAACTATATTTGCTATTACTTTAAGGACTTTATGCATCCATATTGATGAGAATATTGCTCTGTAGGTTTTCTTTTTAAAGTATTGTCTGGTTTTGGTATCAGGGCAGTAGTAGCTTCATAAACCAAATTGGGAAGTGCTCTTGCCCATTTTCTGGAAAAGATTATGTAGAATGGATGTTAATTTAAATATTTGGCAGAATTGTCAGTGAAGCCATCTTGGCCATGTAAATTCTTTTTTGGAAGTTCTCAAATTATAATTCATTTCCCCCCCCCTTTTTTTTTANTCCCCCCCCCCCCTTTTTTTTTTAAGACTTTATTTATTTGAGAAAGAGCAAGAGACAGCACAACAGGGGGTGGGGCAGAGGGAGAAGCAGGCTCCCCGCTATGCAAGGAGCCTGATGTGGGACTCAATCCCAGGACTCTGGGGTCATGACCTGAGCTGAAGGCTTAACCATCTGAGCCACCTAGGTGCCCTATAATTCAATTTCTTTAGTAGTTTTAGGGCCTGAAGTTTTGTCTCCTGTTGGGTGGGTTGTAGTTCGTGTTTTTGAGGAATTGGTCCATTTCATCTAAGTTGTTAAATTTATGCATACAGAGATAATCCTAGTATTCCCTCGTTATCCTTTTGATGTCTGCAGTATTTGTAGTGATATCACCTATTTCATTCCTGATACTGGTAATTTGTATCCGCTTTGTCAGTCTTAGGCTTGACAATTTTATCAATCTTCTTAACTTTTTGTTTCATTAATTTCACAATTGCTTTTCTATTTTCAGTTTCATTGACTTTTTATTTCATTATGTTTTTTACTTTGCTCTTTTGGTGAGACATGAACTTACATTAAGATCTTCTTTTTTGGGCGCCTGGGTGGCTCAGTGGGTTAAAGCCTCTGCCTTTGGCTCAGGTCATGGTCTCAGGGTCCTGGGATCGAGGCCCGCATCGGGCTCCCTGCTCAGCGGGGAGCCTGCTTCCTCCTCTCTCTGCCTGCCTCTCTGCCTACTTATGATCTCTCTCTCTCTGTCAAGGAAATAAATAAAATAAAATAAATTTTTTTAAAGGATTTTAGTGTGTGTGTGTGTGTGTACGTACACGTGTGGGCGTGAGTAGGGTGCTGGGCAAAGGGAGAGGTGAGAGAATCTCAAGCAGACTCCACACTGAGTATGGAGCCCCACACAGGGCTCAGTCTCATGACCTTGAGATCATGACCTGAGGTAAAACCAAAAGTTGGTGGCTTAACCAACTGAGCTACCCAGGCACCCCTCAGTTCAGTGTATTTTTAAAGTTCCCTAGAGGGGCACCAGGATGGCTCAGTCCGTTAAGCCATTGACACTTGGTTTTGGCTCAGGTTATAAACTGGGAGTCCTGGCTTCCAGCCCTGCATCAGGCTCCGTGCTCATTGGGGAGTTTCCTTGTCCATCTCCCTCTTCCGCTGCCCCTCCCCCCGTTCCTGCTAGCTTGCTTTCTCTCAAATAAAAATTTTAAATTTCCTTGGAGACTTCCTCTTTGATTCATAGATTATTTATAAGTATTTCAGTTTCAAATGTTTGGAGATGTTCCTGTTATTGATTTTTCAGTTTGATTTCATTGTGGTTAGTGACTATTGACCTCAGTTATTTTAAATTTGTTGAGGTTTATTTTATGGCCCAGGATATGATCTGTTTTGATGTATGTTCTGGGGGTGCTTAAAGGTGTATTCTGTTTTTGGGTGGAGTGTTCTATGTTTATTAGGTCTCGTTGATTAATGATATGGAGTTCTTTGATATCCTTGCTGATTTTTTGAGTTCTATCAGTATTTAGAGAGAAATACTGAAGCCTCAGGGTATGATTGTGGATTCGTGTATTTTTTTCTTAGTCTATCACTGTTTGCTTTGTATGTTTTGCAGTTCTGTTAGATGTATACATATATAGTATTGCTGTCTTTGTGGATTATCTCTTATTATATAACTTTGTCACTGGTAATTTTCCTTGCTCTAAAGTCTGCTTATCCAATATTAATAGAGCTATTCCTGCTTTCTTTTGATTAAAAATTACATTATATACCCTTAGCTTTTTACCTAGCACCTGCCTGTATTTTTGTATTTAAAGGAAGCTTTTTGTACATAGCATTATAATTGGATCACTTTTTAAAAGCCAGTCTGCCAGTCATTAATATTGATGTATTTAGACCACTTACATTTAATATATATTTTCTTTATATATTAGGGCTTGAATCTGCCATTTTAATTTTTCCCCCTGCTTTTCTATGAAATAGTTGAGCAACTTTTCAGCATTTTGAAGTATCTATAGTCTTTTTGATTCTTCCTTTTTTTTTTTTTTTTAAGAGGGGTTGGGGGAAAGAGCAGAGAGAGAAGTAGAAAGAAAATCTTAAGCGGGCTCATGCCCAGTTCAGAGGTCGATCTCAAGGTCATGAGATCATGACCTGAGTAGAAATGAAGAGTCAGATGCTTAAAAGACTGAGCTACTGAGGCACCCTTGAGTCTTCTCTCTACCTGTCAAAATCTTATGTTTGTTTTATGTACAATGTCCCAGGATTTTTCAGTTAAACTTGGCAGAAGGGGGGAATAGGGAAAAGTAGGTCTTCATCGTCCCCAAAAGGGAAGTCTGGCATTATTTTTATTAAGTTTTATTGAGAAACATTCACATGCTACAGTTCACCTATCTAAACTGTACAAGTCAGTGGCTTTTAGCATATTCACAGAATTGTGCTATCATCGCCAAATCGATTTTAGAATCTTTATCCAAAGGAAACCTCAAACCCTTTAGCTATCACCCCTTAACTCACCTCCCCCACCTCCTACATTCCCCCAGCCCTAGGCAAACACTAACTTACCATTCTACAGGTTTGCCTATTCTGGATATTTCACATAAACAGAATCCTATATAGTCTTTTGCAACTGGTCTCTTTCACTTAATGTTTTCAAGATTCATCCATGTTGTAGCATGGATCAACATTTCACTTTTTATTGTCAAAAATTCCATTGTATGGATATACTTCTGCCCTACTTAAGGTAGGATTACACAAAAAAATTCAACTATAACTTGACAAAAGAAAATATAAATTTGAAAAATTGTACTTGAGTGTAAATTTTATTTAGTAAAACCAAATGTTTCAATTAAGTTATACTTACCTGTAACTTGCTTAGTCTGTTGCCTTTTCCCTAGTGGTGTCTATTTGTCTACTACATGAATAACTCTGCTTCAGTAGAGGGCACATGTCCTATGAACTTCCGGGACCATGCTATGGATAGTGGGGAAATAGAAGTGATTAAAAACGGTACCTCTCTGCAAGTGACTCAGAGTCCAATTGGAAGGATTGACACTCTCTGTGATTTGTTTTTTTGGATAAGCATATGGTGCTATGGGAATATGGAGCAGGGACACTGAACTGGGATGGCTTTCCAAAGAGTTGTCAGCTGCAAGGCATGTTGTTTGAAAGTGTATGCGTTATCCATATCCAGAGGAAGAGGAGGAGCATGTAGAGAGAATTTCAGGGAGCATGTTCAGAGACAAAAAGGAAAAGGAAACGTGGGGAGTTTGGGGAAAACTTTGCTGAGGCTAATTATCTTGGTTGCTCTTTCTGTCCACTATTCAAGAGCTTTCTGTCTTCTATTCATATTGTCTATCTTCTATTCAGTAAACAGTTAAAGGAATTTACTTCCCTTTCACAAGTATTTATTGGATTCCCTATGTCTGACCCTGCACTAGATTCTATGGATAGTAATGAAAATACAGGTTTAGACATTATGAATAGATGCCATGTCCCTTGAGTAAGAGAGAAAGGTGAAGCAATGAGAATATTGGGTTGTCAATAGGAGACCACGCATCTACTTCTCTTGGCTCTTCTACTACCTTTGTGACACTGGGTAGTAACTAAACCTCTCAGTATGATGATCTATAATACAGGGAGTGGAATGAGGCACTTCTAATTCCTCCTTAACTGAGTTCAGAGGAAGAAGAAGAGAAGTTTAGTTTGGTCTGAGAAGACTTTATGGAAGAGGCTGGATTTGAGTTAGGCCTGGAGTCAGCCTGCTATAGCTTTCATAATGTAGTGGGATGGGTACTCATCTGATGCTCTCTTCTTCCCCTGCAGGAAATCTTTAGGAAAACAAACTTGGGAAGAGGCTCTCCAGAGCGGGGAATTACTGGTCCAGACCATGCTTTCACCGCCAGTGTTCACCTGTATGTATCACTGGGCCTCTTCGTCTTGTACTGGTGCTCTGCTAAGTCTCTCTAGGAATGCCTTCCTCCATCTCACCTGCTATTGTGCATTCTAAAAATTCTAAGACTTCTATCAGGGTCTTTGTCCTCCAGAGATGAGCTTCTGAACCTTAATATTCTTAGGACTCTTATTATTTAAGAAACTTACCTAGCTCCTATTCCACCTTACATTGCCCTTAACTTTGTATTTAAGTTCCTGGAGGGCATAGCCATCTTGTCCATCTACCGAAGTTCTGGAAGGGACTTAAAAGCTCACTTGGAAAGAGGTGTTCCTTAGTTGATTATCAGTATCACTTAGAAGCTTTTCAAAGCTGTATTCTCAGCCCCATCTTCTATATAATTGAGGTGCGCGTGCGTGTGCGTGTGTGTGTGTGTGTGTGTGTGTGTGTAAGTGTTTGATGAGGGTATGGTGGATTAGAGGGATGTGAAAAGGTTTTTTCTAAAACACTTATGGTCTACAAAACGGTCTATAAAATCGAGTGTCCCCTGATCTACGTATGGCACCTAATGTATATATAGCTTACTACCTAGTTCTGTGTTCAACACAGGATCCTGAGGTTTCTGTCACTTTTCTATGACTGTGACTCAGATTTCTAAGAGGGATAATTCTGTATTCTTAGAAAGGACAGCAAACCCAGCTCAGTGCCATGCCATCCTCCTACAGAGCTCTCCTACTTACGTTCTTGGAATTGCATTCTGAATGGTCTCTAGTAGCCTGCTCTGTACATCATTGACTGGACAATGGGGATCGTCCATTTTACTCTGTTGTCTTTCTATATAAGAGTTTAGGAGGCCTTCAATAGGCCTGATGACTCAGTGTATTTTTAAAAATGATTTTATCCATTTATTTGGCAGAGAGCTTGAGCACAAGCAGGGGGAGCAGAAGGCAAAGGCAGAGGGAGAAGCAGGCTCCCCACTGAGCAGGGAGCCCAATTCAGGGCTTGATCCCAGGACCCTGGGATCATGACCTGAGCCAAGGCAGACAGTTAACCGACTGAGCCACCCGGCACCCCTGACTCAGTGTATTTTAATGCATATTCAGTATGTGCTTTGCTAAATGTGATATAGCAAATTAACTATTTACTATTCCTATTGTATAGTAGGAAAAATAATGTCCAACTAAAAATGTCCAGCTGAGGAAAATAACTTTTTTTCCTGATGAACCCCCTAAGGCAGAATTTCAACGTTTGGTGTCAGGAGTAACTCAGAAAATACAAGTCAAACTTTTATAAAGAAGGAATTTTATTCCTTTATAAATCTAGTGGAAAATTAATCATACAAAATATATGGTGCCAAGAAAGCATTTGCAAGAGCGCAGATGCAGGAGTCTGAAACATTACATTTTCCAGGCAGTGTGTTTCCTTATCAGAGCAGACTCCTTCGTGACTACAGTGATCATTACTCAACAGTGATGGGTGACAAAAGCTCATATTTTCCCATGTTTTAATCATTTCTTTAGAACTGACTGTGGGCGGGGGAAATGCCCTCCTGCTGTGCAGTGCGCATTGCACAGTAAAGGGGGCATTTCTGGGTCTCCCCTCCCTGCTTCAGGGCAGTGCCTATATAGACTGAATCCAGTAGTGAGAGAGCTGGCATCCGGCATTCCAACTATCTAATGAAGAAAATGATCACATTGATTAGAATGTTTTAGTGCTTTGTGATGAGAGGAAGGAACAAAAGCTCAAAAGGCTTTGTCTGCTTCAGACTGTTTAGGATGGACTAAATTTATAGAGTGCCCTCGAAGCTCTGTTCTGGAGCAGGGCCAGAATGTGGCCCGGTGCCAGCAGCAGCTGCTAGTGCGACAGTCACTCACGGTACAGCTTTTCCGTGGCTTATATCCTGATAGCACCACTGCTGCTTGTCTCCCTAGGAGATCAGTTCCACGGTTATCTTCTAAGATGTATTGAATTTTAACATGTATGGTATTTTTAATTATCACAAATGGTCTCTTGTTCCATAGTGTTCCTTTTTATTTTTAAATTTAAATTCAGCTGACATATAGTGCATCATGATTTTTTGATGTAGTGTTCTGTGATTCATTAGTTGCATGTAACACCCAGTGCTCATCACATCACATGCCCTTCTTAATGCCCATCACCCAGTTACCCCATCCGGCCACCCACCTCCCTTTCCGCAACCCTCAGTTTGTTTCCCAGAGTCCAGAGTCTCCCATGGTTTGTCTCCTTCTCTGATTCTTCCCAGTTTTCCCTCCCTTCCCCTCTGATCCTCTGCATGATTTCTTATGTTCCACAAATGAGTGAAAGCATATATTTGTCTTTCTCTGATTGACTTATATCACTTAGCATAACCCCCTCCAGTTCATCCATGTTGATGTAAATGGTAGGTACTCATTCTTTCTGATGGCTGAGTAATATTCCATTGTACGTATGAATCACATCTTTATCCATTCATCTATTGAAGGACATCTTAGCTCCTTCCACAGTTTGGCTGTTGCGGACATTGCTGTTATGAATATTGGGGTGCAGGTGCCCCACTTTCACTACATCTTTGGGGTAAATACCTTTTAATTCTTTAAAGCATCTAATTATTTCTTTTAATTTAAAAATATTTACTTTTCTGAAATATTCCATTGGGGTCAAGTCACAATTTGGTTCACCATACATTTTTTAAATGTGTATCAAATTATATTGATCATAGTTTTTGCCATTGTGTTTCTTTTTTTAGCTTTGAGATATAGATGATGCATAAGCTGAAGATGTAGAACATGTTGATTTGATACACTTATATATTGCAAAATGATTACCCCCCATAGCCATAGCTAACCCGTCCCTCACATCATGTATTGACCATCTCTTTTTTTTTTTTGTGGTGAGGAAATTTAAGATCAATCTCTTGGCAATTTTGAAATATGTAATATGGTAAATATATACAGTATAAATAATCACACTGTGCACTAAATCTCCAGAGCTTATTCATGTTACATCAGGAAGTTTGTACCCTTCGACCAAAATATCCCCTTTTCCCCCAGCCCATGGTAACCACCATTCTGTTTGTGTGAATTTGACTTTTTAGATTCCACATGTGAGACCATTCAGTATTGTTCTTTCTGACCTTTTTCACTAGCATAATGCCTTCAAGATCCATGTGGTAAACACCAAGATTTTCTTTCTTGTGGCTGAAGAATACTCCATTATATAGATCTAATACCTCTCCTCCAACCATTCATCTGTTTATGGACCCTTACATTGTTTCCATATCTTGGCTCTTGTGAATAATGGTGCTATGAACATGGAGTGCCGATATCTTCTCAAGATCCCGTTTTCATTTACTTTGGATACATACACACACGCACATGTGCACACACACAGGAGAGGGATTGCTAGATCATATGGTAGTTTTAAGTTTTGGAGGAACAGACATACTGTTTTCCGTAATGGCTGAACCAATTTGCATTCCTACCAACAGTGTATCCCTTTTCTCCACATCCTTCCAAACATAGTCTCTCTTGTCTTTCGTGTCAGGTGATAGCCATCCCAACAGATGTGCAGTGATCTCTCATTGTGGTTCTGATTTGCACTTCCTTCATGATTAATGATTTTAAGTACCATTTTATATACTTGCTGGCCATTTGTATGTCTTCTTTGGAAAAATGTCTATTCAGTTCCTCTGCCCATTTTATAATTGGATTGTTTGTGATTTTGCTATTCTGTTTACATACTTTGGATATTAACCCTTTATTAGATATATGACCAGTAAATAATTTTCTCCACTATGCAGGTTGCCTTTAATTTTGTTGAGTCTTTTGCTGTTGAAAAGCTTTAGTTTGATGCAGTCCCACTTAGCTAATTTTTGTTTTTGTTGCTTGTGATTTTGGTGTCCTATCCAAAAAAACAATTAACCAACATCAAGGAGTGGTTTCCCTATGTTTTCTTCTAGTAGTCTTCAAGTCTTATGTATAAATCTTGAATACCTTTCAAGTTAGTTTTTGAGAGTAGTATGAGGTAGAGGTCCAATTTCAGGCTTTTTGTGGTTATCCAGATTCCTCAGCACCATTTATTGAAGAGACTGTCCTTTTGCCTTTGTTTTTTGGATTACTTGACTGTGTATGTGAGGGTTCCATTGGACTGTGTGTCTTTTTTTTTTTTTCTTCTGGTACCGTACTGTTTTTTACCATGGCTTTGTGTAGTATCGTTTGAAATCAGGACATGTGATCCCTCCAGCTTTGCTCTTTCTCAGGATTGCTTTGGCTATTCAGGGTTTTTCTTTTTCCATTAAAATTTCAGGATTTTTTTTCTCTTTCTATGAAAAATTACATTGGAATTTATAGGAATTGTGTTAAATCTATAGATGGTTTTGGATAATATGGACATTTTAACAATATCCTCATGATCCATGGACACAGGATAGCTTTCTGTTTCCTCATTTTCTTTTCACCAAAGTCTTGTAGTTTTCAGGGTACAGATCTTTGGTTTCCTTGATTTAAATTTACTCCTATGTTTGTTTTTGATATTGTGAATGGGATTGTTTTTCAGATATTTTATTATAGAAATGCTACTGATCTATTGAGAGGATCTCTCTGATATGAGGAACTTGAGGGGCATGGTGGGGGGCTGTGGGGGGTAGGGAGGGAAAAATAATGAAACAAGATGGGATGGGGAAGGAGACAAACCATAAGAGACTTCTAATCTCATAAAACAAACTGAGGGTTACTGGGGGGTGGGAGGGTAGGGATAGGGTGGATGGGTTATGGACATTGGGGAGGGTTTGTGCTTTGGTGAGGGCTGTGAAAGATGTAAGCCTGATGATTCACAGACCTGTACCCCTTGGGCAAATAATAAAAATAAAATTAAAAAAAAATAAAAAATAAAAAAGACCCACCCTGGGCACCTGGGTGGCTCGGTCGGTTAAGTGACGGCCTTCAGCTCAAGTCATGATCCCGGAGTCCCAGGATCGAGTCCCATTTTGGGCTCCCAGCTCCATGGGGAGTCTGCTTCTCCCCCTGACCTTCTCCCCTCTCATGCTCTCTCTCACTCCCTCTCTCTCTCTCTCAAATAAATAAAACCTTTTAAAAAATAAAAAATAAAAAAATTAAAAAAGAAAAAAAAAAAAAGAAATGCTACTGATTTCCACATGTGGAATTTTGTATTCTGCAACTTTACTGAATTTGTTTACTGGTTCTAACAGTTTTTTTTTGTGTTGGAGTCTTTAGCATTTTATATATAAAAGATGATACGGGGATTAAGGAATGCACTTATTGTGATGAGTACTGGGTGCTATATGGAAGTGTTGAATCACTAAATTGTGTACCTGAAACTATTACACTGTATGTTAACTAGCTGGAATTTAACAAAAACTTGAAGATTATACCATCTGCAAGCAAAGACAATTTTACTACTACTCTTAGTTGGATGCTTTTTTTTCTTGTCTGGTTTGGCTAGGACCTCCAGTCCTATTAGAATAATAGTGGCTAGAATGGGCACCCTTGTCTTGATCTAAGAGGAAAAGCTTTTGCAGCCTTTTATCATTGAGTGTGCTGTTAGCTGTGGGCTTCTCATATATGGCCTTTATTCCATGGATGTATGTTCCTTCTATACTGAATTTGTTGAGTTCTTATGAAAGGTTGTGTTTTGTCAAATGCTTTTTCTGCATCTACTGAGATCATGTGTTTTTAAACTTTTATTCTATTCTAAAAACATTTATTGATATGCATATGTTGAATTGTTCTTGCATCCCAGGGATAAATCCCTCTTGATCATTATTTATGATTTTTTCCAATGTGTTGTTGATTTTGGTTTGCTAATATTTTGTTGGGAATTTTTGCATCTATATTCATCAGGAATTCTAGCCTATAGTTTTCTTGTAGTGGTGTTATATGGCCTTGGTATCAGGGTAATGGCAGCCTCCTAAAATCAGTTTGGGCATTATTCTCTCCGATTGTTTTTGAAGAATTTCAGAAGGATTGATGCTAATTCTTTGAATGTTTGGTAGAATTCACCAGTGAAGCCATCTGTTCTTGGACCTTCCTTGGAAAGTTTTTAACTACTGATTCACTCTCCTTACTCATTATTTGTTTGTTCAGATTTTTTGTGTCTTTCAGTTTTGTTAGTCTGTATGTTTCTAGGAATTGATCCATTTCTTCTAGGTTATACAATTGTTGGTGATATAATGTTCATAGCAGGCTCTTAATGATCCTTGGTATTTGTGTGGTATCAGGTGAATGTATTTCATTTGATTTTTGTCATCTTAGTCCTGCTAAGCATTGGTTAATTTTATTTTTTCAAGAAAGAAATTCTTAGTTTCATTGGTTTTTGCTGGTTTTCTGGTCTCATTTACTTCATCTTTTTTTTTTTTAACCTTCTGTTAACTTTGGTCTTAGTTTTCTTGTTCCTTGAGGTGTGAATATAGGTTGTTCATTTGAAATATCTATTTTTGGGGGGCGCCTGGGTGGCTCAGTGGGTTAAAGCCTCTGCCTTCAGCTCAGGTCATGATCTCAGGGTCCTGGGATCGAGCCCCTCATCTGGCTCTCCGCTAAGCTTTCCTCTCTCCCCCTGCCTGCCTCTGCCTACTTGTAATCTCTCTCTCTCTCTGTCAAATAAATAAATAAAATCTTNCGCCAAGCTTCCCTCTCTCCCCCTGCCTGCCTCTGCCTACTTGTAATCTCTCTCTCTCTCTGTCAAATACATAAATAAAATCTTAAAAAAAAAAATCTGTTTTTTTAATTTGTGAACTTTTTTCCCATCTGAAGATTTTAGTTTAAATTCAATTAGTCAACATATAGTACATCATTAGTTTAAGATGGGAGTATTCAGTAATTCATCAGTTGCTTATAACACATAGTGCTCATCACATCACGTGCATCTTTACTGCCCGTCACCCAGATGGCCCATCCCCCGCACCTCCCCTTCCTCAACCCTCAGTTTGTTTCCCAGAGTCCAGAGTGTCTCATGGTTTGTCTTCTTCTGATTTCCTCCCCTTCAGTTTTCCCTCCCATCCCCTACGGTCCTCTGCACTAATGCTTATATTCCACCTATGTGTAAAACCATATGATAATTGTCTTTCTCTGATTGACTTATTTCACTTAGCATAATACCCTCCAGTACCATCCATGTTGAAATGTTTCTTAATGTAGAATTTATCATTGAAGGCTTTCCTCTTAAAACTGCTTTTGCATTATTTCATAGCTTTTGATATGTTGTTTCCATTTTTTAAGATGCTTGATACCCATTTTTGATTCCTGCTTTAACCCATTGTTTCAGGAGCGTATTGTTTAACTTCCATGTGTTTGTGACTTTTCCAGTTTTCCTCCTGATCTAGTTTCATGTTAGGATGGGAAAATATTTGTGGTGATATGATTTCAATTATAAATTTGCTGAGACTTGTTTTGTGACCTGTCATATGAACTATCCTAGAAAATGTTTTATATGCAATTGAATATATATTCTGCAGCCATTGGATGGAATGTTCTGTACATATCTTTTAGGTCCATTTGGTCCAAGGTATGATTCAAGTACAAAATTTTTTTGGTGGATCAGTCCTCCAAACAGAAAACCATTGTTGAAAGTTGATATTCAAATCCCCATACTATTATTGTGTTGTTTATTTCTTCCTTCAGATTATAGTATTTAATATATTTTGGTGCTCTGATATTGGGTGAATATATACTTATGATCCATCTTCTCAAAGAATTGACCCCTATATCCTTATATAATGACTTTGTCTTATCATTTTTTGGTTAAAGCCTATTTTGTCATATATAACTATCCCTTCTTTTTTGTGTGTCCTTAAAGCTGAATGTCTTGTAAGCAACATACAGTTCAGTCCTTTTTGTTCTTTTTAATCCATTCAACCACTCTGTTGTTGTTGTGTGTTGTGTGTCTTTTTGGTTTGTTTTCTGGGGGTAGTGGAGGAATTCAGTCTATTTATATTCAGAGTATTGATGGGTAAGGACTTACTAATACCATTTTCTAGCTGTTTTGTAATTGCCTTGTTCATTTTTCTTGCTGCCTTACTTTGTAAATTGATTATTTTTGTAATGGTATGTTTTTATTTAATTTTTTTAATTATTTGTCCCAGGGGTACAGATCTGTGAATCATCAGGCTTACACCTTTCACAGCACTCACCATAGCACAAACCCTCCCCAATGTCCATAACCCATCCACCCTATCCCTACCCTCCCACCCCCCAGTAACCCTCAGTTTGTTTTGTGAGGAGTCTCTTATGGTTTGTCTCCTTCCCAATCCCATCTTGTTTCATTATTTTTCCCTCCCTACCCGCCATGACCCCCCGCCCTCACCCTCAAAGTTCCTCATATCAGGGAGATCATATGATAATTGTCTTTCTCTGATTGACTTATTTCGCTCAGCATAATACCCTCTAGTAATGGTATGTTTTGATATCCTCTTTTTGTGAATCTACTGCAGGTTTTTGCTTTGTAGTTACTATGAGACTTACATAAAAGAGACGTCTGTATACTTTTAACAGTGTGTTGTGTATTTTCATGTTACTAATTAGTGTTCTTACCCGCTCTAATACATCCAAACTCCTATTTTTTTTTTCCTCCTCCAACAGGTTGCTGGAACTTCTCTGGAAACCTCCTTTGGACTTCCACAAGAACTTTTTCACCCATGGGTGAGTGTCTAAGACCATGGTTTCTAAGGGCTCCTGGATTGCAGCAGAGATTGCTAGAACTGGTTTATGGGCTACTGCTTGGTCTGTTCCATAGGCTGAGGTCATCTGCCTGTTACTTGATTTGTGGGTGAGTGAGACAACTCCTGGGTCCCTTGGCATTTGGTACCAGGTCTCACAGCTCCTTCAAAGGCTCTTTTGTCTATGGATGGATGCAGAATTTGTGTGTGTCTGTGGTGTGGGGGGGTGTGGGCAAAAATGAGAAACAGCTTATGCCACCACGATGCTGGTGTCCCCTCCAAGCACCTCGTTCTTATGTTTTTAAAACTCTTATCTCCTAGAGCATAATGACTAATAGTTCTTTTCAAATATTCTCTTTCCTCATATTGTGTGTGTGTGTGTGTGTTCCTGTTTTGGTCTATCTTCATTTCAGAAGTATTTCCTACACATCTGGTGATCTTGGGCTGTACATTTTAAGAGTGGGTTATTGAAATGCTCTTTGGAAAGTCTCATGTGAGGATAGGACTTGCTGACTTTTGTGACTGAGTTTCACTGGGGGGTGCTGGATGCAAAATTCAGTATATGTGGGTCTTTCTATTGGGTTATAGTTTTTGCTAGGGAGAATTCTTCAGTCTCCTGGCTAAGGAGCATATGCCTGCTGCTTTGAGTTTGGGGACTTAAATTGGGAAAAGAACTAGAGATTTCACATTCAATGTGTGGATTTTTACTGATTTCCCATGACTTCAGAGGCACTTGGTTCCTCCAGGGAATTCCTGCATCTAAGGAATTAGGCCTGTCTTTTGAAATAAGTTCATTGCAATTTTAGTCTAGTTGGGAAGAAGTAAAGATAAATGTGTGTTTATGTTTAGTTGGAACCCCAAAGTTGATGGAGATTTATGGAAAATTCATTTATATTCAACACAATTTCTATGAGGAGTTGAGGTAAAAGGATCATATGGAGTTTGAGTAGCAACTGATCAACCAGTGACTCTCCGTTCGAGGAGAACTTTAAAGTAGTTAGGGATTAGGGCTCAGCTGAGTGGCTTCTAAGACCTCTGGCCAGGGATATGTAGCAATGAGTTTTCAAAATACACTAAGGATATAGTTTGGGATGTAAAAGAATTTGAGGGCATTGCCCCTCTCTTTGTAATATGAAAGGTCTTGGGCTTATTTCAATCTGCATTGTCTCTAAATTAGTTTGTCTTCAGCTTTCCAATATTGACCTTAGAGTTGTTAAGGCAATACTTTATACTTGCCAAAACCCTCACATACATTTGCCCTTCCACATTTTTTTAGTTGTGAAAGATAAATGTGTAATATACATATTTACTGTAACAATAATAAAAGTACACAAATATCAAATTGGTTATATATCCAAGCCCATATATGGCAGTCCCTAACAGTGTGGTGGGTAGAAGTTGAAAAAAATCTTAAAAGTTTCATGAAGAGCAGCTACTTTACCAGAGGTTCATTATCATTCTTTATTCTGAGATCATCATCTCCCATCCCATGGAACTTTAGTTAAATTCAGAGCAAAGTTTCCTTTCTGGACTCAAAGAGGTTGAGACTTCTTGGTCCAAAAGACTAAACTGTTTGATTTTATAATTTAACAGTATTTCTTTACATCAGACAGAATTGCATCTCAGAGGACTATTTTCTTTAGAACATGCCTGTGTATAGATTTGGATATCCCTACAGCAATGTAGTCTTGCCTTTGGTCTGGATAAGTTCATGTGCATTTGCTTAAGCTACTGCTGATAGGAGAATAGAATGTAAGACCTGGCTGGAAAACATGGGTAGATGTGATCTTCACCTTATGTGGCCTGAGTCTGATGCAGCTCAACACAAGATAGACTGTTGAGGCCCCAAATTTTACATTGACGAGTGAATATCCAGACCTCGGAATTAATCTACATGAACTATTGTGTATTTTGGGGGTCACAGTTGCTTTGCAAACTGGCCACCTTATGTGGAAGGCAGGGAGGGACCAAAGAAAGAGACAAAGCCCTCCAGATTGGCAGGTGGCAATTTTAATAAGCAAGGAAACTTACTTAGAAGGCTTGTCTTGGGTGGCTACAAAACAAGCAGATCTCCAATACCTGGCTGCCAAATCTTAAAAGTTTATATGAAGGCCTTAACTGGGTTCTTAGTCACATGTTACTGCCCAGATGATCTCAACATATTATTTCAAGGGTATGTCCTTGAGGAAGCTTCTAATGGTAAGGCAAGCTGATACATGTTCCAAAGACAGGGAAAGGGGGGAGGAACCTCTGACTGCCTAAGTAAAGTTGTACATCAACTGGTGGTCATGTCTTCTTGATGACTTTCCCCAATACTCCTTCCAGAGGTCATTGAGCAAAACCTCATTATGGAGTTTTACCTTGAAGGCGAGAGGCAGGTCTCAGATCATGGATTGAGCCTGGGGAAGTAAGGAATAAACTCCTGTATTTTTCTGGGCTTGAGATTAAGAACTCCTTTCACTGGAAACCAGGATGTGTTCAAGGACCTTTTGCTAGGAAATATGTATGGTGTTCATAAGCTGGCCCCTAAAATGTGGTCTAGATGGGAGAGCTACAGGTATGGATCTCTTGAAGTTAGTCTTGGGTCTTGGCTTGTAGGTTATGATAGCACCATACATTTAAAAAAATGGTTTCAATTTTACTGTCTTATTTCCTTTTCTTTGATCTATTATCCCCCAAACAGCAATAAAATCTGGTTGACTTGATCTCTGCTATAACCAAACTTGAGAAAGCATTATACTCAGGCTTTAGACAAAGCAGTCTAAGGGAGAGGAGTGGTTAAAACGACAAGAAACATAACGTCTGAGGAAGTGGGAAGAGGTCATATATGCAAGCACTGGTCCACATAAGAAGCCTGGAACCAAGTGGCTGGCTCAGATATCAGGTGACTAGATGGATCTGAAGGGCACGCAAGCATTTCTCAAGGAGTCCAGAACACTTGGGATGGAAATTTGATAAATACTAAACTTATGCAGTCAAATGGGATAAGGATCTCAGATATTGTAATTTGGGGATTTAGGGATTCATGAGAGAGATGGACCCACACTGGTCACATTGATAAAACAAATTACTTTGTGGTTTTTGCTTTTATAGGAAAATATGCCCTATTCTTTTGATGTCCTCCTGGACCCTTATGGAGCAACAGATGTGAATTATAATTCTTAGTGACTTCCTTTCCCTTCTTCTTTTAATGAGATCCAGACAGACATGTTGGTTTTCTTTTCCTTTCGTGTTTAGTCTGATCCCGATTGCATACCCACTCACCAATCTCAAATCCTCCACACTTGGTTCTAAGTTCTCCCTCACCTGTGAAGAAGCTCCTGCTCCTCCTCCTTTCCCACCCCCACCCCCATCTCTTTGGCAGGAACTCTACCACCTTTCCTAGAACTTTGTTATTGGCCTAAACAAAAAAGGTATTAAAACTTTCCACGCGTTAGCTCCACTTTTCCGTAATTCTTAAATTTTTTAGACTCTTCAGGAAGTCCCCACAGACTCTGCCAACTCTGACTTTAATCAGTACACCAGCACCTGCTGGTGGTGCCCACAGGTATCTGCTACATCCAGTCACTGGTCATTACCATTGTGTGTGTGTTGATGTGTGTACTTTGCTCAAGGCTTTTACTGCCCATGCTTCACCTCTGGGCTTAGGGAAGTAAAAAGAAGCCCATCTTTTACACAGAGTCTAAGAACCCCAGCCAAATTTCTGTTTTCTTTTTGTGGGTATAAACCTTCTTTGAAATAATTTTTTTCTATGATTTTCCTGGTTTCTACTTTTTGGTCTGTTTTAATTGTCAGGTATCTAGTTCCTAGAGTAGTGCATAGTATACAGTAGGTGCTTAGCAAATGTTTGGGGGAATGAATAAACCTAAAGTGAGCCAAAACTTGGTTTCAATTCTAAATTCTCAAAAGAGACGGACCTGCCTATATCTTTAAGATTTCAGAATAGATCAGGATTCTCTGGCACCCTCTTTCTTTCTAAATTATATTCTATGGCCTCCAACCCTTGAGAGTACCATGCCATCTCTAAAGTTTCCACAGTGTTCTTCAAAGCCTGCCTTTTTGCCCTGTGGGAGTGAATAGTCCTTGAGCCATCTCTCCATGCCAGACATGTTATAGTTGTTTTATAGGTAACTATGTAATTCAATTGCTATAATAAACTTGAGATAGTTGATAACATTCTCATCTTTTAAATGAGACAGAATTATAGAGGCCAACGTTCCACCTCTGGTAATCTTGTTAGGACCTAGGATTTGAGTGTAAGTAAAGTCAGAGTCCCTGTTCTTCACAGCTATGCTGTCCTCTCTCCCTGCCCCAGGTTCCAGAACGCTCTTGCTTTCTTCCCTCTTCTTGAGAAAGCAACCTTAGTGTTAGCATTAGGAAAACTATGCCTTATGCAATGAAGAAACACTCGTGAATAATTTGGCTTTGTTTTTAATATTTAGGATGCACTGTTGGCCTCCTAAACATTTTGGTGCTTTTTGTGACTATGGTCTAATGAATTTACAGTTTCCTAGTGTATGTTTATAAACCTTATGATGTTTATAACATTTCTTATTTAAAATATTGTTTTTATAAAGACTGTTCCATTGGCGTGTCCTTTCTTCCATACCTGCCACACCCCATCACCCCTGCATGTATTTAATACCTGTTAAGAGTCTGGCACTCTGTTAGACACTGGATTACAAAGATTATCAAATATATATGTTCATCTCTCTTGCCAGTTTAAATTTCTTCAGGGTCTTCTCATTTTCTTAGGATAAATAGTGAAAACCAAAGCATGACTTAAAAGCCCTTCATGATTTGGCTCCTGTGTCCCTCCCTCTTCACCCTGTTTTCTCTATTTTTTTTTTTATTTCTGTATTTGACAGAGAGAGAGAGAGATTACAAGCAGGCAGAGAGGCAGGCAGAGAGAGGAGGAAGCAGGCTCCCTGCAGAGCAGAGAGCCCGATGCGGGCCTCGACCCCAGGACCCTGGGATCATGACCTGAGCCGAAGGCAGAGGCTTTAACCCACTGAGCCACCCAGGCGCCCTGTTTTCTCTCCTCTTTACCTTGTTTCCCATTTTAATCTCTTTCTCTCTACTTCCAACCCCCCCCCCCCAGTAAATGAACTCTCCTGAACTTCTTTCAGTAATGCTATCCTCTCTAGCTTTAACATGTCATTCTTCTGTCTGGAGTACTATCCTCCTCGTTTGCCTAAAACTTGTTTTTTCATTTTTGGCTAAACTCTCTGCAGGAAGGTTTTCTAATCCCCAGAGTCTGGATAAGGGGCCCCTTTTCACCACTTCTGCGTATTCTATGCTTCCCTGATTGTAAATAGGCAGGGGTTTACTTTCTTTTTCCTCACCATTTTGTGCCCTCAGTATAAGGCCATTCCTGATAGAGAGATGGCAGTGCATTCCAGAGGCAGGGAAGGGAGATGGGCTGTTTGGGAAAGGGCAAGTGTGTTGTGGTGTTTTTTTGTTTTTAATTTTGGCTGCCTTTAAAAACAGGAAAGCATCACCTTTTCTTCCAAGTAACTGTTAATGTCTGCTTCATCTGTCTTGTTATAGGTTTTTGTTTTGTTTTTTTCTGGAAGGATTGCAATTCACCCCTTATTCTCTTCTTTGCATTCAAAGTATACTAAAATCCTTTAGAAAGCAGAAAGCATTGGTAACAGGAAACCTCTTACTTTTGGCAAAACTCAGTACTTTATCACACATTTTGGAAACTTCTTGCCAACTTCAAAATCCTTTTGTTGAAAGTTTTGTGTTCCTTGAAAGAAACGGGGAGCTTCCCTGGAATCCCTTGGATTAGTTATGGTTAAGTTGAAGACCCAACTGAGGTTGCTGTGTATGTGAACTGAAGATCCAGCTATTCTAAAAACCAACCAGCTGAACATAGTCTTGGCCTGGATTATTAGGGGCAGGATTGGGATGGGTTTCTTTCAGCAGTGATTATCTCCTCCAAGCATTGCTTCTTTGGTAGGAGAGAGGGAACCATTCTTCTTTCCCCTCTTTACAATTAACTGAAACACATTTAATTTGACCTTATGAAAAATGCTACCATAGTCATTTCCTTGGGCCACTCATCTTACATGTTCAATTCTTGGTCATCACAGGAATGCTGTCTGTGTGCACCATGGAGGGTAAGACATGAACTCCGTTGGAGTTTTAATTGTAAAACTAAATTTCCTAAATGCTCAGGCTTTATGGTTAGGTGCTCACATTCAACTAAACTAAACTAAAAAAAAAAAAGTATTAAGTCTGTCACTTCTCATGACTCAGCTCTTAGAATTCTGGGCAGGAGTGAGAATTCCAAATGGCGTAGCAAGGAAATGGTACAATGATGAGAAGAAATACTGCATTGTGATTGTCAAATGTCATCTGCTTAACATTTGATCTGGTTTATGCTTATAGCAGGATACAGGTGGAGCTATAGAAGAAGAATATGCCAATCAAAAATATAATTTCTCTCCCTCACTTTTTCTCCTGTGATCCCTAGAACTCTGACTTTGATTTCTGCCTGCCTTTTCCCCCCACCAAATCCAGGAGTGGTGCATCTGTTCTCCCTGCTGCCCTTGTCAACTATTGCTCACTCTTAACTTGGGGATGGACCTGCTGCTACCCCTTCAGAGCTGCTCCCTCTCCTACTTCCTGCCTACTGCAGCAGTTACTGCAACTACTGTAGTCACACTGAACCTAAAGGATGTGGCTGCTCTCCATGTGGAATGTGCCCAGTAATGAAGCCAGAAGAGAAAAAGCAGAGCTCAGAGCTTGATAATCATGATTATATTGTTTGGACCCTTAGATCCAGGCATGTCTGAAGCCAGCATTACCTTTTAGACTATTCTGCTTATACTAGCTTTAATGGCATTTTATTCAAGTGCTCTGGTCATTAAAAACCCTGACTCATTTCCTAGAAGCTAATGTATGCTTTTCTCTTGATCATCCCAGCTGGGCACAGCCATAGTGGTAGCAACAAAAGTCTCTATTTTCACGTTTAATCTCTTTTTTTCTGCGGGCTTCATCTTTGGGCAGATTCCATGTGGCATCCATGAAGACCACTAGATTCCTACCCCAGCAGAGAGAAAGCATTTGTAGAACTGGTAGGAAGATCTTGGAGGAGGATCCTGACTGGCTTGGCTCCAGAGACTTATCCCTGAAGCAATCATGATACTTACGGGAAAGGAAGCTTTGACAGGCCAGGCCTAATTTCATGACTACCATTTGGGGTGGAGATGGGGCCAGCACTATCAGAACAAGAAAGATGTACTCTAAGGCTGATAAAGAAAGGGATTATGGGACTATCCATTTGGATCAGCAAGGGCTACTCTTTGCCTTAATTTTGGCAAAGGACCAGGTTCCTTGAGGAAATTCATGAAGACTGCCTTGTTTCTGGGAAGAATGGGTTATGTCTTCTCATCTCCTGGATGGAAAGCCTTGATGCCTATCCCACAAATCCCTCCCCCCTAATATGAATACCACAGCTGTGCCTGCCAGTTGTTTTAGGTCTTATTCTGGTTTTATCAGAAATCTGAGGAGAGACTTAGGTGCTACTTCTTTATTAGGGAGTGCAATTCCAGGGAACAGAAGGAAAGGAAAACTGAAATGAGTTAGGAAAGGAGGGAAAGCCAATATAAAGGTGCATTATTAAATCAGCTACCACTTGGTGTTAAGAGCACTGGAGAGCTCAGTCTTGCAGCATCACTTTCTGAGATTGTGTGAATGACCAGTTTGCAAGAGGTCTGTCCAAGGGAGGAAGGAGCCAGTGGATACGTTCTTCCTATCTGCCCTTGGTCAAAAGTTAACTTCCGGGGTGTTAATTTCTCTGAACTTCTTGAATATGCATATGTGGGCTCTGCAGTGTGTCCTGTCTCAGTATTGGCAAGAAACCCTGGGCAGGAGGCAAGAAGTACCTGGTGCAGGTATGAGAAGAGGTGTTACATTTTGCTGCTGTACTACAAAATAGTGCCTTCTTGGGGAGGGAGGTGCAGTCACAGTGGCTCCATCACCATAATGACCAGCTGCAAACTTTGAAATGACTTGGACAGGGTTTTTTTTTTTAAAGGGTCTTTAAAATTAAGTATTTCTTGATTTAAATAAACTCTACACCCAACATGGGGCTTGAACTCATGACCCCAAGATCAAGAGTTGCATGTTCTACTGACTGAGCCACCCAGGTGCCCTGACTGAGGAATTGATGAAACAAACTATCGTTGCTGCTGTTAAAGCTAGTCACAAGGCCTTAATTGATATTTAGCATCTTCTTCCATCTCTTCTAGATTTTCCCCACCTGTGGCCCATACTTCAGTGGTTATGGAATTCTATGTCTTATTAATATCAGGTTGTGATTGCTTCAATTGTTTATTTTGTTTATTGAGCACAGAAGCACTAAGGGATGTTCCAGGGAATCTTCTGCTTCTAGACTGGCTCTTTCCTTCATTCATTGTGTTAACAGCTCCCCTAGCTCCCATGGCAGTCAGGATCAAATCACTCCTACCAATCGAATGACTTTTTTGTCTAGCAGCATGAGGAAGAATTGACCTTTGGTATTACAGTGAGCAGTTCACTAGAACCCTTATGTGCACGATCCCTGCCCCCCATGGAAAAATCTGTTGCTCACTCTGCTCACCCCACTTCCACCCCCACCCAGAATTGGAAATAGGATAAGAAACAAAAATTCACTGGTGAATCATCAGGAATGATAAGGGCCAATCCTTTCATTCCTTGGTTTCTGAACCTCCATATTCTAAGTATTGAGAACAATACTTATTCCCTAAATAGACATACTATATTCTACAGAAGAGAGCCCCAACCCCATAATGGTGATCCTCAACCTGCTACCTTAGCTGAGCCTTTAATAGGCTAATCACTGTCGTGTGAGGATGGCTGCTTTGGGAGGGTAATGAGTAATTGACCACATGGTCATGTACCCATTGCTGAATGTTGTTGATAAGAACTTGGTCCATTGGTCCAAAGCAATATTATATGGGTTATCCTGTCAGTAAGGCAGTAATTCTGTAAGTCTGTAGATGGCAATGCTGGCAGTAACACAGTAGCAGGGAAACCAAGCCTGTATCCAGAGTAGATACGGATTCCAGTTGAGATTAATTGCTATCTCCTTCAGGATAAAATGGACCTGATATAATTAACCTGTCATCAAATGGTTGCTGGATTTCCTGCAGAATGGTGCCGTATGAAGGATCAGCATTAGTCTTTACTGTGGAAAGTTTGTGTATTCAACAACAGAACTGGATGAATCTTGCTGAGAGGGAGTCCATGCTGCAGGATTCTTGCACAATCTATTCCTACCCCCATAGTCACTGTTCCTGGTCCTATTATGCCATCTGGAAGTGGTTAAGAAGACATCCTGGCTGATTTCCACAGGACAAATAATTTCAATCCATTTCATTTTTAATGGTGGTCTTTGTGGTGAATGCTCTCTGGAGGACAATGTGAGACAAAGTTTTCCCCATGCTCATATGTCCACTATATTTCTTTCAAAGACTTTTCTCTCTAATCTTCTAATCTGTTCCTACCAGGCCCCTGACCTCAGCCAGCCAGTTCATTCACCACTGCCCAAGATTACTCGTATATCTATATTTCAGGGCATTTCTGTCTCTGACAAAGTGAACAGTAATATATACTGATGACAACTCCGACCATTAAGATTTCTTGAACGATTGCCCTTTAAAGCCCACCCTGAGGGAGCCTAAAATCCCAGGAAGCAGGAGTGTAGGAAAAGGAGAATGAAGCCTGGGAGGTGGAAAACCTACCATATTGCCATATTACCCAACTGATATCAGGGACAGTGACCCCATAAATGACCATTTCTCAGGACAGTCTGTTCAGAGAGGAAGGAAGAAGACTTCCACTAGTCAGGGCTTTACCCCGAATATTCCTATGTACTTTCAGGTCACATATATGAAACCCTGGGGCAGGAGGCAAGAGGGGATGTGCTAGAGGTAAGTGGTGGAATGCTGTTGGGTTGTGCCCTTGTGAAGTTGGTCAAATTTCCCACAGAGATGGTAGCTACTGCAGCCACTGAGGTTGGAACAAGTGGCTAAATGCCCTGGGGACAGGTGAATATGAAAGGATATGACTTGGTATGTAAGAAGTGTCCAGTTCATCTTCCCTCCTTATAGAAACCTTCCTTGTGGAGTGATGGTACACTTATAGGTTTCATTTAGTCTCCATGGTCCCCGCCCCCCCAGATACTTCTGTGAATTAGGCATGTACGCTATTGGTACACATATAATGTATCCACAGACGAGGTTGAGGACACAAAGTTGAATCAGGCCTGGTCAGTATTTTCTGAAGGAGTTTGAAGTCTGTTATATCCTCATTTGACAGATGGGAAAATGAAGAGATGGTGATTTTCTCCAAGTCATTCAACCAGAACGTGGCAAAGCTGGATCTATTAACATTTTATGCCTCCTATTCCAAATAAATTGTACTGCCTATACCAGTTACTGGAGCATTAAAACAGCAAATGACTGGTCAGCACAGGGTCATGACTCATTGCAGAGCTTTGAGTTTTGAACAGTGCCCCATAGTACATGAGATTTGTAAGTTCTTCAGTGATAATACCATACTGGTGAAGGTAGATCAGGAGTGTTTTTTTATGCTACATTTGCAATAGATGAGAGGATGGACAAGTTTATTGTTGAAGGGTGTTTATCTTTCTGATTGCAGAACCAAAACTAATTGTGTTATCTTTAGAAAAGTTATACTGAAAAAAATACAAGTAGGGCAAATAATACCAATATCATTTTTATCTTAATGTTATGACTGTCTTCCTGTATCACTTAATATTTTATTACATCTTTAATGATATCCCATTATATGGAATATATGGTTCCATTATATGGTTCTATCATAATGTGTTTAACCAAATGTTTTTTTTTGTTGGACATTTTTCCAGTTTTTCAGTATTAAAAATACTTCATTATATAGCCATAGAGGTATCTTTGTGAAACCCATGATCATTTTTTTATAATAACTTCATCATGGAATTCCTGATTCAAAAATATGTACTTTGATGCATATCTGTATATGAAAGTGCCCATATCCTCACTCTTACCAACTCTAGATATTATAATTTTTCAGTATTCATGTGGTAGAAAACTATAAATCCTCCTCTAATGAGTGCTGGAAAAGCTTTTTTTTACTAGAAGGTAACAGGAATTCTACTCCAAACCAGGGTAGAGTTAGCATGTTTAACACTTATTTATATTATAGTAAATACTTCCAAAATTGGCCACAATTTTTCCTTCCCCATATCTGACTTTGTCAATGTGACTATTTTTATTTTCAATGTGTCTTCTGCAAAAATGAGTAGATATCTTTAAGATGCCCACCGGCTTCTTATTCCCAGGACTATATCCTTGAAATGGTTGCTAGTATGGGAATAATAGGTGTGGGATACATTCCAAGAACAGAAGAGGGTGAGGAGCTTCCTGATTCACCAGATCAACCAGCAGTCACAATCTCTCCATGATCTCCAGCAACTTGTGACTTGCTTTGACTAACAGAATGTAGCAAAAATGGTTTGCTGTTTCTGAGCCTAGGCTCCTCACACAGAAGCTTTTCACACTTCCATTTGCTCTCAGACTATGGGACCACCATGTGAGTAAGCCCAGGCTGCCCTTTGGATGATACGCACATGGCCCAGGTAGTCCATAATCCCAGGAGTTATCCAGTGAACCCCAGCAACAAAGCTGTGTAGCTGATTTGTAGTTGAGCACAAATGTGAATGAGTCCTATTAAGATGAGAAGAACCATTCAGGTAAGCACAGCCTAAATTGCTGACTCTTAGATTCCTGAGAAAAATCAATGATGATTATTTTATGTCCCCACATCTTGGGATAGTTTGCTACCCAACAAACATTAACTGTGAAATGCTGATGATATTATTTTCGTGAAGATATAATCATTATCTTAAATGAAAAATAGAAATGTTTCAGCAACCACTAATTAATCCATTTCTCCCGTATATATCCTCTGGAACTATTTGGGTATATAACTCAATACCAATTATATACTCAATAGGAAACGTGTACATTATGCTCACCAAAGAGATGCACAAGGGTGTATATAGCAATATGTTTATAATAGAACAAAACTGGAAATAGAAATGTCCATCAAAAATAGGTAAATACTTGTATATTCATACGGTGGAAGACTTTATAATTATAAATCGCATGCAACAATGTGGATGAATTTCATAAATGTCAAGCTGAGTAAAAGAAGGCAAGCACAAAAGTGTTACATACTGCATGATTGTATACAGAAAGTTCGAAGGCAGGCAAACTAATCTCTGGTGCTAAAAAGTGAAGGGAATGGCTATTTTGGGGGAGGTGGGTAACGAATGGGAGGAAGAAGTATTAGGGATTCTAATGACTGAGGGCATGGATGATCTTCTAAGATGCTGATAGTGTTCTGTTTCTTGATCTGAATGGGCATTATACAGGTCTGTTCACTCTGAATATTTGAGCAATTTCTGACTTGAGTACTTTTCTGTATGTGTATTATACTTTAGTAAATAAGTATATTATTTAAAAAATGAGTAGAGCCTAGAACTGCTGAAGAGTTTCCCATAGAAGAGCCATGGGGTTGTAAATAACAATGGTACCAAAATGTAGCCAAGAGTGCTGTTTCATTAGGAGGACCAGCATGTTGGTGCTCAGTATACTAGGTCTTGAGTAGTCTTGGGATCGAGAGACCCAGAGGGGGCCAGGTCCAAGTCCTTTGGTTCTGACTGATGATGTGGCATATAGGCAAAGATCAACTGGAGGGTTTGGCGGGGGATAGTGGGACTGACTGTCGGTAAATCCTATTAATTTAAAGAGCATCATTGAAGTCAGAGAGGATCTTGCGGAAAGCAAAACAGCAGGTGAGCTGCAATTGACAACGAACTAACCTCAGGAAATAAAAGGGTTTTGATAGTAATACAGATTTACACATGCGCAGGAGATCATGTACCAGGAAACTGGTTGTAAACAGGGCTCAGTCCAGGAGATCAGGGACAGTACATCCCTACATACAGACAACATGCAACTCTGAAGCTGTGGCTTGCCGGTTGATCCAATGGTGACAATTGTCTTCTCTGATAGGTGAGAAATTTCCTTCGTAGTGAATATAGGGCTGTTCTCCTCAAAGTGAGACAAGAGGCACTAGGGACCTAGTAGTGGATGCACAGAGAAAGAATGATATTCTCTGGGGAGAGTTCAGTTCTAATGATTGTAGTGATATAGGAAGGAATGATAATTCTTGTAATTGTGCTAGTGGCAAGGGAAAACTTACTGCTGTGTGGGTTCAAGATAATTAGAACCAAAACCGTTTAATTGGAAGATGTCCTACCTTAGCTGCTACAGCTTCTAGTATAAGAACAAACAACAGTTGGTCTTCAAATGCCAATCGTGATATGGCATGAATCCATCTCACTAAGCATGAACCAAGCATGTGTTTGGAAATGGCAAGCAAAATACTAATGCTTCCATAATACCTCATTTTATGCAACACTATTTTCAGAGAAGTTGACAAATATCCCATCTGAAACTCAAAACATACTCAAGGGAGGGAGTGCCTGTATTCCTACTCACCTAAACAGATGAGTCAGCTGGATCCTAAGCAGGAAAATGTGACTTATCTAAGGGCCTACAATTCAAGAGCTCAAGCGTCACTTTCCTCATGTGTTGTTTTCCTCGCTAAGCCGTGATGTGGGCTGGCAGTGGGACACCAACTAAAGGTGGCATGGGCTATTAAGGATTATGGGTTTTTGTTTTTTGTTTGTTTTTTAAACTTTTAGAGATTTCACATCACTGTCTTAGAACTTAGAAATGGAAGGTTGACACATGGACTCCACTGCTTGTTAAAGCTTTGTTTTTTTCTGTTTTTGTTTTTGTTTTGTTTTTTTAGGAAACAAGCAACATCTGAGTTTCCCAAAGACTTGTTTGTGCTTCCCTTGATAAGACCTCAGAGCCCTTTGCCAGAAACTCATAAGATAATGCTGTTTAGAACTTTGTGCCTAAAAACCACCCTTTATGTATATATGTGTTAAAATGTATGTTGTGAATCATAAGTTCTGGTCTGAGAACCAAGATCTGCATTTAACAAACTCGTAGCTGATGCTCCATGTTTCTAGATGGAATGTGCAGTAGTAGGGATGGAATATGTTCTCGTGGTCACTGTGGACTGAGTGCTTTAGTGTGAAGTCTTAGGCACTAAAGCCTCTAGAAATTGACATCTTTATCAAGAAATGGTATACCTAGGGGCGCCTGGGTGGCTCAGTGGGTTAAAGCCGCTGCCTTCGGCTCAGGTCATGATCCCAGGGTCCTGGGATCGAGGCCCGCGTCGGGCTCTCTGCTCAGCCAGGGAGCCTGCTTCCTTCTCTCTCCTCTCTCTGCCTGCCTCTCTGCCGACTTGTAATCTCTCTCTCTGTGTCAAATGAATAAATAAAATCTTTAAAAAAAANGCTTTAGTGTGAAGTCTTAGGCACTAAAGCCTCTAGAAATTGACATCTTTATTAAGAAATGGTATACCTAAAACAGCATCTAGGAAAATCTTTGAGTTTCCGATCCACTGAAAAAAAATTTATTTCTTGGAAAATTTGAGTTTACTTTTTTCCTGTTGTTCAAGAAACAGAATTATGGGTCACTGGAATGCCCACTCTATGGCAGCCACAACTTTAGACACTGAGCATAGAGCAGAGCACAAAATGGAAAATGTCCCCATCATTGTGAAATTTAGGTTAGTGGGGGTGAAGAGAAGGGGCAAGTCCCACTAAAAGTGAATGTAATTTCTAGAATGGTTATCAGCAATAGAGAAAAAAACCCACCTTTTTAGAAAGAGAAGGCAGTATAGTAAGAGGGTGTGGGGTGGCAGTTTTAAATCAAAAGACCTCATGGAGAAGAGGGTGTAGGGAATAAAGATAAGGAGGTAACAAAATGAGCTGTGGGCTATCTGATGGGAGAATATTCTAGCCCAAGGGAATTACAAGTACAAAGACCTAGAGATGGAGCAAGGCTGGCATGTTGACAAAATAGCAAGAAGGCAGGTGTGGTTAAGGGGAGGGCAGGGAAGAGTAGGGAGGTGAAGATGGGAAGAGGGGTCTCTTAGAGCCCTGTAAGCCACTGTGCAAACATGGTCTTTTCCTGAGTAATATGGGATGTCCTTTGATGGTTTTACAATCACTCTAGCACCTGTGCTAAAAATCTGTAGAGGTTAAAGGTAGAAGCCATGTGACTGTGTCGGAGGATATTGGTCATTCTGGTGACAGACAAGGGTGGTGGTTGATGGAGTGGTGATGAGAAGTGGTCAGGTATATTTAGACAGATGTGATTTTTCCCTATGTGTTTCTCTGGATTGTGGGGAAACAAGGATTTATTAATCTGGGGGTTTGACTCATGAAGCTGCTGGCAGTTGGTTGACAGGAGACTTTTTCTTTCTTTCCTATTTTCTTTAAAGCATACTACTTCATTTTGTCTCTGCTGCTGGATTATCACTTTTTTATTACTTAAAATTATGGAATGTTGTGAGCAATAGTATTTGAGGTTAACCTTCACCCATACAGACTTTAGAAAAATTTAGTAGCTTGTATTCCATTTTTAAGTTTTATATCACAGATGGGAGTCTTTCCATTGAAAAAAAATTAGGAGTGGCAGCAATTATCAGTGTTTCTTTCCTCATAAGTTTAACTCGAGTATTAAAGATAGAAAATCTCCAAAAACCTCACTATTCTGGGGATGGCAAATACGTACCAAATACTGTCGGTCTACCACTTTCTCACCAATGGCAGACATTGCTAAATGATCACAGTGTTCTTTGTCACTGAGCCCTGATGGAGCATTGGAATCTTTATCACAATAACCACAAATAGATCAGAGTTGGCATGAGTTAAAACCCATTTGCCATTTTTGTGTGCAATCCTTCTTCCTGACAGCTTAATAGGATTGGACAGGAGACTATTATGCAGTGGTACAACTGGAGCCAGACTTCATCTCTGTCTTATCAAATCCTGTCTCCATCGCTTGCTAGCCCTGTGATCCTAAACTAGCATCTTAACATTTCCAAGCCTCTGTCTTCTCTATAAAATGGGGAAAATATGAATACCTATCTTATAAATAGCTAGGAGAATAAAATAAAGTGCTTAATACAGGGCCTTACCAGATTCATTTAAACACTTAATCTCAAATGTTATTACTTGAGTTAGAGCTTAATACACTGATTTCTTCATTATACAAAATTTATAGAAGCATCCTGCCTTTGTCACTTTGTCTTTATCTTTTTTCTTTTTAAAAACATCCTTAGCCTTACAAGCATGCCTATATTTTCTCCAAGAAAGGAAATCTGCCATGCAAACAACTCCTAAGTCCACACGGGCATTACTGGAGGCTCTCATCCCTGCTTGAACCTCCTCTGGGTTTTGGGTTGAGAGGGGTTCAGTGTCCAGAGGCAGGTAGATGGTGTAGTGGAAAAGCCATGGCTGGAGGAAAGGACTTTGGTGTTCTGGTCCTGGATCTAACATTTTACATTGGATCTGTATGTGGACATTCCCTTAGGGACAAGATACATTTGTGAAGTGGTACTAAGTGATGATACATATTTCAGGTTCATTATAAGCAATGAAGATTTTTGTCAAGCTGGTTTGAGACACAATCATTTTGTTACACTGTTGATATGAAAAAATACTTCTCGGGTTCCAAAGCCTTTATGTACTTTATAGTATGGCTTTTTTTGTTTTTTGCTTTTTATTTAATTCTAAAAAATTTTAATTCCATTATTGTTAACATACAGTGTTATATTTGTTTCAGGTGTGTAGTATAGTAATTCAACATCATAGTATTTTAGTCAGAAAGTCCATTTTCCTTAATTGGTCTTGTAAAGGCAGACTCCAAATTATGGTTATGATGACATCTGTGCTCATAAATGCCAAGCCATTGTCGAGGAAAATGCAGTTAATCAGGGCTAGTCTGGTATTAGCTCCCTTGAGTTTCATCTTCAGTCTCCATGTCACAGGGATCCACGTCTGGTGAGTTGAAGAGGCCATGTCTGGGTCCCAAGTGCTGGACTCAGAGGCTGTTGCTGAAGACGTTTCAGCAGTGTCCTCACTAGTGCCATTCCACTTAAGGAATGCAGATCTTTCTAGAGACATGTTATATATATTAGCTTGATTCTTGAAACGTCCATAGATAAACTTAAGGGCCATTATTGTGAGATTTTGGCTATAGAAGAAAGATGTTTTGTGCTGTAGGGTAGTAATTTCACTGAGGCTCACTATGGCCTACATCTTAGATGAATCTCATTCATCCTCACTCTGGAGTTTTACTTTTCTTCTGACACTGTCAGACAGCAATAATTAAGGGAATTCCCCCCCCCCCCCCCCCCCTTTAGGACTGAATGAACCTTAAAATCCTTCTAGGGAGATATAACTAGGTAATGGAAGAGGGCATACAAAATCGATTTGTCCTCTCTGGCCTAAATCAAACTCATTTTTAAATTCATTCCATCAAGATTTTATTCTAGTTTTCTATTGAACAGAAATCTGTTAGTCTAATTGTTCATTTCTTCCTTGGTTACTCAAGATTTTCCTTTGTATTTGTTTTCTATAATTTCAGTGGTTTTTATTCTTCTTGGCACTTCTTATGCTTCTTGAATCTTAGGATTCTTTTTTTCATTGTAGGTCATGTCAGCCATTGCTTTCTTGAAATAGCCTCTCCATTTACTCCTTCTAGATGTAAATTAGAGCTGCTCTTTCTCTTCTAGTCCTCTTAACTTATTGTATTTTCTGTTTCATTCTGGATTTTCATGGATCTCTTTTCCAGTTTAAGTCTCCGAAATTGCTTAATCTGTTTACTATTCAATTTCAGCGCCTATATTTTATTCTGAGGCATGTTGGTGGTTTAATTTTTTTCCCACAGTGTCTCATTCTTAGGCTCCAGACTTTTTATTTCTTTTATAACATTTTATATTTGAGATTCTGTAACATTAGGTGAAGTGTTCCTGAATTGTGTATTTTTTGATAGCGTCATCTTAGGACTTTGAGTCTTCCATTGGTGTATGTAATAATTTTAAAAACACTTATTTCCTATTTTCTTGCAGATCCTTTTGGAATACACTGTCTCTAGTTCAAAATGGGTTGTCCCTTTGTGTATTTTATTTGATTTTTTTAAAAGATATATTTATTTTAAAGAGTGGGGGGAGGGGCAGAGAAGGAGCAAGAAGAGGGGCAAGCAGGTTCAGCAACGTGGAGCTCAATCCCATGACCCCGAGATCATGACCCGAGTGGAAACCAAGAGTCAGTCACTCAGCCAACTGAGCCACCCAAGTGCCCCTCGTTTTGCATCTTAGATCACAGTGGGGATTTACAGATGGAAGCTGTAACTGTTCTCACTTGACACTTGAGTATTCCCCTTCCCTGTAAGCCTAGCAGTGTATCTTCAGGAAGATTTCTTAGGTTTCAATAGTATTCGTAGGTGTTTGTAGTGGGAAAATTTTCAAGTTACTTTATTTTGCTGTCACTTAATACCAGAAGATGCTGAAAAAGAGATTTATTTACTGGGAGATGATGACTATAAGAGACAACGGGGAGAGGAACAGGAGAAGGCAGAGAGAGACCAGTCTGTAATATAAGTCTCACACTTCTGAAAGGAGAGGAGGAAAAAAGGAAGACTGGGTAGGAAGAGCCTTTCTCTGCAATTCTCTGAAAATGTTTGCCAAACTAAGGGGAGCTCTTGTGATTCCCTAGAGGAGGAAGATCTGTGTTGGGCAGAAGTGGCCAGGCCTGTGGAAAGGAAAAGTCTGCATGGAGCAGTAGCCCTGCTCAGTGCTGTGCACAGGAATTGGCAGGGGCTGCCAGGTAAAGAATAGCTTCTGCTTAAACACTGCAGCACATCTTCAGGATCTAACTACACTCATTGTGGCAGGTTCTCTTGAATCTCCATGGCTACCGCACCCCCACTGGAAACTTCACAAACTGGTCTTCTGGTTTATTTACAAGTCTCATTTGAATTTAATTTTGTACCTTTCAATAATAATCTGTTCATTTGAGTCTCCAGTACCAAGGACTATAAGGTTGATGATAAGAACCATGTCATGATAGATTTATCTAGGTATAATGTCCAGTTGGCCTCAGGCCTCTTGGCATCTTTTCAGCCTGCCTGTTTTGGGTAAAAACCTCTGTCCCGTGCATCAGATGCCTGCCTTTTCTGTCCTAAATTCAGACTTTCCCACTATATTATCCTTCTTCTCCTGGTGATACATCATTTTCATTCTAGGTGCACTCATTGTCCTATCTTCATCAAGACTGGAGAAGGCTAAAACTTATGCTATTAGAAAACTTTTGAGAATAATTATAAAGGGATTTGAGATATTTTAGAAAAATATACATCAGTATAAAAAAGATACTGGCAGATAACTATCATACCCTTCCTCCCAGGAAATTTTTAATTGCTGTGAGGGATTTAACACATGTCATGGAAAAATCAGTCATGTAATTTGAACCCTTGAAATTACATGGTGTTTTTAAAAATTTGAGAGAATCACTGAGAATGAGTCATTTATGTTTCCTTTGTACACTAACCATCTCATCAAGACTTAAATTCACATGCACCTGTCCTTGAAATTCTTGGGGCATAAAGGTAAGGGAATGTCTCTGCCTTTAAGATTTCCATTTTCTTATTTTTTGGTACATTGAATGGGATTAACAGTGAACCTGCTCTGGTTATATACACATATGAAGATTTGTTGTCTGTGCACAGAACATCATGTTCTGGTATGTTCTGTTCTTGAGACTTATTCAGTCTCTTATATTGCGGAACAACATACTATAGTGGCAAGATTTTTTCCTTTTTTGTTTCCAAAGAGAATTTTAGCTTTACAAACTGCATTATATGTCTCTAGCCTTCATTTAGACTCAAGAGGTGTATTTTTGAGAAATGTATTTTTAAAGCAAGTGATTTAGACACACGAATCCAAACCACTTCTTCCTTGGGAACTGAGTCAAGCTGCCAAGTACCTAAGCAAGTAGGTTCAAGGAATATATATTTATAGTTTCTGTGCAAGAGGATGGTAAGGAGGAAAAGGATGAGAAAATAAGGTCAGAGGAATTGCTCCTTTTAAAAGTTTCCTTTCAGGCTAAAGAAATGGACCTGGAACTGCAAAAAGGTCTTGTAAAATTATGACCTTTTCATTTACAGTTAAATGCTAGAGGTTTTCCTGATGAGCTAATGTACAGGTAGGTGAAGGCCCATTTAGGATTTTAATCTAAGACCTTGTGCCTTCCATGGTCACAGAAGGTCTAATTCCAGACAAACTCTCCCATGCATTTCTTCCCTGTTGTCATTCCAAAGTGTCCTATAATTACACCCCACCTATGTTTCCAAGGCTTCTGGGCATATCTCTGAATCAGAATGAATATGCATGTATAAGAGTGACACCTGAGTAAGGAAAGCACCCTATACCATCTCATTAAAGAAAACTAATAAACATGCAGAAATCAAAGAAGGACAAAATAAAACAGATAGCAAAGGCCACCAGAGCCTGAACCTCATGAGACAGGCATATGCAAATTAACTCTCCAACCTGGCTAAATGTTAACCACTCTTGCTTTATAATTGTTCTGCTCTCTTTATATAATTACTTAATTCTTTTTCTTAGGATGTTTTGGTTAGATAATTCAACTAAATGTTAAGATACCAATGAATAAATAGAACTACAAATGACTGGGGATGATGCCAGCATTGAGTATCATTATTAAGGTTATAGGTTTTAACAAAGATTGGATTAAATGCTGATTATATTGAAATACTTCAGTGAGTATGTTATTACAAGGTCTTCGGAAAGACTTTTTTTTTTTATTAACACGTGGTATGCATTTCTTTGACAACTGCTAAAAATGTATCCCAGAGATCCTGATCTGTAGAGATTTCTCCTTGTCTTAATTTTTAATCCTGTAATTTCATTTTGTATTTCTCTTTTCACTCAAGAGTTGTTTAATAAAAGGTTTTTAGATTTCAAGATAGACTTTCTATTGGCTAATAATTTCTAGTTTTGTTGCTTTGATCATAAAATGGAAATACTACAGAAGATACTCTATGAAACAGAGTGGTGTGCTAGAGTGGAATTCTACACAATTGGCTTTCATAAGCCAGTACCTCTCCTGCTAACTTCTTGATCAGTGACATTATGTTGGTAGCTTCAAAATGACCAGAGGAGGCTTTACATATGTGCTTTTAATGACATTAAAAGACATTAACCTAAATGGGTTACTCAGTGTGAAAGATATATTACAATGGACTTAAAAACTTCTTTCTGCAAGGTGCCTGGGTGGCACAGTTTGGCTCAGGTCTTGATCTCAAGGTCATGAGATGGAGCCCTGTGTGGAGCTCTGTGGTCAGTGCAGAGTCTGCTTGGGATTCTCTCTCCCTCCGCTCCATGCAGTGATGCTCGCTCTCTCTCTCTCTCTCTCTCTCTCTCTCTCTTTCTTTCTCTCTAAAATCTTTTAAAAAATTATTCCTGTGGGAGGTGAATGGGAAAGGGAAAGAGTTGATATTTTTGCCACTAATTGGTTTATGGAAAATAGCAACATAGCTGTAGAATAACAAAATGAAGAGGTTTGGTTGATTTTGCCAGTTATAGAGGATAAGCTTCAGCTAACCAAGAGGTAAGTGAGAAAATTTCAGCCAAAGGATTTTGCTGAAAATCCTAAAACTCAGGTGAGTATTTCAGTATGTAAATGTAGATGTAATAAAAACTTGGTGGGGAGGAGGTTGGAAGTCTAAAGTACAAATGTTGTATGTTGTGACAAAGTAGATAATGCACCCGGAAAACGGGAGGGAAGAGAAACAGAGTAAGCTTTTTGATTGTTGTATACGCAGTAGGTGGCAGTAAAAATAGGGTAACAAAAAGTGGTAAACCAGATCTTCATAGGCAAAATCCAACCAAAAAATGCCAAGAAATTAGAGGCACTAACAAATACAATGATACTCATCAGAACAAAAATATAAACACTTCTGAATACCAAAAAAAGTTAAAGGGCAAAGAATACATATACTATAGAAAAATAAACCTAGCTATTGTAACAAAATACATAAAAATATTTTGCCACAGATAAGAGCAAACATCAGTCGTATTAGTAAATGAGAATAGGTTTAACTCATGTACTAAGAGAAAAACATTCAGTTTGGCTCATAAAACACATACCATGTATGTACTGTATACAAGAGAGATACCTGAAACAAAGTAATTTTGAAAGGCCAAAAATGGTGAACAGAGGCATACCAGGCAAATGAAGAAATAAGGAAGTTAGTAAGCCTGGTATCAGACAAGATAGAATTGAGAAAAGATATTTTTCCCCTTTTATTGTAGAATACACACAACATAAAATCTAAATGCTTTTACAACGTACTGATCAGTGGTATTAAGTACATGCATTTTTGTGTGTTGTGTAACCATTTTACCACCTTCTATCTCTAGAGCTTCTTAATCTTGCAAAACTGAAACTCCATATCCATTAAACCATAACTCCCTCCATTCAGCCCCCAATAACCACCATTCTACTTTGTCTCTATGACTTTGACTATCCTAGGTACCTCCTAAAATTGGAATCATACAGTATTTGTCTTTTTGCGAGTAGCTTAGTTTGCTGAGCACGATGTCCTCAAGGTTCACATTGTAGCATAGGTCGGAATTTCCTTCCTTTTGAAGGCTAGATAAAATTTCACTTTATGTATATACCACACTTTGCGTATCCATTCATCCTTTAGAAACTGGGATAATTTCCACCTTTTTTAGCTATTGTGAATAATGCTGCTGGGAACATGAGAATAAGCGTGTTGATTGTTGTAGAAGCAGTGGGTGGGAGTTAAAGTATGGTAACAAAAACTGGCAAGCCAGACTGTCGAAGGCAAAATCCAACCAACCAAAAAACCCCAGATAATACATGACATTAAAAGAGGTACTTTCTGTTGGGAAAGTCACAATTCACAATGTAGATATAGCCTTATGAATATTTTTACATCAAATAACATAGCAATCATCTTTATAAATACAAGAGATGAAACATAGAATCATAGTAATAATAGGACATATGCATATAGCACTCTTAATATAGGAAAGACAAGGTAGACAAAAAGTGAGAGGAAGACCTAAACATGATCAGTGGAGAAGATCTTATGAATAAATGTCAAACTCTATACCCTCACAATAGAAAATACATCTTCTCAAGCTCATGTAAGAGTCATACAATTTGTATGTTGACACATACAAAGTAAGTTCACTGGTAGGATGATAAATAACAAGCAGCTCTTTAAGGGGGAAGAAGCCCTGATTTATAGCATTTGTTGATTTTTCTCATGTAAATCTTCCTATGGTCAATTTGAAACTACTCATGTAATGTCACTGATCAAGAAACTGGGGAGAGAGCTACGTGATTGGCTTTCATAAACCATACAAGTCTGCTCTAGCACACCACTCAATTTAATAGAGTAACATTTGTAATATTTCGATCTTATGATCAAATCAATAAAACTAGAAATTACTAACCAATAAAAAGTCTATCTTGAAATCTAAAAACCTTTTCTTAACTCTTGAGTGAAAGGGGACATACAAAATGAGATTACAGAACTAAAAATTAAGACAAGGAGAAATCTCTCTAGATCAGGATTTATGGGATGCATTTTTAGCAGTTGTCGAAGAAATGCATACCAATAAATACTTTTACCATCAAAAATGAAACTGTGAATATATTTACCTCAAAAAACTAAAGAGACAACAAAGTAAATAAAACAGAAGGGAATCATAAGGATAAAAGCAGAAGTTAATGAAGTAAAGAATAACAAAGTAGTAGACTCCAAAATCTAGTTTTTAAAAAATCATAACTAGCTAACTTGATTAAGAACAAAGGGAAGAAGCATTTATATACAAAAAAAGAATTGACAAGGCAGAAATTATTGAAACAAGAAATCTTAAAATCTTATCAGTAGACTATAGACCTTGCATAAGTATTAAAATCTGGGTGAAATGGATGATTTTAAGGAGAGTAGGGATTACCAAAATTGACCAAACTAGTGTTGGAAAGTTCCATTTTCATAGTAGAAATAGAGAAAGTTATTAAAGAACTGTCCCATAAGAAAAAGACCAAGCTCAGACGGTTTCACAGAGAAATGCTAGTAAATCTTCAAAGACCACATAGTCTTAATGCTCTGTAAATTGTTCAGGGCTTTGAAAATGAGGGAAAACTTCCTAACTTTTATGAAGCAAAATTGAATATTGACCTTAATTCTGATAAACATGGTACAAAAAAGGAAATCAAAGACCAGTATTTATGAATATTGATGTTAAAATGGTAAATATAATCCAGTACTATATTAATATACACTAGATCAAGGGGGGTTTATTCCATGTTTGGCTTACTATTAGGAAATTCATTAATATCACATATGATAGTAATAGCTCTAAAGAAGTCATGTGATTCTTTCCATAGATGCTGATAAGGGCATTGGTGGAATTCAATTTATGAAATGAATTGAGGGGTACTTTTCTGGGTATGTTATATATTATGTACTGTTTTTTTTTTAACTTAAACTCAGTTAACATACAGTGTATTATTAGTTTCAGGGGTCAAATTTAGTGATTCATCAGTTGCATGTAACACCCAGGGCTCATTCCATCAAGTGCCCTCCTTAATGCCCATCACCCAATTACCCCATCCTCCCACCTCCCCTTCAACAACCCTCAGTTTGTTCCCTATAGTTAAGAGTCTCTTATAGTATGCATCCCTCTCTTTTTATCTTATTTTCTCTTCTCTTTCCCTATGTTCTTCTGTTTTGTTTCTTAAATTTCAGATATGAGTGAAATCATATGGTATTTATCTTTCTTTGACTTATTTTGCTTAGCATAATACCCTCTAGTTCCACCCATATCCTTGCAAATGGCAAGATTTCATTCTTTTCGATGGTTCAGTAATGTTCCATTTTTTGTGTGTGTGTATACATACACCACATCTTTATCCATTCATCTGTCAGTGGACATCTGGGCTCTTTCCATAGTTTGGTTATTGTGGACATTGCTGCTATAAACATTGGGATGTAGGTGCCCTTGCAGATCACTATTTTTGTATCTTTTGAATAAATACCTAGTAGTGCAATTGCTGGGTCATAGGGTAGTTCTATTTTTAACTTTTTGAGGAATGTCCATACTGTTTTCCACAGTGGCTGCACCAGCTTGCATTCCCACTAACAGTGTAAGAATATTCCCCTTTCTCCGTATCCTCACCAACATCTGTTGTTTCCTGAGTTGTTAATTTTAGTGATTCTGACCAGTGTGAGGTGGTATCTCATTGTGGTTTTGATTTCTATTTCCGTGATGCCGAGTGGTGTTGAGGATTTTTTTGGGTGTCTTTTGGCCACTTGTATGTTGTTTTTGGAGAAAGGAGAAAGATCTCTTCATGCCTTCTGCCCATTTCTTGACTGGATATTTTGTTTTTTGGGTTGTTGAGTGTGATAAGTTCTTTATAGATTTTGGATACTAGCTCTTTGATATGTCCTTTGTGAGTATCTTCTCCCATTCCATAGGTTGCCTTTTAGTTTTGTCTATTGTTTCCTTTCCTTGCAGAAGCCTTTTATCTTGATGAAGTCCCAATAGTCCAGAAGGATATCCAGGAAAACACTGAAAAAGAAATTGAGGGTGGATGAATTCCATCAGAAATTAAAAGTTGCTATACAGCCTGTTATGATTAAGAACTGGAGCATATAGATCAGTGGAATAGAAAAACTCAAAAGACCAAAGTTCATATGGAAATCTGGCATATGCTAAAAGGCAAACGTGGACTTTTAATAAAGGAAGTTTGGACAACCTGGTGTAGCCACTTGGAAAAAGAAAAACATTAGATTCCATATTTCACACTACACACAAAATTAATTCAATGTGCATCAAAGATCTAAGTGTAACAGTAAAACCATTCAGTACTATAAGAAAACATGAGTGAATTCATCTTTAATCCTACTATAGGAAACGCCTCAAAATCTACAGGGAGTAAAAGAAGACTGATAACTTTGACTACATAAAATATTTTTGCAGTCAGTACACCAGAAAACTAGGAGGTGGTATTTGGAACATATATTACAAAGGCCAACTATCCCCTTCATGTAAAGAAGAAACCTTAAACAGTGAGGAACAAAAGACCAAAAACCCAGTAGAAAAGTGGGAAAGGAGACCTAATAAGATAAATCATGAATTAACATGTAAAAATGGCCCTTGAACACAGCAAAATTCTACATTCTCAAAGAAGGGCAAAGTAATAAATCCCACTGTGATGCCATTTTTCACCTATAAGATTAGTGAAAATCAGTCTTTACAGCATGTTCTGTTGGTGAGACTGTGAGGAGACCATTACTCTTATACCTGCCACTTGTGATGCAAGCTGGTACAACCCTTCATCAGTGTTACTTGGCAATACCTAACAAAACAACATTAAATGCTTACCTTTTGAGCCAGGAACTTCTCTTCTAGGAATCTACCCTGAAGATACAGCAACAATGGTATGAAAATACAAATGCACAAAGCTTATCATTTGCAACTGGAAATACTGGAAGAATCTAAGTGCCCATTCACAATAGGGGCATTGCATTGACTTTGGTACCTCTATACAGGACTTCCGTATGGTTGCGAAAATGAAGTTGTTTGTGAACTGCTATTTGGAATGCTTTGCCAGGACATACTGGTGAATTAATAGAGTATGTAGCTTGACAAGGCTTCCTATCCCTTTTGGGGCCCTCACTCTTGCTGTTTCTGTACTAAGTCCTAAGGAAACTTGTCCTGAGACACCTATGATTAAAGGTTAGCAGGTATGATAGTTCCTTGATAGAAGTATCTCCTATGTCCAGTGCATTATGGTCAAGGGTCTATGGAAAAGCAAATAAATCCAGTCCCATTATTACAAGTTGGGCATATGTTACCTGGAGAAATAGTAAGATAGAGGCAGAAATTAGAGCTGAGAGGTGGGAAATTTAAAGACATTATACCATATCTGTGTTTATATTTCCTTTCACCTGAAATAGGAAGGTAAATTTAGACAGGCAGTTGTGTAAGGGGAAAGAAGATATTTATACCAGACCCAAATTTAAATCCCAATTCAAACACTTAAACCAGTGCAATTTTTGCAAAGTGCTTACTTCTCCAGCTTGAATTTCCGTACGTGGAAGGCTAAGTTGGCCCCTTTGTTGCACCATTGAGAACTGGGTAAATCACTGTGTATATTTGCTGTATACTAGGTTTTTAGAGAGTGCTAGGTCATTCCTTCCAATTCTTATCTCATAGTTTTATAAGTTTCATTCACCTTTTAAGCTGTTTAATTACTGGAGTTCCCCATGATTGTCTCTGCCTTTCTTGCTTTCTTTGCCTGCTATAAAAGTTTTCTCCCTACCCATGGTTTTAATTATGATTTTCTTTCTCTGAGAGGTAACATCAGTATAAGAACTGTTTATAATAGTACCAGAGAATATTGTGAAACCACATTGATTTCCAACATATGGATGAATTTCACTGTTGTAGATTTCCTATGTATAAGGTATTATGTCCTGAGACTAAAAATTATGAACAAAATCTAGACTTTTGAAGGAATCTGGTTGTCAGTTAATAAATTAAAACAGAATAATAAGTAATATATAACCTATAAGTAACTTTATTATAAAATTTAAATTATTTTAAAATAAATTTTCAATAATAAATTTAAATAAATTTTAAATAATAAAACAGAACGATACAGGTAAAATAGAGATGTATAGAGCATGTTATGTGACATTAGAAGGAGTCATTAATTATGGCTAGGGAAATCTTTGTAAAGAAGAAGCATTTACTGTGGATCTCGAAGGAGGAGAATTTCAAGAAGAAAATCATGTGCAGAATTGGTTATTTGGTGACCTACTTTAATTTTAACCAAAGCATGTAAAAGAGGGTAGAGCAGCGATCTAAAGGGAATAAAACAAACCAAAGTATGTTCATATTTCTTTTGGGTGGAAAATTTTTATAGGGCAGAGTAGTGAGAAAAGGCATTCTTTTCCCCATTGAGTTACTCAAATTAAGAAATTACCTCTTACTGAGACTAACTAAGGAGTTGGCTTAATGGAAACCACTCAGAGGTAAGGGGGATAATAATTAGGATCATCTCTCATCTTGTTATGTGGAAACAGCAGAGCCTTGAAGCCTTGCTGTAACAGAAGACAGATGCCTAGAACCTTAACTTTGGAGACCTTGTTAGAGGGAGACACAAGTCTAGGTTGTACTATGCTTTGGATGGAATTTGTAAAATGATTGCCTATTGAGCAGTAGTCAGAATTGATTTGAGTAAGAATACTTCATCTGTAGTTTATTGATTTGTATGGTGCTTTGAACAAAATAGTAAGGCAAGTTGTATTTGTGAAGAGCAAGTTCTCTAGATTCAGGAAATCTGGACTCAGAACTGTGTGACTTGGGGACCTCGGGTTTTTTGTGAATAAAATGAGAGAATGTTAATTCTCACTAGAGTTGGTGATATCAAAGTTTCAAGTACAGATGAGCCAAGTTTAAAACTGTTAAGGGCTTCCGTTTATGTTAGTTATTCAAGGGCGTAACTTTAAACAATCCAACAAACTAGCAAACACGTGGTATAGTTTACCATGTCGCAGGAAAGCAGGGATTGTTCTCCTTCTGTGGAGAAACCTAGGAGGTCATTATCGAGCTCATAACTTAGGTGGTTTAGACAATAGTTTATAAATGATGACTATTTCCTCCAAAATTGTATTTTTCAAACTATATTTCAGCTCCTTATTGGAAATTGTAATAAATTTTGAGTTGTCACCAAGTTTTTTTTTCCTTAATGGAACAGAAAAGGTAGGCTAGAATATAATAGAAGAAATATATAGCTGTATCTCATATAGAAAGGAAACAAGCTTTTTAAAAAACTTATTAGATAGAGAGCATGAGATGGGGGAGGGGCAGAGAGAGAGGGAAAAGCAGACTCCCCACTAAGCAGGGAGCCAGATGAAGACATGGGGCTCGATCCCAGGACCTTGGGATCATGACCTCAGCCGAAGGCAGACATTCAACTGACTGAGACACCCAGACACCCAGAAACAAACTTCTTAATGAGAAGTTTACTGTCCTATGTCTATATACACATGTGTGCACACACACGTATACTTAACAAGTACTAGTTAGAAATGGCAAATGTATTTCTTCAGATGGCTTGCAGTCAGTATTTGAAAAACTTTGCTCTAGAGAATTGTTACTGATGAATTATATCCTCAAATCTTTCCTCTTATAAGCCTTACATTCTATGTTCTTATCTGTCTACTAGACATTTTCTCTAGGTTGTTTAGCTTTTATCTCAAATCAATATTCCTAAAACTGAACTCTCTGTACCGTCAAACCATTTTATTCTGCTAAATTTGTATTTCTACTTACTCACTAAACTCCTAGTTACTCTTGGTCAAGCCCTTAGTAATTTTCAACTCTTGCCTCTCTTCTTTTTCAACTTGAATCAGTGAGGGGTACAGAGGATATGGAATGAACATTAATTAAGTACCTGACATTTATTAGGCAACTTGCCAAATATTTTATATATGTTGCTTTATGTAATTCTCACAGTACCCTTATATTCAAATGAGGCTCAACGAGGTTGAGTAACCAGCCAAGGTCACATGGATTATTTATGTAGAGCAGCTCTTTCAGTTTTGTCAGCTTAGGTATCTGACTCCAAATACAAATGCCTTGTTATGTTCTGCCACCTTCCCAACTGCACTCTTTAAAATTGTTTCCCCAGGAGCTCAGAAGTAATGTTAGAGCAGTAACAGTACAGAATAATAATCACTACATGATCTTTGGTCGTTCTCAGGGCTCATATTGCTGGAAAGGACTTCAGAGCAGTAAACTATTATTTTACAGAAGACCTAATTAAGAAACAGAAAGGTTAAGTGACTTGACTGAAGTCATAGGCTAATCTGTGGCAGATCCTTGGCCAGAATTCAGGTCTTGATTTTGGAACAGTGTTCTTTTTATCTCTCTTACTAGCCTCAGGAGCTAGAACAAAAGGGTGAAAAGGCAAAAACAGAATCTATATGGCAAAGAGTTCTTGAACATCCCAAGGTATCAGAGTCTTTAGATGAAATTGACTTCTTATCAAATCCTTAGGATCAGAAATCTTTTGAGATTTTCTTCTGAATCATCAAGGGTCAATATACTTTTAAAAGCCTTTTAATAGCCAATGGTTTGTGTGTGGTTTGAATGGAAGCCTTTCAAAGAAGGAGAATAAATTGTTAGAGAGGCAGAAATTTTGTTACTGGGTCTCCTGGTGAGTTAAGGATTTTAAGTATAAGAGAAACAGATTCACTGAGTCTTATTTTTGTCCTTCTGTCAGGGCTTTGGCTGACCAAGTTAGGGTGGGGTTTAAGAGAGTCAAGCTCGAGATTGTAGAAACAGCAAGTTGGTTTTATATGCCTGCTCTTCATTCTTCCATTTTTCTCTCCTGATAAACTCAGTTAACCCAGCCTTGATCCCCTGACTCACTCATCTCAGCTTTTGGTAGATCTGTTACGGTCTTTATTATGTTTTTAGTTTGGCTCAGTTCAAGATAAGGTTTCCTTCACTTCCGTTTTTCTTTTCCCACTCCCAACAAAACCATGTTTACATTCCTAGAAATGTGATTTTTGTCTGTTCTTCATTGAGCATTAGATTTTTATTTCAGATTTCTGGCAGTTTTGCAAATAGTTGGCAAGGATGGCACAGTGGTTTAAGAATGTCTGAAGATTTTATGTATTTATTTTAGAGAGTGGGCGCACATGCCCAAGTGGGGGGAGGGAGAGAGAGAATCTCAAGCAAACTCCCTGCTGAGCGTGGAGCCCAGTGTGTGGTTTGATCTCAGGACCCTGAGATCATGAACTTAACCAAAATCAAGAGTCAGATGCTCAATGAATTGAGCCACCCAGTGCCCTAAATGGTGTCTTTCCTATTGGGCTTCCATTGTTCTTGAAATAGAAATGTATCAAAAGTAGAATCTTTATCTAAACACATTGTTTTTATGATAGAAACGACTTTGAAATGCAAAGGGATTTTGGATTATCGATGGATTTGCCTGAGTTTTCAGATTAAAGACCTACACTGTAAAACGACTGTTCTACACACAACTCAGCCTAAGGTAAAAGTATAGTTTGTGGTTTAAAATTATTGATCAGGGGTGCCTGGGTGGCTCAGTCATTAAGCGTCTGCCTTCTGCTCGGGTCATGATCCTGGGGTCCTGGGACCGAGCCCCGAATTGGGCTTCCTGCTCCGCGGGAAGCCTGCTTCTCTCTCTCTCCCACTCCCTCTGCTTGTGTTCCCTCTCTTGCTGTGTCTTTCTCTGTCAAATAAATAAATAAATCTTAAAAAAAATAAAATCAGTGGTCATTTCAGAAAAATAGATCTCTAGATATATGAGACCATGAATAATTTTATTGGTCTAGAGGTCCCATTAATATTCTGAATCAGTATTTGTTTTTATTTAGAAGGAAAACAACATTCCAGTATAAACAGGGAAATGAAACTATGCTCTACATTATTTGTGTCAACGTTTTTCTTACCTTTGTGTTTTATACTTGCGCCAATCCCTTCTACCTTCCATTTGCAATTTCCCCTTAACCGGCTCCTCTTTAAATCCTACCTGGTGAAACAATGTTAAGTTACCAGAGAGTCCTTGTCAAATCCTGAGGACCAGAAGTTCTAGGAGATGCTCTTCTGAATCATTCCAAATTAACATACCTCTAAAAGTCCATCTGTATTGATCAAATGCTATGTGAACTTATTTGAGTATAATTCCATCAAGAAAATAGTTAAGATTTCCAGCTGCGCCTTGAAAATTCTAGTGCACGATGCCACACATACACCCCAGCATTCTCAGAACTCCTAAACTTAAGTCTACACAGCTTAGTATTTAATTTTTCTTTAATTGTTTTGAAGTTATTTAGATAAAAATTCAGACAAAAATATCCACATTTAGACAAAAGTCTGTATATACTTAAGCATTCTTGTAAGTCACTGCTGGGCACCAGAGGAGGATTTTTTTTTCTTTTTGGAGAAATCATTACTGATCCCAAATCATTGACTCATCCATTCATCAGAAAATCACTTAACATTTTCTGGGAAATAGGCTCTATGTTAGGTACTGGGGATATTAATCAAGGTCACTTGGTTGTAATCAACAGGAAACCTGACCAACAGGTATTTAAACCACAGTCAGTTAGCTTTTTCTATAAAGGGTCAGTGAGTAAATATTTTAGGCTTTTCCATATGGTCTTTATTGCAACTACTCTGTCCATTGTAAGAAGAGCAGCCATAGACAAAATATAAGTGAAGGGGCATGACTATATTCCAATAAACCTTTATTTACAAAAAGAAGATGTGGGCCGGATTTGGCCCAGGGATACAGTTTGCTGGCTTAAACAGATGGGAATTTATTATTCTCAGGTAATGGGATACCTGCAGATAGCAACTATTGTATTAGAGGCTCAATTCAGGTTAATTACACTGTCCCTGAAAGTTTTTGGCTTTTCCCTGTAGTTGCAAGATGACTGCTGTTCTCCAGCTATTAGGAGAACACTTCAGGTAGGAATAACAAGGAAAGAAAAAGGGCTAGGTCACTGAAGGATATTAATAGAAGTCCTCAGGGCAGACTTGCATGTCTCATGGGCTGTAACTCCTAGATGAAAGGAAAGCTGGCAACACAACCATTAGACACAACACAACCAATCTGTGTTGTGAGATGTGGCAAAGGAGAAGTTTTTGCAGATGGCTTTGGGGGAAACTATTGTCTACCAAAAATATGGTGAATACAATTCCTGTCCTTAGGGAGCTATTAATTTGCTTAGGGAAGATGAACAATAAACAGATAATTCTACAAATACTTATAGTGAGAAGGGTCAGTGTAGGAGCACACAGAAAGGGCATAGGATTGCCATGTGTGGGGGTTAGGTTTTGGGGGATGTCAGGGAAGCCACATGTAATTTGAATTATCAAGGAGAGGAATGTCATGTAGGTAAAGGTACTAAATGCCATAATTATGGTGGAAATGAGCTATAAACATTTAGAGGGAAAAGAGATAAGGAGGAATCTCCTGGATAATACCATTTTACTTGAATATTGCTCAGACTCCTATCAATGGGTGAAGATCGATACAGTGAGAATGGTTTTAGGTGGTGGGAATGGAGTGAGCTAAGGTATGGAAAGAGAAAAGGAAATGTTTTTAGACAGATAGGCCCAGTTCCTTCTGATATACCAAGGGTCAGTCCTGCACATGGAGGGCATGGTCAGTAATTGCTAAAGGAGGAGCATCAGTGCACAGCTATTACTTGGCATGTCGTTCCAGCCAACCATGGCCAAGTCGGTGCATATTTGAGACACTGAGGTCAGTAAAGTCAGGTAGTAAATTAGACAGGTAGTGTGGAAGGCAGAAGTCCAGGCAAGTATAAAGCTAAGAGCAGTTACAGGTAGGAATAAGGGCAGATTTCAAACTGCTCTAATCCAGGGCTCAAGACTGGCTGATGAACCATGTTAAAACTGGTCTTTTAGTCTGTGGGAGTCTCCCCAATGCATTAAATCAAATATTTGTCTTTTATAATGAGACATTATGGGATGTTATGGAACTACTAGAAAAAAAATAAAGCAAAACATAAAAACTAGTGATTTGTAGACATATAAGACTGTCTTTTTTACACAATTGCATGTTGGTTTTGTCCATAATTTTTATATGACCTCATTTTCCTTGATATTTGAAACTCTCTGTAAACATAATTTTTAATCATCTAGTATTCCATTTCTTAGATGTACCATAACTACTCCCCAATACTGAATATTCAGTTTTTGTATTTTTACTGACACATATAATACTTTAATAAATGTCTTATACATTTGTATTAATTTTTCCGTGGCAGTTTAAAAACATGGCCCTTAGATTCTTTGATAATTCTATCTGGAGGTAGGTTCTAGGTCCATCCCTTTAAATCTTGGGTGAAAGGGACCTAGGCCAGTTTCAGGGCCTAAGCCTTGTGAAACCTGCAGAATCCACTTCCTGTCTCTTGGGACTCTTAATCTTGGCCCCTGGACTCCATGCTGTGAGGAAGCCCAAGCAGCCTGTGGAGTGGTTCCTATGCAGAAGACCACATGGGCTTTGGGAGAATCGAGAACCTCAGAACACCGCCCATCCCAGCTCCCAATTTACCCACCTTGGAAGTAGCTCTTCCTGCCCCAGCTGCCCCAGCTTATGCTGCACGAAGCAGAGAGGAGCATTCCCTGCAGGATTACACATTTGTGGGCTAAATATGGGTTGCTGTTTAGCAGTTAAGTTTTGAAAGATTTATTACACAGCAATAAACAACCAGAACACTTTGTATTTGTCTTCTTAGACTAGATTCTTAGGAAAGACTAAAAGCGTATAAATATTTTAAAAGCTGTTGATCCATACTGCCTTGCAGATCTCAAGAAGGATTGTATCAATATCTACTCCCACCATTAGCGTATGAGTGTGTCTGTTTCACTGTACGTTGAATATATCAAAAATCTCTTCTCATTTTTGAGTGTTAACTTGTTTACTTAATACATTTCTAGTAGCTATTTTATGTGAACTATTTTTCTTCTTGACTTGTAGAAATCTTTTAGTGTACTGTTCTTTTTATCTCTTCCTAGCCTCGGGAACTAGAAGGGTGAAGAGGCAAAAAACAGGTTCTATACGGCAAATCTTTCTGTATAAAAAAACTCCTTTTGGTTAGTTCTTAAATAAAAGGTTACTACCCTCTTTGTGGCACATTTCCCTGGCTTATCTGCTTTTAAAACTTTTATCCTTTTAATTTTCTTCATGATTTTTATGTAAATGAATTTGCAATCAAGTCTATTGTTACTTCTCTCCATGAAAGAATAAACAGAGACGATTAATCCTTACAGAATGGCCAGAAATAATACCTGAGGATCCTGGAGAGACAGCCAGATCATAAAACAAAGCAATCTGTAGCTATCACAAGTGTAGGGGCAGCCGGCAGTAAGCTGCTTTCCAGAGACACGTGCTTGTGGCTGTGATTGTATCACCAGGGAAGGCCTAGTTCCTTTGGGGATTATGAACAAATAAAATTGCAGAAAACACAGATGAAAGAACATCTCCCAAGTCTATAGCTTAGGTGTACCCATTAACAGATTATCATGTCTATAATCTCTCTATATGAACAGGCTATCTCTATGAAGCAAATACTGTCTTCCTGTTTAGGAATCTGCATTTTAATGTAGATTTAATGTAAAGAATGAGACTTAAAAGCCCAAGCATTTATTAACATTTTGGGTTTTTTGGTTTTTTGTTTTTAGCTATTAACATTTTGGTAAATCGGTCTTATTTTCTAAGTATTTTTAATGTTTGAATTCTTTTTCGTGTAAACAACAATGTGTCCTGCACTTGTCACTTAGCAAAGGGAAGTGCTTTCATTTAGTATTATCTAAAACTATCCATAAACATTTTAAGAACTACATAGTGTAATACTGTATACTCCTTTTGTAGCCTATTTAGCTTTTTTCTATTTTTGTCACTGTTGCAAGTAATCTTGTGATGAACCTCTTTGTGCTTTTCCTGTACTTTTTATTTCTTAGGTGAATTCTGACAGTGAAAGCATATGAACTTTACATCTCATAATGTGTGTGACAAATATTTACTTTCTCAGAAAACACTGCTGTTTTCCATAGGTCTAATTTTTGCTTGGCTCATTCAATTTCTGGTTTAAGTTTAAAGGGTTCTAGGATGATGTGTCATCCCCAGCCTTGACCTTATCAGAAGGAAGGCTGGACGAGAAGGGGAAGCGTGGCAGTGGCCCAGAGGAGGGGTTTCAGATGAAATTGCCTTCCAAACATTCTGGTGCTCGGAGGGAGGGTTGTGGAACCTGGGGGGCTTATTCGATGACCTCCCAAAGCTTCCTCATACCAGGCAGTGATTTAACCCAGTTATACTATTAACATATGGGCTCTTCAGAAGCAACAAGGTTTCTACTGAAGACGGGCCTAAATGAGCCTGTGGACCTTGTTGGCAGGATGAATCAGCCTTCGCAGCACCAGGCCTGCCAGGCTCGTGCTGATCTATTGGAAGCCCTGTGTCCCTGTAGGTGTCTGTGGGCAGACAGACGGGATGGATGGCCAGCTACAGAGAATGTGTCCATGCTCACAGAGGAAAATCTGCCTAGAGGAGCTGCTGAGGGGAAAATTTATTTTAGGCAAGAATTTACTTTGTAAATTACATTGAGCATTGTTGGAATTAGCCAAATTTGGAAATTCTCTTTTTCAAGTTGCTACTGGGTTTGGCAGCAAGTTTCTTTTTTCTCATTGTATAGCTATTCTTAATCTTCACTGTGGACCAAAATCACCCACGGAGACTGTGAAAATGTGTACTTAGGCCTTAGCCCTGGACACTCGGATTCATTAGTTCAGGCATTGGGACCCAGGAATCTGCCCCTTTGAGGTGAAGCTGATGCAGGTGGTGGTTTCACTGCGGGTAGGGATACACTAATCTGTGAGGGACAGCTAGTTTTGTTACCCAAATCACCCTTCTAAAAAGGGTTTTTGCCCCCAGCAGTTGGGAATGCCATCAGCAGATCACCTTCAGCTCCGTGACCCTTCAGAGATTGCCTCAGCTGCAGAAAACCGCCTCTCCCATGTGCCACTGCTCATATCTGGTGACTCCAGCCAGGAGAACAAAGGCCAGTTCATCTGGTCATAGGCCAACCTAATGGGCCATTTAACTCCAGAGCACCCTATGGTGTCAGCTGAAGTGGTGGGCCTTGCTTCACAGCTCAGCTTCCACCAGAATTGATCCAGAGGTCACGTTCTAATAACCTTCTTGCACATTAGGAGTACCTGGGTGGCTCAGTTAAGCGGCTGCCTTCAGCTCAGGTCGTGATCTCAGGCTCCTGGGATCAAGCCCTGCATAGGGTTCCCCTGCTCCCCAGGGGAGTCTACTTCTCCCTCTCCTCACGTGTACTCTCTTGCTCATTCTCTCTCTCAAATAAAAATTAAAAAATCTTGCACCTTAGACTCTCAGAGTTGGCTTCCCAGAGTACTTGATTGTAAAGAGGTGTTCATCTAGGCTCTTTCCTCCTTGCAGAAGAGGGCTCATTGAGGTGCCCTCTACTCTGTAGCCTCATCTTCCCACCTCCCCAACCTCTGCCACTTTGGCCCCGTATGCTACCTCTTGTCCTTTACCTACTGCACATTTCTCTTTTCACTACCCCAAGGTTTATCCTTGGTTTATTCACTTATAATTCAACAAAACTGTTAAATTTTCATTTCAGTCAGAATTTTCCTGCTCGAAAATATATTTTGGAAGAAATGTGGAGTACACAATGAGATTTGTTCCAAGATTCCCTCCCCTCTTAAGAGATCATGGTTTATAAATCTCTCTCTGAATTTATGATATGAACCACAAAGTGAACTCTTACAAGTCTTCGGTCTATTTGTTCTTTCCTTTGCTCCATCTTTCACCCATCTGTCCATCCTCACCCACCCCACCTACCATCCATCATCCAGGATGCAAGCTAGAGAAGTGATTAAAAACAGAGACATCAGTGTCAAACCAACCTGAGATACATAAGAAGATCTCAATAACAATTGAGCTAAAATTTATAGATCATTCATTCTCCACCATGGACTATTGATTTAATCCTCCATTCTATGGGATAAATACTATTCATACTACAGATGAAAAAACTGAGGCACAAAGAGATTACATAACTTATAGGTCACATAGTAAGTGACAGAGTTGAGATTCAAACCCAATTGTCAATAGCTGTTAAGCTATCAAATATCACTAATAGTATTTATTAATAATTATGGCACTCACCATCATTATTGTTAGTATGTGGAAAGAAACTACCCTTTTATCAAACATTTCCCAGTACTCTCATGAAACATTCCTAATTTGGAAAGTCAATGACTGAAGTCCAATCTAACAATATACGTTTGTCGCTAAGCAGTATATTTGGCCTGTTTCCAAGCATAATGAACATGGGGTGATGCTTCAGCAAGTTTTCATTTACATCGCTCAAATTATTAAGGTTGTTATTCTGAGAAACATACATGTTTTTTCAGAACTGTGTTTCACTGAAAGCTCTGTCCATTTTGACACCAATTGCTCTCTGCAGACTATCTTTAATTGGTCTCCCATCCTACACCTAAACATTCCTGAGAAATTGGTGATGGACTGGAGTTTCAGCAATGCTTATAATAAAAGCACACTTTAGAACTCCTTAAATGGTTCCTCTTGGTTTATATTTTCATTCTCTTAGCCCATGTTCTTATTTACACCAGGCCTGGAAAAAAGGGGGGAAAGCCAAATTCTGAAGCAAAACTTTGGAAATGAGATAAATTCCATCTGTTTCAGCAAAAGGAAGCAGCTGTATTCAAGCAAAGTAAATGATAAAAACTGGATTGCCCTTCCTTGCTAAAGACCAAAAGCACTTCAAGATGTTTGGGACAAAAGTGGAATTATTTTTTTATTTTAATTTCAGTTTAGCTTAAGGCAGTGTCTGAAATGCAGATATTTGAACTTTAATTATCCATTCATAGAACCAGGATAAAATGGTCTTTTAAAACAGTGACCTTTAAAAGTATGTAGAGAGAAGAGAAGATGAAAATGATTGGACAATTTTCATCTTTTTATTAGCAGTGAAAAATGGCTTTTTTTTAAAGTCTTTTTTTTTAAAGATTTTATTTATTCATTTGACACAGAGAGATTACAAGTAGGCAGAGAGGCAGGCAGAGAGAGAGGAGAGAGGAGGAAGCAGGCTCCCTGCTGAGCAGAGAGCCTGATGTGGGCCTCGATCCCAGGACCCTGGGATCATGACCTGAGCCGAAGGCAGCGGCTTTAACCCACTGAGCCACCCAGGCGCCTGAAAAATGGCTTTTTTAAAAAAGATTTTATTTATTTGACAGATCACAAGTAGGCAGAGAGGCAGGCAGAGAGAGAGGAGGAAGCAGGCTCCCTGCTAAGCAGAGAGCCCGATGTGGGACTCGATCCCAGGACCCTGAGATCATGACCTGAGCTGAAGGCAGAGGCTTAACCCACTGAGCATCCAGGAATCCCAGAAGTGAAAAATGTTTTAAGTCCTCATCATTAAGTGCTGGAATCATCATCATTATAATGAACAATTGCCAATCACTGAAGGTTTACTGTGTGCCAGTCACTGGGGTACAGATTATCTCTTACTACATCATGGCCATATCTCAACACTACTAACATCTGACTTTGCACAATAGGATTCTTTGTTTTCCTTCTGTTGAAAATGTCATAGCTACCAGTTACTTTCCAATAAATCGGTTTGTTCACATGTTAATCTACTCATTTATTAAAGAATTATTGAGCATCTAGTATGTACTAGCACCGTATGACACACTTGTAGCCCGCTAAGGGAGATGGACTTATTCGTAAAGAATCACAGTGCAATGAGATCCATGCTATAATGTGGACACTCTATGAGAGGAGGTGGTGGTCACTGCTGCTTAAGAGATTTCATGTGGGTAAAAGATGCCTCATAAAAGAGGAGGAGGAGATGCTGAGTTCGTCTTGAATGAGCAGAAGTTTTCTAGCTTTTGGTCGGAGCTTGATTCTCTGTGCTTCATGGGCCTTGGAACATTCCTCAGACATGTTTTTGGGGTATCATCCAGCCCATGCTCACAATGGTAGGTAATGTTTGTATGACATGGCTCCATCTCATCACCACAGCTGATTGGACTAAGGATGAATGTCTAACCTTGGCTGCACCAGTAAGATTCTCTTTTTTTTAAGGCTTTTAGTAGACAGAGGCCATGGTTGGGGTTAGAGAACACTGGAGTCAAAAGATAAAGACTAATATAATTTTAGGGTTAATTTTCCTCACTGCTTTCATAAACTAGTAAGATTGGCTCTGGGATATTTTAGCTTGACTCATATAAATCAACAAATGAACTGATTATATGATGCTAAGATAAAGGGTATGAGATTTGGCAAGGGAAGTCATGAAAATTGGAAGCCACTTTGGATGGTGTAGTTAGGGGATGGAAGCCACTTCAGTTGGTATGGTTAGGGAAGACCTCTCTGAGTAGGATTCAGTTGGGCTCCAAAAGATGAGCGTAAACAGGCTATCATAGAATGGGGGCAAGTGCTGTCCAGGCAGGGGCCACAGCAGGAGCATAATCCTGAAGTCAGAACAGCATGGCTGGAGCAGTGAGTGAGGAGGAGGGAGAATCTGGGCCAGGTGATACCAGGATCTATTGGCATTTGGTATTTTATTCTAGTGTAACCAGCAGCCAGTAATGAGTTGTAAGCAGAGCACTGATTAGGTGTGTATTTTAATTTATTTCAGGTTCTCAGTGATCTGACAGTAGAGTGTCCTAACACATGGTATAGGCTGGTATGATCAAGCTATTATGCTACATGTGTCTGGACTTAACTTGGCCCAAACTGGCCCTTTTTTTTTTTTTTTTGGCTCTGCCCATTATCTCAATTCCCAGCATTCAATGGCATAGTAAATGAATGATAATCATAATAGGAATATTTATAGCTCCCTTTTTATGTGTCAGGCCATAAATATTTTTAATATAACTAATTTTATTTAATCCACATGTATTAGGTCAACTAAATATTAATAGATACTTGGGGATTACTATTACCCCCAAGGAAAGAGCAGTTCCATAATTGGGCCAAGCATGCAGACAGCAAGTAAGTGGTGCAACTGGGCCTGAGGTTAAGGTTGGTCTGACTCTGAAGCCAGAATATTCAACCACTCTTTTCATCTTGTTTCCTGTTCTTTTGGAGCCGAATGGGAATTCTGAGCTGAATCGAGTCCTATACTCTCATTTCAGAAGTAAGGCAGTCATGGCCAAATGTTAAGTGGTCTGGGCAAGGTTGCACAGTAGCTAGTTGGAGGCTTGGCCTGGTCCGCGAATATTTACTTATTAGTTCTCACAGGCAGTATTGAACTGCATGTGTCCTGGTATTCCGTGTACTGGTGCTAGTTATATTTTGCCATAAAAGGCTTTGGTTTTGTGACACTTATAAGAGACCACTTTTGCATTAATGTCAAAACCATATTATTGAAGAATTAAGAAGGAAAAATGGGGAAGAGGTCAAGTAATAGGTCATACAAAGATAGCTCAGTATCACGTGGTCCTTTACATGTCTAGAGCAATAAAGACTTTCATCCTAAAGTAATAAACATTTCAGTGATTTTGGCCAATCTGCATCTTATTTTAGCAAGAAAACACCTGACAAAATTATAAGCCCCTTCTTCCACCACTTGCTTTTCATTTATGAACACCAGTCCAGGGGTAGTTTTATTTTTAGTGCTGTATTGCTCCTAGGCTCTGTCATCTCCCTATTATACAGAGGTTAATTATGAACATCAGAATGACGTTGGGTCAGTCCTTCCCCAAGTGTGTTCCTGGAATATCAGATCTGCAATATGCTAAGAGGCTTTATGGGGAAAACGTTCTCTGGCCTGGGTTTGGGCAAGGCTGAGCTTTATTGAATTAGGTAATTTTTACTGATAGAAACCTCAGTGTCTTTAATATGTATTGTAGATATCAGAGACAGGGATATAGAATTTAGCACTTCCCAAATATATTTGACCATGGAAACCTTCTCTCAGAATTTCCCCTAAAATTTAAAGAACTGCAAGTGCCATCCAATCTCTGACCGAATTCTCAGGCACATCATTTGCTTGCTCTCTCTCTTACAGCCAGGCTTGCTCTCCATATTAAAGCCTGCTATGACTATAAGGGTTCTACATCCCTAGTACTCCTGATCAGTTTCTTAGCTTTTAGCTCCCAGGCTTTTTCGACTCATTTTGTTTCCCTTTGTAGTATCAGCACATGGCAGTTTTTTCAATTTAAAAATGCAACTTGACATACAGGTGGAGAAATATCTAGTCTGTGTAGTATAATTTCAGAAACACAGAAGAGATACCTTTGATCAAAACTATTTTTCTTTAGCCCATTACATGACCTGAATGATCTACTTAATGATTCCCATATATGGCATAATTAGTACTGCCTTAGAAAGAATATATTGTAGCCAATGACAGCATCTGGCAAATTAGATTCATTAGTTCTGTTTTCCCACCAAAGCCTTTAGAGATGAGGGGTTGAGAGGATGGGAATTTTGGTGAGAGCTGTGACAGCTCTTGCACTCTCCCTCAAGAAACTTCTAGCCCAGCCCATCATTTACCATCTCTCCTCTTTCTTGGTCAGGGTGCTCCTTATTCCTCAATCTACCTGACTTTGATTCTGCAGAGATCTGCCATTCCGGAACTTGATGAATGTTGAATAGGCAGATTTGCATTTTGCCTTTTTAGGTCAAACAGTGATATGAGTTACTAAACCATAAAACCAGTTTAGTATCACCAGATTTTACACAATACTTAGAGCGGTTGGAATCATGGTTAAAAAGATGCATTTGAACATTGTGATACCTCCTGGGGGATGGGAGGACCCTGTGAGGTTGCTAATAGTAACCTAGACAGTAGATGGATATTTCATCCAGCATGAGCTTCCTTCCCTGGCTTCTGGCTCCAATATGCCCAGATTAAGAAGAGGAGGTGGGAAGGTGGGTAGCAACTAGGTGCACTAGGGTAGGAGATTAAAGAATTCACTATCCTACCTCATGGAGACAGTGGATCTCTTAACTAGAAGGAACCTTTACATTGAGGTTAATTGCTGTCTTTTAGTGATTAATCAGACCAGAGAGAGTAAATGACCGACTACAGGTATTCATCAGAATTTGAACCAGAGCTCAAGCCTTGCATTCTGTTTCATTAGGCTGAATTGCCAGTGGCCTACAGGCTGGGTAACATCAGAAGTGTGGTGAAGCCAGGAGAAAATGAGAGCAGAATGTCCTCTGCCACCTCTTTCCCACTACCCCCTCAGTGTTTTTCTCTTCACGGTTTTCCTTTTTCTCCCTATTTGTCATAAAACCTGTCCCTCCCTCTTCCCCTTTTAGCCACTTTTGTTTCTTTCTCACCTGTTTCTTTGCCCTTTTACTTTCCTTTCTCTGCCAATAATTTTAGCTGTTTGCTCATTTCGGTCCTGTGTCTTGAATGTTCTTCCCCCAGGTGTCAATTTCTACAACTTCAATCAATTTGCTCCTTACTTCCATTCAAGGTGGCTGTAAATAGCCATATGTCTGAGCACCGCACAACTCCAGGGGTGCAATCCATAAAAACCTCAATATGACCAATATAGTCCTCTGGTCCCATCCCCAACCGGGAACTTGATTCCTATGTAACAAAATGGGTGGGGAAGGAGAGCTTCCATCAGCTATGACAACTGCCCTCTAAGGAGGGTCGAGCTTATATGGTCCTGCCAAAGAGTTTGTTGGGTTTGGGTTTGGTAAAGGTAAGCTGAAACAGTTTTGTTATCTTGGGAGAATTGAATGGCTTGGCATAACTGAAGGAGAGGAATTTGGAGTACCATGAATGTGAGAGGGTAAGACAAAATAGGTTGGACAAGAAAACTAGAAAAATGGGGTGAAGAAGCTGGTCTCATAAAAGTAGCTTGGGAAATTTCCCAAGGTGAGGTGACCAAAAGTCTTCTTAAGAACTGGGATGCAGGGCGCCTGGGTGGCTCAGTGGGTTAAAGCCTCTGCCTTCTGCTCAGGTCATGATCTCAGGGTCCTGGGATCAAGGCCTGCGTCGGGCTCTCTGCTCAGTGGGGAGCCTGCTTCCTCCTCTCTCTCTCTGTCAAATAAATAAATAAAATCTTAAAAAACTGGGATGCATAAAAGTTGTGATAGATCTTGGGTTCATTGAATTATAATATGTGCTTTGGGGATGTGTTTGATTGAGTAGAAATTGCTTATAAGATTAAGTTTGACATTTGGGGAAATTCAGTGCTGAAAAAAGAAGTGCAGCACATGAGGAATAGAGGTGAAGTGACAAGAGAATGAGACTGCCCAGGAAATCAGAAGGAAGATTAGGAGGGAGGGCTGATGTTTTGGATGTGCACAGGGATTGAGGGTGATTGCCTATGTTTCAAGTGCCCAGGATTCCTTGGCCAACACCTGGTTTACACATATATGATTAGAACACTGATGGGTTTCCCTGCGCCCAAATTATAACCACATAGCATCTGCTTCTCATAAGCTGCTAAGAGAGAAGGTCAAAGAGGCTCTTATCCAAGGACAATAGCATGTTTACTTTTCATTTAGGGAGAAAGCCTTGGAAAAAATCAAATGGATAAACTTGTTAATACAGCAAATGTGCAAAACCTGAGAAGGAGTCTCTTAACTCAACAGCCCATTGCCAGCTGGCACATGGCAGTCGCCTGAAGACTTGGAGAGGGGCTGGAAGGAAGATTAGAAACCATTTCCACTCACAACTGAGCAGAGATGGCAAGTAGGAAAGGTGTTGACTTCCACAATGGGAAGACACTTTTCCTAATGAAATAGGATTTATTTTTCTTCTGGAATTGACCCAGATGGCTCTGTCCTCAACATAACCATCACCCCTTCTCTGATTAAAACAAATGTTGGGGAGTTGACTTGGGCTAGGGTTTGGGCAAGGAGGACACATTGGTCCTCAGTTTCTTTCATTTCAGAGCAATGAGAGAGGTTTCCAGCAAAGAGGTCATCTTTAAATAGGAATGCTTAATCAGTAGGAAGTATCTATGTACCAGGCTTTGTGCTAAGTAAATACATCACACGTATCAGTTAAATTTAATTCTCAGGACAAGTAGTATTTGTGGCTGGTGGAGGTCCTGTGGTCATACCACCTAAGCAGATGTTGACTTTTTCGGTTTTTGGAAATGATTGAAGCAATCCGTCACCATCCCTGTTGATCGATTAAGTACCAATTAATTCTTACTGCAGTGTCCCTGCTCAAGGAATGATTCAAATACAGCACCTTTTTTTTATAGGTGGTGAGCTGCAAAGGTTTGTTTTAAAAATATTTTAAAATTTTTATTGATTACTGCTGAAGTTCTTGAGACAGATCTGTGGAAGTAGGAAAAAGAAAACCCAATCCTGGGGCAAAGCCAGGAGGCTTGGGCTGTATAACCTTGGATAAATTAATAATATTTCTTAGTCTCTGATTTCTTATCTGTAAAATAAAGGATTTGAAATTTGAAATCTTGCTCCTCCAGCTGAAAAATGTGTTTGTGTTTTAAAGCCCTGAGTGCAATTACTGTCTGTTTTATGCTGATTTGCGATTCCTGACCCTGGCCCTTATAAATAAGGGATGAAGTATGGATTAATCATTCAGCTGAGGAACTGAGGATCAGGACACCTGATGTCCCTGAAACCAGCCCAGTAGTTGTTTCTTTCTATACCTCTCTCTTCTCAATTGGAAATGGAAGCTGTCCTTACTTTTTCTAAGTAACAATAAATAGGCTATATTCACTCTCAAGTTCCACAGAAGAGAGTCTATGTAAACAGGACATCACAACTAACAAAGATAGAAGTTCTAAACATATTGTTGCAGCAAAACAAGTCACAGAATAGGGACAGTGTGACAAGTATAACAATTTTATGTGTGTGTGTATGCCTATACATAATGCATAAAAAAATGGGGTAGTGGTCAAAGAGAATTTAAGGCTTATCTATGATTTTAACAAGAGAAAAGGTTTTTTTTTGTTTGTTTTTTAAGATTTATTTACTTGAGAGAGTGAGTTGGAGGATGGGGGGCAGAGATAAAGAATCCTCATGCAGACTCCCTGCTGAGCACAGGCCCAGCACAGGGCCCCCTCTGACCCATGAGATCATGACCTGAGCTGAAACCAAGAGCTGGACACTCAAACAACGGAGCCACCCAGGTGCCCTGAGAGGAAGGTGTCCTTTATTTAAATAATTAAAAACAATAGATTGTAACAATACACTGTATTTTTTGTTGGTGATAAAATGATTTGCCATCTTTAGATGGAAACTACATTGGGTCACTGAGACCAGAAGAAGCTGGTCAGCTATGTGAACAGATGCATTTGGTGTTTGTCAGGTGGGAAGGGGAGTAGGTGTTGGAAGCATGTTGTTGGATGGGCAGTATGATATAGAGAGATGGTACAAGTGTGTGTTGGTCATTCTGGGCGCTTTCTCAAGACTTACTCAAGCTTACTCACCATCCTCGTGTTTTGCTCTGTTTCTTTGTCATCCTCTGAGGATTTGGTTTAGGCCGTGTTGGAATGTGGACTTTGGCTGGACTCCCCAGCAACTCATTTGGGATTACTGAAGTCCTCTCAGTGCTGTCACCTTGGCTGGTCTCCACTTCCTTCCCCCGTGAGCTATGGCTATCTCCTAAGTGTGCCCAGCAAAACCCCAAATGTTAGCAGATGGTGTAGAAAGAGTAAACTAAAAAGCACTAAAGTGAATCCTCCATTGTCTCCAGATACTTGAACTTTAAGGGAACGATGTTGCTTTTAGGATAGAGGCTGAGAATATGACTTTCTTGAGAGAAAGGGAAGATGACATGGTGCCTATGAAATAGAGGATGTGTGTGTGTGTGTGTGTGTGTGTGTATGTGTGATGGAGGAATACCATACCTCATTACTGTTTGTCCAGGTTTTATAACAACTAATAGTTAAAAATTTTTCAAAAACTTTCTACATTCACTTTATCCTTATAACAATTACATGGATTAACATATCCAATTTTAAGGAGAGGACTCTGGGTTCAGAGAAGTTAAGTGACTTGCCTAGAGATATTCAGCATGTAAGTGACAGAATTAGATTCTACAATTCCCTCTATCACCAGTCTCCCGGTAGCCCAGCTCTGCTGTGAACTCAGAGGGCTTGACCTGATGACACACCTGCCTACTTGAGGTTACCGTTAAAGGAAGTAGGAAGCAAATAGCACCAAGCATCCTGCTAGCCATATGATTGATCCAGAAGAAATGGCAGTTAGTATTCTTGTTGCTACGTATTGCTCTAAATATTTGAATTTCAGGAAAGAGCAAACAATCCTCCTGACTTTGATAGGATTCCCTGACATGGTTCTATAGTCTCCCACTTCTTCCCGCCACCCCCAGATTTCCTTTCCTTTGCTTTTTAGATACTTTGATGAGCACAATTTACTTTTTATTTTATTTATTTATTTTAAGATTTATTTATTTATTTATTTGACAGAGAGAAAGAGAGATCACAAGTAGGCAAAGAGGCAGGCAGAGAGAGAGGAGGAAGCAGGCTCCCCGCTGAGCAGGGAGCCTGATGCAGGACTTGATCCCAGGACCCTGAGATCATAACCTGAGCAGAAGGCAGAGGCTTTAACCCACTGAGCCACCCACGCACCCCACAATTTACTTTTAAAGCATGATTTGCTACCACCAGAAACCTGTTGTTGAGTTTCCCAAATAGTTTGGAGTCCCTGATAAAGATTGAGGGCTCTGGCCTTAGCTGTTTCAGGAGGCAGTGGTGTGCATCTGAATAAACTTGGCTTAATCACAGCAAGTCATGGTTGGCGCAGTTTATCAGTGGCATAACATCAAATAAATAAATGGCTCCTGGAAAACAGCTCATTCTAAAGCCAGCTACTTTTATTGCTGAGCTCTGATTTCACTGTGATTAATGAGAATGTGTTCCCTCATCGTTGGAGATCAGAAGAACAGCTTCTCAACCACTCCCCACCCCAGCACTATCTTGCCATGAATCTATAGGACTCATGCATTTCATGAATACTCCTTGGCTTGGGAAACTGTCCTGCATGAGTAAATAGGACAGTAATAATCTTGGTATCATTGTAAGACTAAGTATCCTCCTGCTAAGAGAAGTGTAGCTTCAGGCTAACACTGGTAATCACCTCCCGCCCTCCCCCCCACCCCCATGCCTCATATGTTTTAGCACTCTGCAATGCCCTTGAAGGAATTTACTAATACTGAAGACGGGGGAACTTCCTCTCAAGCAGGGTTCTAGTTTTGCTACATAACTGGTGTCTGACCTCTATGTTCTTTGAATTTTGCCTTTGACTTTCCTCTGGGCCTGATCCTGTTGTGTTTTCTCTTATGACTTCTGTTATGACCTAGCTAATATATTCTCAAATAAGACAGAAATGATACAGAAGCATAGAGAGCAAGACCTGGAAGCCCCTCTCCTTTCTTCCTCCTCATTCTTATTTCTTAGTCCAGAAGTAGCTACTGTCAACCATCACTATGCCTCTTCCAGGCCTTCACTAACATTTTCACCTACATGCATCTACCCATGCTCCTCCTATTTTATTTTTTTTGCAGGAATGTGATCATTCTAAAGGTGGCATTCAGCAATATACTGAAAAATAAGTCAGATTTTTAAAAATGATAAAGTATTTCAACCACATAGAAAACATAGACAATAATATAAATATCCACACACCCACAACCTAAGCTTTATGAAATGGTTACATTTCACTTTATTTGGTTTGCATATTTGTGAAGTTATACAGTAGAGATATTATTGATGCTTCATTTACACTTTTCCTTTATCCTTTTGTCCCTTCAAAAGTAATGTTTTGAACTTGATGCTTATTCAACTCCAATGCACGTTTTTATACTTTGATTAAATATGTTTTCATATGTAAAAATGTTAACATTATTTTGAATGTAGTTGAAATTTTGTCAATGGCGAACTGTACATATCTGTCTACAACTTTTCCCCACTTTATTATGTTTGTTCACATGGCTAAATAGAATTCTAGTTCATTTATATACTTCATCCTGTATTGTGTGAACATACCACAAGTTATTCAGTCATTCTTCCATCTGGGGATGTCCATAAGGTTGCCAGTACTTGCTCTAGCAAACAAAATTGTAGCAATTGCTATTGGTAGTTCTCCTGTGCAAGACTTAGAGTTTCTGGAGAGCACTGCTCTGGAGAGCAATTCCACATGTGTGGAATTGTCAGGCTATAGCTCATGCGCTATTCTGCTTTAACAAATATTGCCAGATTTTGGGGGGAGTGAAGGGAGATTTTGTAATTTTAAGAATTATTTTTGTTCCCCACATCTCCCTCAATACTTGATATTGTCAGACCCTTTAATTTTTGCCTATGACTTTTTTTTGCTTTAACTTGCATTTCCCTAGTTGCTAGTGCGGTTAAGAATATTTTTTATATTTATTGGGCATTCAGATTTCTACTTCAGTGAATTGTCTATTTATATCTTTGCTAGTCTCTCATATTCCTAATAACACTTAGCACAAAGCATTTACTACAAGGCAGGCAAAATTTATAGGGCTTTATATATGAAGCCCTTTAACCTAAAAGGGAGTCTTATGAAAGACCTCAGGCAAGCTCACATGCGCAGTGAGTGGGAGAACAAGGATTCAAACCCATTAAATCTAGTTTGAGAGTTTGTGTGCTTAACCACTATGCTACAGTGTCTGGGTAGATAGCCTTGTTCTTATTCGTCTTCTCCTTCATTATGTTTTTCACGGCTATTCTTGGCCCTTTTCCCTTTGAATTTTAAGATTACATGTTTGTCATATTTTTCTAAATCCTGTTGGAATTTTTAATTATGTGGAAGTTATCATTTGAGAAAACTTAATAACTTTCACACCGTTGTTTCCTCCCATGAGTGAGTGTGTTCTATCTCTCCTCTTTATTGACTTTGTCTCCTTCAGTGATTTTAATGATTTTTAAAGTAATCTTCATGAAGGGATAGTATCTCTCTATTTTTTCTTTAAATTTCTTTGTTGTTTTTTTTTTAAAGATTTTTTATTTATTTGACAGAGAGATCACAAGTAGGCAGAGAGGCAGGCAGAGAGAGCGGGGGAAGCAGGCTCCCCACTGAACAGAGAGCCCGATGCGGGCCTCAATCCCAGGACCCTGAGATCATGACCTGAACCGAAGGCAGAGGCTTTAACCCACTGAGCCACCCAGGTGCCCTAAATTTCTTTGTTTTTAAGTATTTATTTACTTGAGAGAGAGAGAGTACAAGTGGTGGGAAGAGGCTGAGGGTGAGGAAGAGAGTGAAAGAGAGAATCCCAAGCAGACTCCATGTGAAGTGTGGAGGCTGACACGGGGCTCGATGCCATGACCCCAAGATTATGACCTGAGCCTAAATCAAGCCACCCAGGCTCCTCTCTTTAAATTTATTCTTGAAAAATGTATTGTTTTTGATGCTGCTGTAAAGTGTGATTTTTTTTTACAAATTTATTTTTACTTTTAAAATTTCTATATAAAACACAGTTGCATAGTATATATTTAGTTTTTGTGTAGGAAATTCCCTATTTTTCTCATTAGTTTTATTAGTTTGAATATAAATCTTTTGGATTTTTTTAAATCTACAATTATAATTTCAGTGAAGGAAAGTTTTTTCTTCTTTTCCAAATTTCACACCTTTAGAGTCTCTTATAATCCATGTCTCATACTGTAATCCAGGCTTTACCTGTGTTTTAAAAAGAGGGAAAATTTCCTTTTCTTTCCTTCATATTGTTAGGAATACTTTGCATAATACTCTTGTTATTTATTCCTTGAATATTTGGTAGAACTTGTCTGTAAAATCACCTGGGGCTTTTTTTTCCCTTCCTCCTCACGTAAGTAGACTTTAAATTACTGTTTCATTTCTTAAATAGTTTTAGGTTTATTTTTTTTTATTTCTATTTTGTTTTGATAAGTTACACGTTCCTTAGAAAATTGTCCATTTGTTTGGTGTTCATATTAACACAAAATTCCCTATAAATTTTACTTTAAAATTCTTTTTTTTAAAAGACTATTTATTGAGAGAGAGAGTGAGAGAGAGCATGAGAGGGGAGAAGGTCAGAGGAAGAAGCAGACTCCCCGTGGAGCTGGGAGCCCGATATGGGACTCGATCCCGGGATTCCAGGATCATGACCTGAGCCCAAGGCAGTAGCTTAACCAACTGAGCCACCCAGGTGCCCTTACTTTAAAATTCTTAATACTTGAAATCTATTGAAAAATATATGGAAAAATGATATAACAGTCATATAAAATCCCATCAAATTAAATAGGTTCTAACTATTTGCATACTTGCTTCAGATCTCTCAAAGGGAAAGATGGAGGTGGGAGGAAGGAAGGAAGGAAATAAGGAATGGACAAAATATTACAGATATAGCTAAAGGTAAACCTTTACATTCCATTTCAGTCTTCTCTCTTGAGAGAACCATTAATCTGAAGCAATTGCCCTTCACGTTTATGATTTTTTTTTATTTGACAGAGAGATCACAAATAAGCAGAGAGGCACGCAGAGAGAGAGGGGGAAGCAGGCTCCCGCTGAGCAGAGAGCCCAATGCGGGGCTTGATCTCAGGACCCTGAGATCATGACCTGAACTGAAGGCAGAGGCTTAAGCCACTGAGCCACCCAGGCGCCCCTATGATTATTTTTATACCTTCACTGTGTATATGCATCTTTAAATAATATATACCATTGTTTTGTGTGGTAAGCCAGACTTACATATGTGAGAGCTAGAGAAAGAATAAGCGTTCAGGGATTTTCTGGGAACCAGAAATTAATCCCTTTAAGGAAAAAAATTTTTTTGTTTTTCTTATTACATATGAATGTATCCTTAACAATATTCTCTTCAGTTTTCCTTCATTGGGCTTTGGTATTATGCTGTGTGTAGTCTTCTGAAACTTGCTTTATTCACTCAATTTGTCTTTTGAAGAGTCGTGTATGTTTCCACATAGTTGCATTGATTTTTCATTACTAAATATTGTGTATATACCACAAGGTATTTATCTTCTCACCTGGTAATGAATATTTTTTCCAGCTTTTTGCTACTATGGACAATGCTGCCCTTCCTTCCTTTTCTTTATTAAAAGAAAAAAAGTATTGGATGCTAATATGGAGTAGTATTCTAAAAACTGGGGATGTAACAGAGTCCTCTAACGAGGACTTAGATTCTAGAGGGCAAGCAGCTAATAAATAAGACAAGTAAAATGTATAGTCTGTTATATGTTATAAATACTGAGGTTAAAAATGGCAGAGAAAAGAAGTCCTGGAAGCAGAGGGATTATAATTTTGAAAAAAATGTCAAGGAAGTCCGCACTAAGGAGATGCTCTTTGAAGACCCATAGGAGTGCGAGAATGAGCCATGCATGTATGCTGGGACGGAGAATTCAAGGCAGAGGAAGCAGCAAGTTCAAAAGTCCTAATTCAGGAGCATGTCTAGGGCACTCAGGAGCCTGCAGGGAAGGAAGTGTGGCTGTTACAGGATAAGGGGGAGGGGAGGGTGTCCAGAAGTAAGGTCAAAGAAGTGTAGCAGGTAAAGGAGTGGGGAGAGAGTTCAGGTCATGGAGGACCTAATAAGACATGCAAGAACGTTTGGCTTTTTCTTGTATGTGAAGGAGATAGCAAGTCCTTTGTGAATGAGATAGCAAGTCCTTTCCCTTACATTTCTAACAGTATCCCTTTCAGGGTGCCTGGGTGGCTCAGTGGGTTAAAGCCTCTGCCTTCGGCTCAGGTCATGATCTCAGGGTCCTGGGATCGAGGCCCGCATTGGGCTCCCTGCTCAGTGGGGAGCCTGCTTCCTCCTCTTTCTCTGCCTGCCTCTCTGCCTACTTGTAATCTCTGTCAAATAAATAAATAAAATCTTAAAAACAAAACAAAAAAACCAATATCCCTTTCACCACTGTGTTGAGGAAATCTGTAGGGGCAGGAATAGAGGCAGAGGGGCCAGTGAGGAGGCTGTTCTAGGAATCTAAGTACTAGGAATCTTAAGTATGATATGACGGTGGCCTAGCCAAGGTATATACTTTGATCTTATTTCTCACAACCACTTTTTAAGATTATTATGCCCATTTATCGGTGAAAAATTGAGGTTCAGAGGAAGTCAGTCAGCTCTTTAACTCTGTCACACAGACTGTTCATGGCAGAACAGGACTTGAACCTGAGTCTGACTTTAACTACTTTGCTATATTGACAGCAGTAGTTCACAATTACAGCAAAACTATGTTGCCTAATTTAAAACTCAAAATACAAAGGATCTTGCAATGGGCTAGGTTATGTGAACGTGGAATTTTGCAGAAAGTGTCAGGTGTCGTGTTTCAGCTTTCAGATATTCACATGACATAAGGAAGAGGCATCAGTGAAAGGAGAAGGTAGCCCAAAGCCTATGAAAGACACAGTAAGAACTGTGGCTGTGGCAGTTGCCCACTGGCCTAGCCGTCAAAGATGACTCGGCCAAGGCAGGACTACAGTTGGATTCGTTGAGGAATGTCTGCTCCTTTCTGCTGACTACTCTCAAACTTTCAGGAACAGCAGGGACAATTTGTTGCCCTCCAGGTTCAATATTTGTAATTGCCTATTGAAAGTAATTGCTGGCATAATGTTTAATCAATAGATTATAAACACGATTTTGTGTTTTAGAACTTCACAAAAGCTTCTGTGGTCTTAGGGAGCCAATATTACAGGATAAATCATGCCCTGTGGTCTTTAGCAGTGAACTTCACATGGTGTCCTAAGGTTTAAAGCAGGAAGGAAGCTTGCGATTACTTAGTATTTTACCTTTATTTTATAGAGGAAAAAATTGAGGCAAAGAGAGCCTGTTAGTTTAAAGGTATTCATTGATCCAGAACTGAGCAAATATGTTTGGAGAGGTGCTCAGTGTATTTCAAGGAAAACATTCTTAGACATCAGGTAGGTCTGTCTCTCTCACTGTCTGGCTGTGTGACCTCGGCAAAGTCAGTTAACCTTCCTAAGCCTCAATTTCTCCATTAATACTAGCTGGATAACAATTATCTTGCAGAATAGTTGGGAGAATTGTAAACATGTCAGAAGCTCCCAGGCACTGTGTGACACCTGGTAAATTCTAGCTATAATGTGTGTGTGTGTGTGTGTGTGTGTGTGTATGTATGTATATATATATATTTTAGTAAAACCATCTTTTCTTTTTCTTTTTTTTTTGAAGATTTTATTTATTTATTTTTTATTTGACAGAGAGAGAGAGAGATCACAAGTAGGCAGAGAGGCAGACAGAGAGGGGGAAGCAGGCTCTCTGCCGAGCAGAGAGCCCGATGTGGGACTTGATCCCAGGACCCTGAGATCATGACCTGAGCTGAAGGCAGAGGCTTTAACCCACTGAGCTACCCAGGTGCCCTAAAACCATCTTTTCTTTTTTTTTTTTTTTTAAAGATTTTATTTATTTATTTCACAGAGGGAGAGAGATCACAAGGAGGCAGAGAGGCAGGCAGAGAGAGAGAGGGGGAAGCAGGCTCCCCGCTGAGCAGGGAGCCCGATGCGGGCCTCGATCCCAGGACCCTGAGATCATGACCTGAGCCGAAAGCAGAGGCATTAACCCACTGAGCCACCCAGGCGCCCTAAAACCATCTTTTCAAACCTACTTACTAAATTACTTCCAAGTCTAAGCCCAAGCCAAATTTTAAGCCTCATCTACATTGACAAAGCAGCTTTGACCCATCTAGATACTTGTTCAGATACATATTTTAGGTACATGGGGGTGAATGGAGTATTTTATGAAGGGCCTAGATCATCAAGGAAAACGGGAAAAGGTGGCTAGTGTTGATTATATACATATATTTTTAAAGATTTTATTTATTTATTTGAGAGAGAGCATGCGGGCAAGCACAAGTAAGGAGGGTCAGAGGGAGAGGGAGAAGCAGGCTCCCCACTGAGCAGGGAGCAGGACATGGTCCTTGATCCCAGGACCGAGATCGCGACCTGAGCCGAAGACAGATGCTTAACCGACTAGGCCACCCAGGCCCCCTTGGTTATACTGTTTAAAAATGAGGTATAATTGACATACAGTATTTTATTTTTAGGTGTGCAACATAGTGGTTTGGTGTTTATATACACTGAAATGATCACAATGAGTCTAGTTATCTGTCAGCCTACAAAGTTAACACAGTATTATTGACTGTATTCTGCATACTGTACATTATAGCCTCCTGACTTATTTTATAGCTAGGAGTTTGTAACTTCTTAATCCCCTTTACCTATTTTGCACCCCAAAGCTCCCCTTTTCTTTAGGTAAGTGAAATCTTAGGGTATTTATCTTTCTTGGATTTATTTCACTTAGCACAGTACTCTCAAGGTCCATCCAGTCACAAATGTCAAGATTTCCCTTTTTTTTCATGGCTGAATTGTATTCTATGGTGTCTGTGTGTGTGTGTGTGTGTGTGAGAGAGAGAGAGAGTGAGAGAGTGTGTGTGTGTGCACATACATATCTTGGCTATTTGTAAATAACACAGGAGTGAACATAGAGGTGCATATATCTTTCCAAATTACAGTTTTTGTTTTTCCGGATCTATACCCAATAATGGAATTACTGGACCATATGATAATTCTATTTTTAATTTTTTGAAGAACCTCCATACTGTTTTCCACAGTGGCTGCACCAATTTACATTCCCACCAACAGTACATGAGGATTCCCTTTTCTCTACTTTAGAGCATCCCAGTGAAAGAAATAATGACTTTTTTTCCTAAGCTGTGTAATTTCCCATTTTCAAGGGCCTGAGATCTCACATGTGCATCTGGCAAGGGTCTTCTGCCTGTGCCACAAGTATCTGAAGTGTCTTGTTCTTTCTAAATAGAATGTCAGTGTGCTGTAGGGTATTTGATTGCAACGAGGTAGACCAGATGCATCTCCTTTGGGTGCTAGAATGAGAAGTTATCGAATTTACAAGTTTGAAGTACACTTATCAAGACTTCACAATAAAAATGAGTCTTTGTTGTTCTAACAGCTGTCTTCAGAACTGCTACTCACAAGAAACACAAAACACAAGCATGATAGTGAGGGGATGCATTTGATCTGTTGAGAGCACACGGTGCTATTGGAATGAGACTGAAGAGTACTTAGAATATTCTGTCTTTTCTGCTTTAAAAAAAATGCTTCTGAGTGAAGTCAGGCATAGCTCAGGTAAGGTTCAGTAGATATTTCTTGGTGGGGATACTATGGATTAAGGGCAAGAGACAGCTTTCTGGATTCAATTTTCCCAGAGTTCCTGGGGCTTTTAAGTACTGACACACACACTAAACCCTCAAGGAATACGTAATAAGCTAAGAGGTTGATTTATTGACTTACAGTGGGGCAAATGCCTTTCTCATGACTGGACTAATAACGTGTTTAGTATCCAGAATATCTTCTTGATGTGTTATTTGGCACAACAAACTAATGATCATAAAGTTGTTTTCAAATCATGGAGTCAGATCAAAAGCAAGAAAGTTCTCCTGAAAAATATGCTATCCAGATTTTAGAGCAGTGGAATGAATTATGAACCATGTCTGTTCTATAGGAGATAAAGCATTGCTCTTAACTAGAAAGTATCTACCAGAAGATACTTGGGAAACCTCTGTGCAGACCACTCAACTTCTTTAACACAGTCTTTCCTCAGATAGGTTTTGGGACAAAGGATTCCTTTATAACTTTCATTAATTGCTGGCAAGCTACACTGATCTGGAGTGTTTCCCAATTCATCATCAGTGTGTTTGCAAACCACTTCTGAGTCATGTGTTGAATCTTAGTAGTTTCATTCTCCAGGGATCACTTTATCTTTAAATTTTAGGAACCCATCTTTACAGTAGACTCCTACACTGTCTGTTTGACCCTAAATATGCAAGTCCTACATTTGGGTATCATCATGCTATTCATGGGGTTCATGCTACAAACTTGGAGATCTAGACACCAAAAGTGGTAGAAAAGAGGAGGGAGGTGAGGACACATGGATTTAAGTGAACAAACTAAAGTAACTATTTTATTGATCACCACCCATGTGAAAAACCAATAAACATCTTCCCTTTGAGGATCACTGTCCCATGCAGGCTTCAAAAGTTGAAGAGCCCTCAGGTGAGTTATAGAAAGTAAAGCAAAATGTATCTCTGAACCTTTTTTTTTTATTTTAAATTCTAGTAAAGTTAACCTACAGTGTTACATTGGTTTCAGTTGCATAATAGAGTGATTCAGTAACACCATACATCACCCGGTACTGATAAACAAATTCAGTAAAGTCGCAGGATACAAAATCTGCGTTGTAGAAATCTGTTGCATTTCTGTACGCTCATAATGAAGCAGGAGAAGAAGAAATTAAGAAAACAATCCCATGTACTATTACACCAAAAATAATAAGATACCTCAGAAAAAACGTAACCAAGGAAGTGAAAGACCTCTTCTCTGAAAGCTATAAAACATTGAAGATGACACAAACAAATGGAATATGCCATGTTCATGGATTGGAAGAACAAATATTGTCAAAACGTCCATACTGCCCGAAATAATCTACAGGTTTAATGCAATCCTGATTGGAGTACCAACAGCATTTTTCACAGAACTGGAATAAACAATCCTAAAATTTGTATGGAACCACAGAAGACCCCAAATAGCAAAAGCACTTTTGAAAAAAAGCAAAGCAAAGCTGGAGGTATCACAATTCCAGACTTCAAGTTACATTACAAAGCTGTAGTAATCAAGCAGTATGGTACCAACACAAAAATAGACACCTATCAATAGAACAGTATAGAAAAGCCAGAAATAAACCCATGATTATATCAGTCAATTGGTCAATTAATCTTTGACAAAGCATGGAGGAGTCTCTATCTAAACATCATTCCAGGATGGTCTGTCATAAGTTGTGTCACCTGGTATCATACATTGTGAGTCATCTTTTCACAATAAAGGCTAGAAAGATGCAGTGGAGGCAGGTTTCTGGTCCATATGTGAGAACTTCTTTCCCTCTCCAGGTGATCATACAGTAATTCTATTGGCTGATTGCAGCAACACCTGGCAATGGGTGGGGTATTCAGGTGTTTAAGTAGGACTCTACCACTTGATGAATCAATCTCTCCTTTCTTTTCCCAGGATTAATCCTGTTGTCATTTTATTCCTTCCCTCTCCTTATTTGTTTTCCTTCTTGGAATTAAGAATAATGGATTAAGAAGGGGAAGGGGTGAGGAGGAGAGGAACCAATCCTAAACTGTTTGGCACCTATTTCCCCCTATTCCTCACTTGTAATACTTGGGGGCCTTGCTGCTGGTTTATCAGAATGGTAACAGTTGGTAAAAGTTGGGTACTTTTAGGGCAGTATGGACACAGGGTAGCTGTAGTATTGGAGGAATAACACTTTAATCTCCTTTCTTCCCAGGTCAAATGCTAAATTATATAGCATTGTAAACATTTGTTACTTTTAGTTTTTGATGCTAAAGATTTTCTTGGGTGTGGGTAAGTCTACCTAAAGAATTGTGTTATCAAAGAATGATAATTCAATGAAAGATTTGTGGCTACCTAGTTCTGCAAAAGGGCCAGTGATGAGTATTTAAAGTTAGTAACTAAGCAGCTCAGAGACCAGAATAACAGGACTTTTGAGTTCACTTCCATCTTTTTATTGTGAGCATTTTCTTTTCATGAAGATTAAAAGGGATTTGTTCTTTAATTTTAATATTTTGAGACCTACTTGAAAATAAGCATTGTTTGCTTATTGAATGCTGTCCTATGTAGGCATTTGAGGAATGCATATTGATGAAGACTGTTGGAAAGCTGATAGGTAAGAATAAATGCTACCTCTTTTACCCTTTGCCTGATGGAAGCCCCTCACATCCTAGCAATGTATTTTCTCCCACTCAGTGTTTCTGTCACATTCAAGCTGGGTCTTTGTGTGTTGCCTGCCCATGTTGGGGTTTGTTCTGCTTGTCTTGTTTGGGACTTAAGTATCTTTGCTAGGAAGGCATGCTCTGTATTAGTATAGCCTGGTAGATTTTTCACTGTTTCAAGAAACCTATCTGTTTCTTCCCTTGATGGAGAGGTTAGGAGAGGCAGGAGTCCCTGTTAATATCGGATGTTCTGATTCCTCAGAAGCTGAGGTTATTAGGTTTACCTCCATTTTATTGTGAGTATGCTTCAACTTCCTGGTTGATGAAGAGTTCTGTAACCCAACAGTAGGATGCCTTGGGTAAGGGAGGAGATGAGGTGAAGGATCTACATTTCTTTTCTAAAGATTTTATTTATTTGAGAGAGAGAGAAAAGGAACAAGGGGGAGGGGCAGAAGGAAAGGGAGAAGGACAAGCAGAATCCCTGTTTAGTGCAGAGCCTGAGGAGGGGCTGGATCCCAGGACCCGGAGATCATGACCTGAGCTAAAGCCAGAACTTTACCCTCTGAGCCCCCCAACTGCCCAAAGAGTCTACATTATCGAAGATAAGATAGAGCTTGTGAGAGGCCCCTTCAGTCCAATATACAAAACTAGGGTAAACTTCCACGGTGTGCTGGAAAGTAGGATCCTGGTGTGGTATTTACTAAGAAACTTTGACTTCTTTAAGTAAACTGGTTGGTTAGTTGTGGTTTGGCAAGCTTGATTTGCATACCAGTGAATTCCTTCTAAAAAATTTCCCCTGAAACATGTATGGTGTCTGTGGACTAGGAGAACCTAATGTTTTGGTACTTAAAGTCCTGAAGGCTGATGGAAACGTTGTGGCCCCGCTCCATAGTATTTCTGCTATTCAGCGCTACGTATGAATTGACTAGCATTGGCATGCACTTTTCCCTGTCACCTTCTTTCTTTTCCCTTAAAATAGGAGGCAGCAGGAGGATGAATTTGTGTGTATTTGTTATATTTTCTCAGTGTAATCAAAGCAGTTCTTCTCAGATGCCTGTAGACCAGCACCAATCACACCTTTCCCAGAGCCTCCCACTGGCTGTAGTGATGGCATGCTTTTCCCAAGAAATCCCTGCAATCCTATTTACCGTAGTGCCTACCTGTGGTCCTGCTAACCAGGGGAGCACTTTATTCTTAGGCGTTTGCCTTGATGGTTTTGTTAGAACAACTCCAGCACTGCCATCCCCTTGGTCTCTGATTTTTCCCTCCATCAACCTATTTTCACTTGGTTTTTGGCTTTCTCCCAGAAGGGACTCCTGAGCCTGACTTCCTAAAGCTTTTTCTCCTATTTTTCTTGACCCATTCCTCCTCCACCAATACCACTACTCCCCTTTCTTTCTGTCAAGGTAGCTCCACTTATCTCCTTTCCTCCTTTGCCTTGTTATTCAGTCCATCCCACAGCCTCCCCCTATCGATCAACTGGCATAAAGATGATAATATTTAAAATAACAGCAATAATGACTACTCTCTTACTGAGTACCTACTATGTTCCAGTCCCTGCCTTTGCAAAACTCATTTCAAAGAAGTCTCTTAAAAAGCAAGGTAGATGTCCATGTCCCCTTTTACAGATGAAGAAAATAAAACCTAGACATGTTCACTCTTGTTCCTAAGTAATGTAGTACTATTTGGCTGACATGAGCTACAGACCCTGAACGTTCTGTGCTCCTTCTACTGCACTGGCTATCTGCCAAGAAAAACCATGTGGTCTCCCATGAAATGACAATAGCTCATCTTTTCTTGAGATCTTGGCCATAGCCCTGCAAGAAGAAACTGACGCAGAGAGGTTGATGAACTTGTTCATAGCCAGAAGACTTGTAAGTGGCAGAAAGTCCAGGATGGACTTGGAGCTGTGTTTTGGATCCTATCCCACACTGCTTGGGAAAAGCTTTGGTGTTTTTTTGGGTAGCTGCTAAATGCTGGTTGAGATGAACTCCATTCCTGGCTAATAATTAGAGACAAATTGGGTAAAGATTATTGGAAAGAGTACTGAAAGTTTGTTCCATATGTCATAATGCGTAGGATTTTTTTCTTCTGGAGGATTTTTTTTTCTTCTGGCTTGAGGAGACAGACATCCATTTAGCAGCTCTAGCCCTTTTATACTCACTGGCCAACGTGGGGTCAATGTTTGGAGCTATTTTGATCTTCTCTGCCTCCGACTCTTGTGATGGCTTGGTTTCAGCATTCAACATGAAGATGGCTACTGGATTCCCAACCTCTGAAGTCAATGCATAAGCTTATATGTTAGAAAGCTTTTATGTTAGAAAGTGGGGAGATCTTCAAATGAGAAAATGATGCATTTTAAGAAGATTTTATTTATTTGACAGATAGAGCCAGAGAGCACAAGGGAGGTAGAGCAGAGGGACAAGGAGAAACAGGCTCCCTGCTTAGTGGGATGATCCCAGGACTCCTGGATCATGACCTGAGCTGAAGGCCAACCCTTAACCAACTGAGCCACCAAGGCAGCCCAACATGATGCATTTATTTTACTTTATTTTTAGAACACAAATGTATCTAATTTTACTAGATGGAAACTGGGACACCTTATCTTAAACCTTTGGATCTTGTGCCAAAGAATTTGCTTTATATCAGCTCAGGTTTTATTAAATTCACAAGGGAATTACTGAAAGATTGGCTTTTAACATCAGCCAAAACTTGTAATTGCTTTAATTCCTTTTCTAAGAATTTCTTTGGAATTTTAAAAATTCTTTAAGTGGCTTTAAAATCAACTTATGATGGGCCTTCTAACAGTCTGACTGGATCCCAGTTCTCTTTTATGGGTTTTAAGAGTCAGTAAAATCCATAAATATTTAATTCCTGGGCATTATGGGGAATTTTATGCTGGGTTAGATGTGCAGGGTCAGTTTAAGCTGGAGCATACTTGACCTTCATATGATGGATTCAGTGTTTTTGCTTTTAATATAAATTTTGATCATATCAGTGGTTTTTAAATAACTCATGGTTTGTTCAGGTGTTTTTCATTCATTGTTTGATTCAGATGTTTTAATATCCTGACAAGGTATTCAGTGATTGCTTGGCTATTTTGGCCATACAAATCCAATTTAAACATTACTGTGAGATTTGCCCTAAAAAATCCATTCATTTTTTAAAACCACACAAAAATATTAATAACAATGTCATAAAGCATTGTCACTGGCTTTTTCTTGTCTTTCAGCATGTGTAATATTCATCTATTTCCTTGTCTGTATCTTCAATTCAGCCTGAGTTAATATATGATTTTCATAATTGAAAGCTTTGTTGACGAACAACTATGTAAGTCTTTGAAGAGATGTGTCACATGAGATAATATTTTAGTTAATCTTTCGATGCCTATAAATACAGATTGGATCCAGTAGATCGAGTCCAAACTATTCATATGTAGAAAGAGCCTCTTTGGGTTTTATGGTCCTAAGCTTGTATGCACATTACTCGGTATCTTTAAGGTTTGCTTTTGGGATCCAGCCTTAATCTGCTAAGTTTTTAAGGATAAGGACGAATAGAAGGAAAAACTAGGACTCAAAGGGGATTGAAATCAGGGATTCACGCTTGTACTTAGAAGCCCACAGAATAAAAAATAGATCTTTGAAAATGGTAAGTTTAGTTCAAGGTCAAACAGGATATTCCTGCTGACGGAGAGTGATACAACCTTTGCAAATCTGCAAAGAGACACACACACACAGGTGACCTTCTGGAAAACAAATGCCATCAGCACATCTCCAGCACTTTGTGAGAAAGAGGATGCTCAAGCTTGGTGGCTGGCATGGTCTGTTCTCCTGGGTTGATATATTTCTTCCTGTGAGTTAATGTATTGGCTTTTGGACACATACATTTTATTTTTCCTTCAGTGGCCTACATGAAGCAGGGTTTGATGATTCCTTGAAGAAGATCTTGATTTGAAGCCATGACAGAATAACCCTGGGCACTGGCTGGCCTTCCTGTCAGCACAGTGGCGCAGGGCTTTAACTGATAAGGTTAAAGCTCATTGATGATACATTCAGCCTCAGGTATCAAAATGTCAGGATAATTAGTATTCAAAGATGGTAAGATTTCCCTTTTTACTAATGAGATTGAATAAACACTAAATGGGATGTTTGTGATGAAAAAATTAGAAAAGAATAGGAGAGTTTACATAGAAATGCAACAGGTTCATAATCTTGATCATTTAAACCCTGAAATTGAGTAAAATTGAGCTAATGTTGACTTTTTTTTTTTGGTGTGAGTCATTATCACTGTTATCAAATTCATCAAGAAATATTCACCGTGAACTAGCTCTGTGTAAGGCATATGTCAAACACCCGATACAGAGAGGTAGAATCATACCTCTGCCTTCATTGGGCTTACAATGCAGGGGGACAGGATCTATGAATTGTGACTGTGACCAACTGAGTCCGCTTTTGAATGACCTGGGGACTTGGTCTCCTTTGTATCCATTCCATCATAAGTCTTTGTTCAAAGATGACTCCTATTTTTCTAGGATTAAGTATGAAGAATCTCATCCTTATCGACTTCCTTCCTACTATAAGATATTTTGGTATCTACATATTTCTCCTTGTCTTAGAGGGATGGTGGCAATTAGAAAGGTTGGAGGAGTGTGGGAGGGTGGGGTGGTAGTTATGAAAGGAGAAATGTTCTGCACAAGGTATAGAAGAAGGAATGGGTTCTTTCCCCCCCAATTTGTTCAAAGAGTATCAATTTTCGCTCATTATAGGTAAACCTGATAACCTTAGTGTGAGGTCTTAGAGTGATTATTAGTCGTCTACCTGATTGGTCCCAAGACTGATGGTTTAAATCAAAACAAGAGGAAAAATTTTGCCATTCCTCTGCTCAAAAGTCTTAAATCACTACTCATTGCTTACTAAATCTAGGAAATATGTTGAAAGAAAAAAAAACTTGTAAAAGTGATATTCACAGTAGGGTGTTATTTATGTATTTTTAAAAACTATTACAACAGTACTACGTACACTTATGGATTACATATTTGGGGAAAAAGTGTCACACGTCAAAATGATAAACAGCAAATTCAGGAGAGTATTTAGCTGTTGGGTGCGGGGAGGGAGAGGGTAATGCAAATGAGAAAGGCTTCATATATATCTATAATATTTTATTTTTCAAGTTAGTTGGTATGTGCACAGTTGGTCCATTATATTATCCTCTTAATTTTCTTGGTAAAATTTATTTTTTAAAAGTTTCGTTTAAAAAGAGAGTGCAGAATGTGTTATTTTAATGCATCTATTAAATCTTTGCTTAAGTCAGTGTAACTTCACTTTTCTTTTCTCTGTGAGAGATTCATGTGAGAAAATACCAAACCTAGTTTGTGTGACTGAGTGCTCAGTTCTGTAGGATCTGTTTACTTTCTGTCAGCTTCAGATTAAGGATGGTTGGCTAAGAATATTCCTTAAAATTTCCTGGACAGCAACTTTCTATTCACGTGTTGAATGTTCTCTTCAGTATTGATTTTGCACCTGCCCTCCTAGAAGGCTTTACTTTGTTTGGCTGGGAAATTGCAACAGGACCCAAAAAAGTACTTTGAGCTGCTTAACTCATGGCTGAGCCCAGTAAATGTTACCTTTGGTGGTGGATCAACTCTGTGAAGGTCCAGAGCTGGTGCTCCCTAAATCAAGAGTGAGGCTGATATCTTTTCAATGGAGACACTTCATTTTGAGGAGTTTCTGAGTATTAGTATTCATGGATATGTGACTCACCAAGGCTTTTAAAACATGCTTTTAAATTCAATTTCCCCCTCCCCTATTTCACTGTTCTAGTGAAAAGGCTGTCCCCTTTCTCAAGTTTTCATTGATAGGAACTACCACTGCCCAATATGGAACGTGGAAAAGAATGGAAGGAAAATTCATGGCTTTCCCTAAGCCCTTGTTGTATTTCTCAGAGAAAATGCGGGGGACAGAAGATCCATGAGTGTGGAAAACGAAGGGATTGAACATGGAGAGCTCAGCCTTGCCCAGGTTGGAATGACCTATTCTCAGCAGTACTTCTTTGCTCTCAACTCTGATGAGCTTTCTGGGTAGCTTCCTGTCCCACAAGGGGTAGGGAAGCTTCCTTTGGTGGGGCAAAGTATACTTTAGAGAGATTAGGAAACTGAATTCTGGCCATAGGTAAAGCCAAACTCTTTGGCCTTATCAGGAATGATGCTGTCATTTTCTTTTTTGTCTTTTTTTTCTATCTTTTTTTTTTAAATTTTAATTCTTGTATAGTTAACATACGGCGTTATATTAGTTTCAGGTATACAACATAGTGATTCAACAACTCTGAACATTATTCAGCGCCCAGCATAAGTGTATTCTTAATCCCCTTCACCTATTTCACAAATTGTGTCACCCACCTCCCCTCTACTAACCATCAGTTCTCTATAGTTAAGAGTCTGTTTCATGGTTTGTCTCTATTTTTTCTTTGTTTTGTTTCTCAATTCCACAAGAGTGAAAACCCTATGGGATTTGTCTTTCTCTGACTTAGTTCATTTAGCTTTATATCCTCTACATCTATCCATATTGTTACAAATGGCAAGATTTCATTCTTTTTTATGGCTGAGTAATATTCTATCACACACACATCAATCACATCTTTACCCATTCATCTACTGATGGACACTTGGGTTGCTCCTGTAATTTGGCTATTGTAAATACCGCAGTAAACATGGGGTGCATGCATCTTTTCAAATTAGTGTTTTGAATTCTTTGAGTAAATACCCAGTAGTGAAATTACTGACTCATATAGTAATTCTGTTTTTAATTTCTTGAGGAACCTCCATATTGTTTTTCACAGTGGTTGCACCAGTCTGCATTCCCATCAACAGTGCATGATGGCTCCTTTTTCTCCACATCTTTGCCAACACTTGTTTCTTGTGTTCATTTTAGCTACTCAGAGAGGTGTAAAGTGATAGCTCATTATAGCTTTGATTTGCATTTCCCTGATGATGAGTGATGTTAAGTATCTTTTCATGTGCCTGTTGACTATGTCTGTCTTTGTAGAAATGTCTCTTCATGTCTTGTGCCCATTTTTATTTGGATTTTTCTGATGTTGTGTAAGTTCTTAATATATTTTGGATACTAATCCTTTATCAGATATGTCCTTCACAACTATCTTTTCCCATTCAGTGGGAAATATTTTGTTTTCTAGTTTTGTTGCTTCCTTTGTTGTTCAGAAACTTTTGATTTTGATGTAGACCCAATAGTTTATTTTTGCTTTTGTTCATCCTACCTGACTAGACCTATTTAGAAAATATCGCTATAGCCAATGTCAAAGAAATTACATCCTGTGCTCTCTTCAAGGATTTTTATGGTTTCAGGTCTCAAATTTAGGTCTTTAATCCATTTTGAGATTATTCTTGTGTATTGTATAATAAAGTGGCCCAATTTCATCTTTTGCTTGTAGCTGTCTAGTTTTCTCAACACCATTCCATTTGTTGAAGAGATTGTCTTTTTCCCATTGCATATTCTTGCCTCCTTTGTCAAAGAAAGACCATATAATTGTGGGTTTATTTCTGGGCTATTTGGTACCACTGATCTATGTGTCTGTTTTTGTGCCACTTCTACACTGTTTTGATTACTACAGCTTTATAGTATATCCTGAAATCGAAGATTGTGATAACTCCTGTTTTGTTCTCCCCTCCCCCCACACACCCCAAGATTCCTTTGGCTATTCAGGGTCTTTTGTGATTCAGTACAAATTTTAGGATTATTTGTTCCAGTTCTGTGAAAAATGCTGTTGGGATTCTAATAGGGATTGCATTAAATCTACAGATTGCTCTGGGTAGTATGGACATTTTAACAATATTGTTTTTCCAATCTGTGAGTGTGGAATATCTTTCCATTTGTTTGTGTCATCTTTAATTTCTTTCATCAGTGTTTTATATTTTCCAGAGTATAGGTCTTTTACCTCCTTGGTTAAGTTTATCCCTAGGTATTTTACTATTTTTGGTGTAATTATAAATGGGCTTGTTTTCTTAATTTCTCTTCTACCCTATCATTAGTGTACAGGAATGTAATGGATTTCTGTACATTGATTTTTATAATCTTTCAACCTTACTGAATTCATTTATCAGTTCTAGTAGTTTTTTGGTGGAGCCTTTAGAGTTTTCTACATATAGTATCAGGCCATGTACAAATAGCAAAGTTTTACTTGTTTTTTTTTTTAAGATTATTAATAGACTTTATTTTTAAGGCAGTTTTATATTAACAGAAAAATTGAACAGAAAGTTCAGAGCACCTTATGGTCTATCTCCCTCTACCCCCCAAATTTCCCCTATTTGCATTAGTGTGGTAGATTGATTACAATTGAGGAACCAGTATTAATACATAATATTAATACTAACCTAAGGCAGTAGTTTACACTGCACTTTTTTTGTTGTTGTTGTGCAGGCAAGGCTGTTTTTTTTTAACTTATGAAATGATTTATTTATCCTAATTTTTCCTTAGTATATTTATATCTTTTCTCTTTTTTTAACATATAATGTATTATTTGTTTCAGGGGTAGAAGCCTGTGATTCATCAGTCTTACACAACACACAGCGCTTTGCCAGTCTCGATTCCTTTTCTTTTTGTTGTCTGATTGCTGTGGCTAGGACTTCCAGCACTATCTTAATAAAAGTGGTGAGTGGATATCCTTGTCTTGTTCCTGACCTTAGGGGTAAAGCTCTCAGTTTTTCACCACTGAGCATGATGTTTGCTGTGGGTTTTTCATATAAGGCCTTTATTATGTTGAGATATATACCCTCTAAACCTACTTTCTTGATAGCTTTTATCATGTTGTACTTCGTAAAGTGCTTTTTCTACATCTATTGAAATCATGTTTTTTTAATCCTTTTTCTTGTTCGTATGATGTGTTATGTTGGTTGGCTAAAGGAACTCAGTGACTCCAAAAGCATAATAACATTTGCATTATAAGGGTCCCAGAAGGAAAAGAGAGGGAAAAGGAGACAGAAAATTTATTTGAAGGAATAGAAGAAAACCTCTCAAATCTGAGGAAGGAAACAAATCCAGATCCAGGAGACAGGGAACCCACAAGAAAATCAGCCCAAGGAGGTCAACATCAAGACACATAGTAATTAAAATGGCAAAATTAGTGATAGAATTTTAAAAAGAAGCAAGATAAAACAGTTACATATGAAGGGAACACTGTAAGGCTAAAGGCTAAAAGGGTGTGGTACAATATAGTCAGTGCTGCGTGAGTCCTGGGTGGCTCAGTCAGTTAAGTGTCTGCCTTTGGCTCAGATCATGATCCCAGGGTCCTGGGATCGAGCCCTGCATCAGGCTTCCTGCCCAGTGGGGAGTTTGTTTCTCTCTGCCCTCCTGCCCCTCTCCTTCTGCCTCTCTCCCTCAAATAAGTAAAATCTTAAAAAAAAAAGTGCTGAAAGAAAAAAATGTGCAACCAGTACTCTATCCACCAAGGCTATCATTCAGAATAGGAGAGAGTTTCCCAGACAAAAGTTAAAGGAATTTATCACCACTGAACCAGCTCTATAAGAAATGTTAGAGGGGACTCTGAGTGGAAAGGAAAGACAGTAAGCAGGAGTAAGAAAAGTAGGAAGAACAAAAGCAGTAAAATTAAGTGTATCTACAAAAGTCAATCAAGGTATTCACAAAATAAAAAAATGTAACATATGACACCATATACCTAAAATGTGGGGAGAAGAGGAATAAAAATTTAGTGTTTGTAGGATGGGTTCAAACTTAAGAGACCATCAATTTAATATGGACTGCTATATGCATAAGATTTTATATATAAACCTAATGTTAACCACAAATCAAAAACCAGTAATAAATGAGCAAAAGAATAAAAAGAATCCAAGTGTATCACTAAAGAAAACCAGCAAATCATGATAGCAAAGAACTGAGAAACTACAAAAAAAAGATAAAACAAATAACAAAATGGCAATAAGTACATACCTATCAGTAATTACTTTGAATACAAATGGACTAAATTCTCCAATCAAAAGATATGACAGAACAGATAAAAAAGCTAGACCCATCAAGATTCTGCCTACAAGAGACTCATTTCAGATCAAAAGACATGCAGATTGAAAGTGAAGGGATAGGAAAGCTTTATCATTGCAAATGGAAGTGGAAAGGCTGGGATAGCAATACTTAGGCAAAACAGAGTTTAAAATGAAGATTGTAACAAGAGATAAAGCGGGCAATATATGATCGGAAAGAGAACAATCCAACTAGAATATACAATAGTTGTAAATCTTTATGCCTGTCCTCTGCATTTAACTCTGGGGAGTCTGTTTGGCAGTCCTTGAAATTGTTTTCTGGGTTATTTACACTTTGTGAGTATTATCTTGGTGTATCCATGGGACAAGGTGAGCTTCGGATCCTCCTCCTCTGCCATCTTCTCTGAAAGTCCAAGGCCATCATTTTCATTATCATTTGTTCCATTCCTGTATCTCATCAAATGGAGCCAAAATCTTCATGGAGAGAAGGTTGTAGTTAATGATTATCTCCCAAACCTGGTGACTTCCACCTGGTTTTTGGATTTGTTTATATGTGTAGAATGAGGTAAGGAAGGAATGTGGCAGGATCCTTGGTTGTTGTCCTGGATCAAACATTGAAAAATAGTTTACTTCTGTATATCTAAAACTTTTTTCTCTGTGTAGAGTTTCTCATTCTCAACACTGTTGGCATTTTGAGCCCCATAGTTGTTTATGATGACTGTTCTTGCATTGTAGGAAATTACATCTCTGGCTTCTGTCTACTTCATGCCAATAGCACCTACCCAGTTATGACAACCAAAATATATCTCCAAACATTGCCAAATGTCCCCCGGGAATGCGGTGGGGGACAAACTCCCTGTTGAGAACCACTGCTCCCTATAAAACTCAATGCTTGTTTATTTTTCTATAAGCCAGCCAAATGGAGAACAGCTTTCTCTGAAATCTCTACAACTTGTAGCACTGTAAATTGGGATTCTACATGCTTCTCCCTATTTAATATACCAGAATAGGAGTCAGGATGTCCAGGTTCTAGTCTTGGCTTTGCCCTCTCCCCCCACTGCAGGATGACCTTAGTAATTTACCCCCAACCTCCCTAGATTTAATTTTTCTCATACATAAATTAGCATAGTTGAATGTTATGCAATATCCTTGTATTCTTATTCCACATTTGGAGGTACACTTACACTTTCAAAGAGCTGGTTTTATAACCTTTGATCCATTAATTCCACCTCAAGTAATTTACCCTAAAGAAATGCATGTGTATGTAAGGTTTACATACAATTATGCTCATCGCATTGTTAATAATGGCAGATAATTTGAAATGACTCCAGTGTTTATTTTTATGGAGTTATGTAGATAAATTGTGGACCATTTATGCAACATAATACCACTGAGCTATTATAAAGGATAAAGCTTGGAAATATAAATATATCTTATATATAAATCTATATAAGTGTGAAAAGATGCACTATATACATTTATAAGTAGGAAATAAAAAATTTGAAATAGAAAATATATGACAATCCTGTTTGTATTTATAAAATTATCTCTATATGCAAACATGAATGGAAAAAATATTAAGGCTTATACAACTAAATTGTTATGGGTTGGGTTATATAAATGACTTTCTGCATTACGTGTTTCTGTAGTATTCAAAAAGTTAATTTTTTAAAGAATCAAATGTGTATTTTTAAAAGAAACGCATGTTTTCCTTCATACTAGATTGAGGTGGGTAAAACAGTCACTTTATCTAGGTCATTGTTCTCAACTGGAGGTGATTTTGCTCCCCACCCCTTCCAGGGGACATTGGCACTATCTGGAGGCATTTTTAGTTGTCACAACCAAGGAATGAGGGATACCCCTGGCATCTAGTGGGTAGAGACCAGCAATGCTGATATACACCCAACATAGGACAGGCCCTGCCCCCACAACAAGGAATTATCAGGCCCAAATGTCAATAGTGCTAAGGTTGTCATTCGATCAAGAACAACTGATAGAAATGTACGAATTATGATAAGACTGTTCGAAGTAATTGCCTCTAAAATTTTCAGGGAGTGTTATATTTGAGCCTGATAGATATAGTTATCACAGATCATATTCTTAATCCTATTATTTTTTTCTTCGAAAATTAAAGGACGTAACAAAAACTGCTCCATCCAGTTTTACCACAAGTTTTATTTTTTTGTCATTTTTAAAGAACTTTTACTTTTTATATTCTCTCCTTGAAAGTCATGGCTATTATGAGTAATTATACTTTAAACCCACTGGCTCAGTGGTGTCATCAAGGTACTATGTCTTTTCCATCCCTAGAGTCTCCTATTCTTTATGTTGGTTTCATCCTCAGCCTTATTGCAAGATGCCTGTTGCAGGTGTAGGTGCCGTAGCTAAATGTGGAAATGTCCAGAGAAAGAAGAGAGAAAGCCTCTTTCTGTGGCTTTGTCATCGGAACTGCTTGGGAGACTTGCTCTCTCATCTCAATGGCCAGAACTGGGTCTTGTGCCTATCACTGCCCTAATTTCTGGCCAGGGGAAGAGAATTGGCTTTAGATGGATCCACACTTCCTGGAGCTGTAAGAGGGATGGTTGATCAGCTTTCCCTGAAACTCCTGACAATGGTAGGGAAGGTAAATACATGAACAGAATTGGGTTATGTTAAAAAAAAAAAAAAAAGGATAAGCATTGGTCGTTGGGAAGAGAACTCAGTGTCTGCTTCAAAAAAGTATCCCTGTGTGTGTTCGGAAGTAGCTCAATGACCTCCCATTCAAGGGCAACCTAATCCTGATTAACTCTGCAGTAAGCTGAGTTAGTTCTGGATCATAAACTCCTTGAGAACAGGGATAAAGATTTGTTCATAGGCTTATTAATTATTTATGCTTTGACTGCTTTCAAAAAGGACTTGAAGTGACATACAATAAAAAATGCATACAATAAAACTCTTAAAACCATGGTAACCAGAATCATGTTATGAAAGGGTGGGAATAAGCTTTATCTTTTTTACCTTTTATATCACCCAGCTTGGTGCTTTACACACAAAAAGAAATCCGTAAGAATAAATATTTAAATAAATAGCCCTCCCAACCCTCAGTTGGGAGCATAAATTTTATGAAATACCAAGAGAATCATTTTACAATTAGCAGCCAGTTCTTCCCTGAGGAAAGGCATCGGAGTTGCTTATCAGACTAAGGTTGAACAGATTTTTCATGCTAAAGGGAAACAGTACAAATGATGATTGACCTTGCCATTGGCAGCCACAGATAGATGGATTGTTGTCCTTACACTGTTCTTTCCAGTGAGGCACTCTTAGCAAAGAACCCTCCAGACAGCAACATCTACAAAGCTCTACGATGAAAAATATGTGTCAATTAGTGTCTTACACTGGTTTGTCCCTGTTACCTGTATATCAAGGGGCTCTGGAAAAATCACTCCCCCCAGCTAAACTGTAATTTAAAGCACTCAACATATCCTCCTGTGTTCTCTACCCCCAACTTTACCCCCCACAAAATATATTTCCTTGAAAATGTAAATGCGTGATAGACTTAATATATTCTTTGTTGGTGTTTAGATATTAAGTAGGAGCAAAGCCTTCAACCAAAGACATATTTCCCATGGTTAGATTCTAGGCACTTTGGAGTTCATTTCTGGTAATGGTCAATCAGGTCATTTGGACCAATCTTTCCACTGGGATTAGTGGAAAAGCTGGATCAACTATGGAAAACAACTGTTCTAAGGCTTAACAAAGTAGTGAGACAGTGAGAACTTAGGGATCAAAGATCTGGGAGAAGAACAAAACCCAAAGAGGAAAGGCTGGCTTTGGGGGCTGCTTTCCTGTAGAGATTTCTACAGGAGGAAATTGAAAGGCTGAGAAGCTTAAGCAGGGCTTTGATAATCTTATAGGGCTAGTGAGGCAAACACCAGAGTTAAGGGTTCACCAAGGAGGGAGCTCTGCCAAACTCACCATGTTTTGTGTTCAAACATCAAAGGCGTACTACCTAGGAATAAGGGTAAATTGGGAGTAGATAGGTTTTGAATCTTGTCAGTCCTTGATTGAATTATGGTGATCTGGAACTGCAAGGACCACTAACCTAGATCCCCCAGAAGCAAATTTAAAACTCCTTAATAGGGAGATGTTGTATTGCAGAACCTCAAATTTTCTCTACATTTTTCCATATAATATTAGGAAACACAAATTTTCAGACCAAAACAAACAAGAGACAGAGGAACCAGACCCACAGGGGATCCAGATATGGAGTTATGAGACCCTGTGAGACTTTAAAATAACCGTGCTTAATATTTTCAAGAAAAGAAAAAGTGAGATGGAGAGCGAGAGAATATGAGAGATGATATATGAAGAGGTAAATGTGTAGAATTTTCCAGAAGTGACAAAAACCTTCAAGCCACAGGTACACACCCCAAGTAGGACTAGTACAAAGAAAACAAGAGGAAAACAGAACTAAAAATAATACATTCTATAAATCCGAAAGAAGCCAAAGTAAGAGGGTGGGGGGAGAAAAGAGAGAGAAGAAAAAAACACAGACCAGATGGAACCAGTAGAAAGTAAACAGTAATATGGTAGTTTAAACTCAAATACATGAGTAATTACATTTGAAGTAAACATGCTAAAAATACTCCAATTTAAAGATGGTCAGATTAGATTTTAAAAATGCCAAAACTCAATGACATGTTGCTTAGGAGAGAGCGATCTCATAAAATGTACATATACATTAAACATAAGGGTATTGAATGTCAGACACTAGAGAGCTAAGTAAGGCAGGGTTTGGGACAGGAAGCATTTAGTCTGCCGGAAGTAGCCACAATACAGAGCTGCCTCTTTGTTGGACTGGGTCTGTCGCTTGAAGGTGATTTATTAGGACATTGAGTAACCTCTGATTTATCAGACGTTTTGCTCTCAGATTGCATTATGAATGTTAGCAAGGAATATAGATTAATGATTCCTAATCTTTTCATGATGAGATAATTTTTTTTTTATTTCTCTGAAGTCTTATGTCATCGGATTTTAGGCAAGAATGGAGATAGTGGTGGGAAGGTGGGGGTGGGGGTGGGGTTTCTCTTTTCTTCCTGAAATCTCTTAAAACAATGGTTGAGCTTAAACACTTAGGCAGACTTGGAATTAGCCAGGTGAGTTAATTATGTTTTTTCAGGTTAATAGAAATAGTGAATGCGTAGGCATTTTGGTGATGAATTTATTTGAAGAGTAGGTGAAGAAGTGAGAAAACACAGGAAATCATCTCAAGAGGAATCAGGAAGAAGTGGACCTATATTCAGTGCCACTTGGGAGTGCAAAAGGGGTCATCTTATCTTCTCTTTAGAAGTTTTTCTCCAGACTTTTAAATATGTGTCCTCTTAATCCCTGCCATTGAGAAAATACCTCCTTATTGGGGGATAGGGGAAGCAATTTCAGTTGTTATGAGTGCTGTTAATAATTGAAGCTAGTTTTTAAGATTTACTTCCATAAAGTAGTCATTACTGTGATATCATCAGCAGTACAGTTTGATATAATTAATGCTTCATAATCATTATAAGAGTTGTCCATGGTAGTATTATTAGCATGATTATTTTTATCCTAATAGGGCTCTGATATCCCCTCTGCATACTACTGCTTGTTTTGCACGCTTGGGGATAGAGGGCATGAGAGGAAAGACAGCTTTGGTTTTAATAGTGCTTCCACTCTCTTCAGTTCCAGTTCATCTACACTTCCATTTTAATTAAGCTCTGCTTTCATGTCAGTGAATGCTCCGTCTAGTTTATTAAAACAATAAGGTTAATTCATTTGGGGATTCTTTTAAATTGTGGTTGCTGGTCTTGGAATCCAAGACCATTTGGAACAAAAGAAAATCCTGCATTTTTATGTTCCTGGGAGATAAGGCAACTCACTGCTTCTGTACCTTCTTTCCACACTGCCAGTATTTACCACAGCCAAGCCTTCCTTGTAAATTTGTTTAATGGAATCCAGAGATTGAGTATCTATCTGAAAGAAGGAGCCTTGAGACAGTATATTAATTTCATCCATGCCATTAAATCCTATCCCATATTTTGAATGCACTAATGCACCATATAAAGGAAACCTTCAGAGAATCTTGTGTAATAGAACAGATTATTTTAGTAATTTAAATAACCCTTCATGCCTTCCAATACATAATTTGTACACAGAGTTTGGGTTAAAATCTTAGAATTTCATAAATTGGATTTCCCTAAAGTGGGGAGCACTTTTAACTTGAAATGTTTCCCAAGAGATGTTCTTTCCTTCAGGTCATTTACTTATTACCTTTATCAATATTTTGGCAAAAGACAAAACATTTTTTTAAAAGATTTTATTTATTCATTTGACACAGAGAGAGAGATCACAAGTAGGCAGAGAGGCAGGCAGAGAGAGGAGGAAGCAGGCTCCCTGCTGCAGAGAGCCTGATGTGGGCCTTGATCCCAGGATGCTGGGATCATGACCTGAGCCGAAGGCAGCGGCTTTAACCCACTGAGCCACCCAGGCGCCCAAGACCAAACATTTTTAAATAGCATGAAAAATAGAAGGTGTATAGGTGTATAGCTAGGTATATATACACACACACACACACATACACGTGTGTATATGTGTATGTATATATACACACGTGTGTGTATATATACATACACATACATTAGATACTGAGATCTAATAAAGAGAATAAAATTATTGTCTTTTTGAAAGCAAATGCGTGAGCTAGGGGAGGGGGTGGGGGAGAGAATCATGACCCTGAGATGACCTGAGCCGAAATCAAGAGTTGGATGCTTAACCTACCTGGCCTGAGCCATCCAGGCACCCCAAAAATAAAATTCTTTTTTTTAATTTGTGAGAGAGCATAAGCAGGGGGAGTGGCAGAAGTAGGGGGAGAAGCAGACTCGCCACTGAGCACAGAGTCTAATGTGGGGCTTGATCCCAGGACCTTGGGATCATGACTTGAGCTGAAGGCAGACACTTAACTGACTGAGCCACCCAGGTGCCCCTGCCTTCACTGATTATTAAGATGATTTTGGGGTACTTGGGTGGCTAGGTTGAGTGTCCGCCTTCTGCTCAGATCATGATCCCAGGACTCTGGGATGGAGCCCCACATTAGGCTCCCTGCTCAGTGGGGTCTGCTTCTCGCACTCTCTCTGCAGCTACCCCTGTTTGTGCTCTCTTGCTCGCTCTCCCTCTTTCTCTCTCAAAGAATAATAAAAAAACAGTGAGAGTAGACTCATTGATGTATGCTATTTACATTGTACCCAACATGACTTCCTAGTTTTTCTATCCTCGCCACCCACAGAGGATCTGAAGTTTCATGTAAACATGAGCCAATGAGAAATAACCATTACTTTCCCAAAGCCATCTGTAAATGAGAGGAAAGAAAGCCACATTAAATCTGATCCTAGTCTCTCCAAGCCTGCTCCAATGGTCTTGGTATTCTCCGGTCTTGGTATTATGGGTTAGTGCTCACTAAGGTGTCACAACATGGACTAGGTAGAGCCATAGTACTTTTGTATAATTTCACTCAATTACAGTCAAGACTTGCCACCAAATCTGATTAGGTCGATTTCCTGTCTTCGTTATCATCTTCAAACTGGATCTTCCATTCTCCTTGGGATATAGATATCTATTTAAACACTAGTTAGATTCAATAAACACTTACTAGCTTCTTGTTATGCAAATAATTGTGCCTCTGGATGGGAAAGTGCAACATGATTAAAACTTGACGTTTTTTGAAACATTGAATTTCCTATATGTGAAAACAAAAAAGAATTAAGGTTTTTAAAGGCTACTTTAACAAGAGGACCCCTTTGTTCATATTCTATGGCTTTCTAATGAGAAAAGAATAATAGTCTCAAGCTGACTCTATCCCACAAGCCAAAAAAGGAATGATTTCAGCATGTCACTATAAGGTAATTCCTCCTAGGGCTGTCTGTCACATTTACTCGTTTGCTAGAGTAGCCAAAGCTGTCAGAACAGGATTCCATAAGAAATGAATACATCATGGCCAGAAACCTTTTCTTTGAAAAAATAAGATGAATCTAATGGCTGCCAGTAGGGTCAAACCAAGTCAGACGGGGAAGCAAAACTCTGGAGCTCTGAGGTCTAAGATGGTGAATTGTTACGATGACCCCCCATTGGAAAAAAGATTGGGAAAGAAGTCCAGTAAACTTGGAGCAGGATTAAATTTGAGTTCTGTTCTACTACTTACAAACTCCGGGGGCCTTGATCTTTTCAGCTGTAAAATGCGGTTAATGAATACCTGAGGATTATTGGAAGTTAAGAATAATACATATAAAGTGCCTAGCACAAAAACAGCCCCAAATAATGTGGACGATAATAATGGCAACTCTTGATAATATCAGCTTCGAAACCTGCTGAAGCAGCTGACATCAGCACATCTGATTCCCATGGATTTCTGTTCTTCCTGGAGTTGAACTGGACTTTCCCACAGGCACAATTTACTGTTTATCACAGAGAATCTCATTTTGCTTCCCTTTCCCCAATTCCTCATGACTTATTCACACCAACTTTGTCCATCATAATGTTATGGTTGGAATATAACCAATTCCGCAACCTTAGAGGTTGAAAGTTTATTCAATTAACAAATATTTCAATTAACACAGGTCCTACTATGTGCTAAGTGCTGGTAATTCAGTAGTAAGTACAAATATAGCTTGGTTTTTGCTCTCAGGGCACTTATAGCCTGGTAGTAACACTCTGGAAATGAGACTAATTAACTGATCCTCCAAGTCCATATAAAAATATAACCATAATAATTGCTATAAAGGGAGGTACATGTTGCTATGAAAGTTAATATAGTCTGGGAATCTAGAGATGGGAAAGTTGTAAATTACTGGATATTTTCAAAATACTTGGTTACAGCAGAACTTGACATGAGTTATTAATAGGTATTAACAGGAGAGGCAACACATATTCACTAAATACCATTCTCCTGACAACTGCTTGTGATGTCCACCTGATCTTTTGATTCCTTTTTTTTTTTTAAGATTTTATTTGAGAGAGAAAGGGAGAAACAAGGGAGAGGGAGAAGCAGACTCCCAGCTGAGCAGGGAGCCTGACTCAGGGCTCGATCCTAGGACCCCGGGACCATGATCTGAGCTGAAGGCAGACACTCAACTGACAGAGCCACCCAGGTGCCTCCCTGATCTTTTGATTCTTTTTTTCTTAAGATTTTATTTATTTATTTGACAGAGATTACAAATAGGCAGAGAGGCAGGCAGAGAGAGAGAGGAGGAAGCAGGCTCCCCACCAAGCAGGAAGCCCGATGTGGGGCTCAATCCCAGGACCCCGAGATCATGACCTGAGCCGAAGGCAGAGGCTTTAACCCACTGAGCCACCCAGGCGCCCCGATCTTTTGATTCTTAAATAGACTCTTCTCAGTAAAACCTCGAGATGTTAAGAATTATTCAAGAGAATTTATGGAGAATCTGAAGACAGACTCATATTACTCTTATTTCTAGGTTCTTTTTTTTTTTTGTTAAAGATTTTATTTATTCATTTGACACAGAGAGAGAGATTACAAGTAGGCAGAGGCAGGCAGAGAGAGAGAGAGAGAGAGAGAGAGGAGGAAGCAGGCTCCCCGCTGAGCAGGAAGCCCGATATGGGCCTCGATCCCAGGACCCTGGGATCATGACCTGAGCCGAAGGCAGCGGCTTTAACCCACTGAGCCACCCAGGCGCCCTTATTTCTAGGTTCTAACATATGAAGCGCATGACCTGTAGACCATGGTTCTGCTGCCTTCATTAAGGGAAATACTAACAGTTCTATATTTCTTCTATGATGCTTGCTGGCTTTTAACTGAGTTATCTTGGGAAAAGTAGTAAAGGCTCTCTGATTCCTTCACTTGTTATCAATACAGTTTCTGATTTTGATGGTTTGGACTTTGTGTGCCTTCTAGTTTATGAAACCTCCTTTTCCCATCTTTGTTTTTCCCATAGCGCTTGCAATACATTTTTATGCACAGTGTGGCTCCTTCAAGAGCCTCCTGCTAAAAAAAAATTTAATAAAAAAGCAAGCGAACATTGTTTGGCTTCTTTTAGACCCATAAAATTTTCAGACCCATAGGGTAAGAGGAGAAAAACTAAGTTGGTCCAAGGTAGCAGGCAACCCACTTCAACTCTCTGGTGGTAGAGATTTTTGCTTTGTTCAGCCTTTTCTATAGTAGACACTCAAATAATTGAATGATTAACAAGCTCCAAATTTGATTTGATCATAGGCTCATTGGCAAGTTTCACTTCTTTCCTTCAGAATTGTGAAGATCTTAAAATATAATGCAATATAGAAATTTGCACTTTTTTTCTGTCTTGGCTATTTTTTTTTTTTTTTTTTTTTTTTTTTTTTTTTTTTTTTACTATTCACTGTTGATTTTTATGTGTGAATCCTGTCAGACTTTCCATTGTCCTTGGCTGCTTTATCAATTCACTCCCTATTTCCTCATTACCCTCCAGTTTCCTAAATTGAGCTGAAACTGGGCAGCATTTCGGGCTGGTTTTACCGAAGGAGAGAGACGGTAGGGCTCATAAATACCATGTTGAGAGCACAGGAGAGTGAGGTAGGAAAATACATAATCAGAATGCCACTGGCTGGAGAAAACTAGTCAGTGCCTTTGAAGACAGCTCTAGTTAAGGTTCAAGAGCAGCCACTGCTGTTAGCGTAATTACTATCAATGAAAGTGGCAACACCCATGGTGAATCAGGCCTTGTTTCCCAGAATAGCTGAGATTCTAATTGGTAACACACGGAGAACATAAGCAAATCAGGAAAGAAAGAAGGCTATTAATTTCAAGTATAAACTACATGAAATGAAAATGAAGAGAAGGAAAATGAGTTTTAACAGAAAGAAATGATTCGGTGCTCCGAATCAGCTTCTCCCTTTTATGTATAATTTATTATGTTTTAGGATTGTGTCAAGTGTTTTACATGCATTATCTCATGTGATTGTTTAGTGCTGCTATGGCCTGGGATAATTGGGTCTCCCTGTACTTGATAAGGAAACTGAAAGCTTTAGTAGTAGACAGTGGGAGCAGGCAACCTAACTAAAAAAATCCCAAATTGTAGCCACTCTGTCATTCTGGGTGCCTTGTCTGGGTCACAGCTACAGTAGTACTTGATCACAGCTATAACAGTACTTCTCTTTCAGTTATTTCTTGTTCATTGAGGATGATGTAGTTGTACATATTTTTGGTTCTTTTGAATTCATAGTTGCTTTTGGATTTAATCTCAAACTGGGTACTTGGGCAAAAGAAGTACAAGGGCATTTTTACTCATTAACTTTTCTCTTAATTTTGGGTAGAGAATATAATAATTTTGAGGATGGAGAGCTGTGTTTGAATGTAAACAGATGCATATAAAAATACATATGAAAATATGTATGTTACATATGAAAATATCTTGAATGGTGCCTGGCACATAATAAGACTAAGAGAAGGTGGAGTAGCGATAACAATAAGAGGGAAAAGAAAGGAAACTGGAACATACATCCAAAAATTAAGAGACTCTCAAGTAGGAGTCCATCAGCCTTCTCAGTCACCCCTTCACCCCTCTGTCTTCCCAGCTTCTGTCTCAAGTCAGACATAAACGCAATTGAAACATGAATCTCTCTCTTCATCTAGTAAAGATTCACAGTAACATTTAATTTTGAACTAAACCCCAAATGAGGGAGATGGTCCGTGGAGCACTCAAGAAGAAGAGTGAAAAGAGGGCAGAGTGGGGGACGGAGGGCACCAAAAGAGAGGAGAAATTTTGCTGACTTTCTTTTGACAAGATCAGTCCTAAATGAATCCCATGCTTTAAGTGCAATGGGAGATAGAAACATTTTCTGGAAGTTTTCGATGCCACCGGTGCCTGAGACTCTTTTCTGGGTGTTTAAAAAGCCATGAAAGTGCTCACCTTATTTGTCAAGTATCTATTAGGTCATAATGAGCTAGTTTTAATGTGGAAAAAAAGATTACAAACTTGTGTCTGAGTCCAAAGTCAAAGCTATTATGGACTCCCCTCTCTTCCACTCAGCTTCCTTCCTTCCTTTCAGGATGCCAAGCTGAAAGGCGCAAGCTACACATTAGCCATGGGGCAGAGGGACAGTTAACTGTGCCACATGTGGTGGTCAGTATACTTCAGATTGCTCAGCGTGCTTGGGGGCTTGCTCTAATAAAACGTCCTGGTTAACTGAGAGGTACTAGCACAGATGGACTGCCAACTTTTGAAAAATGCTACAATTAAACTTAATTCAATTTTTCTTTGATGATAACCCTTGAAGATCATGCAATTAGTGTTTCTGTCATCATTAGGAAAATAAATTCTCATCATACCAGCAAATTGTGGAAGCAGTGGCTCATGGAGAGCTGATATGAAGGGAATGTCAGTGAACCAGTATTTACTCTCTGAGGGTAGCTAACACTGGGGAGGTTCTGCTGGTGGCAAAGGATGTAATGGCTCTAGAGGGGATGGGCAGAGGAGGCCTCTCTAGTGTTTGCCATCATTGAAACGGTGCCCACTTGAACCGTTTTGTAAGCTAACAACACTGACTTCAACCATCTTGGTATTCCTGACAACTGAGTTACAAAAACCCACTGTCACGACATAGGGCCCTTCTAAGCTGCACACTTTGGTTGTGCTGCAACCAAATACACAGAACGGGTGGTTTATAAATAACAAACGTGTCTCCGTTTTGGAGGCTGGGAGTCTGGAATCAGGGTGCTGGTGTGGTTGAGTTCTGGTGAGGGCCCTCACTCGGTGTGCAGGCTGCCAACCTCTAGCATCCTCACATAGCAGAGAGTTGTCTGGGGTCTCTTTTATACGGGCACTTATAAAATTCCATTTCATGAGAGCTAATCCCATTCATGAGAGCTCCATCCTCATGATCTCTTCACCTCCAAAGACCCCACCTCCAAATGCCATCACTTGCAGGGGTAAGATTTACCACAGGAGTTTGGGAGAGGCACAATCTGTAGCACTTTGGCAGTAGCAAGGGAGAGGGAGACTCAACCCAAGACTGGAGGGATGCTACAGGCCAGACTGACCAGGGTAGAAAGACTGGCCTGGGGCACCGTGGCTCTCAGCCTGACCAGTGCTGCCAGGACTGCACAGAGGTACAGAAGAAACAGATTTGCCTTTCAGAAGGTCTCCAACCTGCGGGGCAGTGGCATCTGGGGAGGGGGTGAGTGACTGATGTGGGCCAAGAGTGATGAGTGACAACCTCAGGGGGCTTCCTGGTGCTTGGCTCTGTGTAATGCTTTGACTTTGCCAAAACCCTGAGGAGGGACCCCCCAGAAATGACTGATATGAATTATATTATCACCCCTGTGGATGTGGGCTTATAATTGGGTTTAGTTTGATTAAGAAATACAACAAAGTAAGGACTTAAATTCTAGTTTCTGGGGGATTACTTTCTCATGGCCTCTTTGGCTTCTGCCTCCTAAGTCCAGCCTACTGCCTCTGATGCAGCTCACAATGACCCAGATACATAACTCTTTTATCATTTTCCACCAATAATTAAAAATCACTTATTCTACTTCATCTGGTCAACTTTACTAAAGACTGGGAGTCAGGAAGAGATCACATTATCTGGAGTCTCATGCCATCTCTCCAACTACCTTTTTCCTTTCTATGTCTCCCCTTTCCTCTGGTAGCAAGAATGGGTTCCTATGGCTACCCCGGCTCTTTAGGCGGCTGTTTGCTCCTATTTGGTCTGTTCTGATTTGTTGTTAAATATATTGTTGTTTTTTTTTTTTTTTTAAGATTTCTGAGCCTACCCAATCTCGTGACCACGAGGTCATGACCTGAGCCAAAACCAAGAGGCAGACGGTTAACCGGCTACACCACACAGGTGCCCCATATTGTCTGTTCTTGATCTTCCTTCTAAGAAATCAAATCTCTCTTTTTCATTTTCTTACAAGTTACTAATGACTTCTTGGAGCTTGGTTGTGACCTTGAGAGTCTCCTATTCCACACTTACCTTAAGGAGATAGTTCTAGATATACAGTGCACTTCTTAAAAGGCATTCTGTGTTAAAGTCACACTTATCCTATAGAAAACAGCCTCTTTAAAAATTTTCAAGTGAAGTGATGGAGAGCATTATGACAGAGACACCAAATCGCATTTCATTTTTCTCTTCTTGGGCCCTCAGGAAGATGTTCTTTGGCTCCCCTTGTGGTTAGGTTGTAGCTACGTGATTAGTCTGAGCTATGAGCCAGGAGCAAAGAGGACAGGTGTCACTTCCAGGTGGAATATTGACCAGGCAGTGTCCCACTCACCAGCACGCTCTCTGCCACAGCGCCTGTGGAAGCTATGTGATGAGATGGTAGAGCTGCAAAATGGCAGCAACCTAGGACCACAGGCCCATCTTCTGGAGAACTCCTTGATTGAATTGGACTTGGTGATCTAGTTGGGAAATAAACTGTTATCTCAGGTCGCTAAGATTTAGGGGCTATCTTATAATAGCATAACCTAAAATAATGGTTAAGCGTTAATCTGATTAACATGACCAACTCTGGAATCAGACTTCCTAGGCTCCATTCCATGCCCTACCATTTTCTAGCTGGTTGACCTTACAAAAAGTTAATCTTACTAAGCTTCGGTTTCTTCATTCTTCCGGAATAGTACCTTACAGAGTTGCAAGGAGACAACCAATATGAGGTGCTTAAAATACTGTCTGGCACGTAATAAATATTCAAAAAGTAATAGCTTTTTGATGACAATTATGCATAAGGATGATTAAAACCTAAAATAAAATTGTTAGTATAAGCATGTAAATACTTCTAAGCAATTTCAGTGACCATGTTTTTTGTTTATATTTAGAACCAGTTATTCATCATAAGAAATAGCATTGGTAAAGTTATTGGTTGAGTCAGTATATGTTTACTGAGGGCAGTAATCAAATGTTTGAGCCTGAGTTTTTCATATTTGTTGCCATGGAGTTGCACGTAGTGCTATTATAAATATTTTAATCTTTTGCAGCTCATCCGATGATGTGTCTTTATCATTTCTGAGCTAGCCTATTTTTGCTCATTTTTTTCCCCTCTCTAACTCTGGCTGGTCTTCACCAGCTCCTCTTTCCATCAACAGATAGCCTGTCTTGCCTTTTTTATGTGAGTGCACGTGGCAGTATATCCCTGATTGTCCATCTCCCTTTTTTTAGGTTGGTGGTGGGGGTGATAGAGCTGGGGAGGCACCAGGTAAGAGGTTTCCATGGCTTTAATGCTTAGGGGGGAGGGGCTGGAAGTTTGGCGGTGACCATAGTGAAATAAAGGAGATAATGAGATGATGAGCTAGGTGTGTGTCTGTCCTGTGGGAGTGGGCAGGCCCTCCGGGGAGTGGGATTTCTTAGAGCAGTTTTGTCACATGATTCTGTGGTGCTGCCAGAACATTAAGATGGAGACATCCCGTGGCCTTTTAAAAATGCAGAACTCGAATTTTGGAGCAATTGCTCCTGTATTTAGGAAGTACTTATTTTAGAAGCTAAAAACAAAGGGATTATGGGAGAACACAAGAGGATTCCTTAAGGTATGGAAGAAGGAACAGGAACCAATTAAGAGGATAAAGGAGGACCATCGTAAGAAGATACTGCTCTGAAAGCTAAGGAGGGAAAAGTTCATGTCTGGCACACAGGCATTAAATATTTAATTTTTCAAATAAATGGAAGGGCATTTGACTGTGCTAAATGGTACAGGCTATTTAAGAAGAAGGCAGTCAAATCAACCTCACTCTTGGCTCTATATTATATCCTTTTGTGTTCATTTGTTAATTTTATCTCTTGTTTCATTTGGTGTTTTTCCCCCACTTAGTTCTAATTTATTTTACCTTGCTGCATTAACTTGTTTTGGAACAAAGTAAGATATTTATGAAAGTATTTGTTCCTAGGACCCTGAGATCATGATCTAAACGGAAGGCAGACACTTAAGTGACTGAGCCACTCAGGCGCCCTTCCCCAAGTAATTCTAAATTAGCAGCATTTGAAAAAAATAAAATATTTACTATTCTAACCTCACCAAGAGTTTTCTACTGAAAATTATTATAAAGCTCTAAGTAAGCACATTGTCATAAGGATTATACCCCAGATGCATCTGGATAGCAGTCATCATTATAAAAATAGATGTTCATTCATAAAATATTCCTACATAATTTCTATTCCAATGAATGAATATAGTACTATTACATAAGGGTCTATATTTAACACTATGTTAAGAAAAAATGAGTGTGGATAATAAGTGATAATAGTGGTGATATATATATCTACATATATAGAGAAAGAAAGATAAAATTAATCTATATATGGGGTATTTCTAGGAGAATCAAGATGTGACTGTTCATCCATACCTTGAAATTTTTTTTTTCCTAGATAATGAAGAAGTTAGGATTTTTATTTTGGCTGCTGACAGTCCCAAGTCTTTCCTAACTCTCCACTCCACAGGCTGCCTCTCCTGCCTTTCTTTTCACTTAAAATTTTTTTAAGGTTTGTTTTTTTTTTACTTTATTTTTTCAGTGATCCAAGATTCATTGTTTATGCACCACACCCAGTGCTCCATGCAATATGTGCCCTCCTTAATACTTAACTTAAAATCAAAGACCTTGTCTGCAGTCAATGGAGTCTACAGACTTCGTCATTTCCCTCCTTTGCTGCACACAGGTCGCAGCTCCTATGAGGCAGCAGCTGAGGGTTGCAGAACATGGAGGTTTACCATGGAGGGCTGCTGGCTATCCACCTCCAGCCAGGGGCACTGTGCAGTTTGCTGCCAGAGGCCAGTTTCTCTCTCCAAAGGCTTTTATGCTCCTTTGACATCAAGACCCAGAAGTTGGGTGCATTGGTAATGGACATGGGGTGGGTTGGAAGGGAGTGAGACTCTGGAGAGGGAGTCTCAGCCACACCCACAGAACCTCTTAAGCATGAGGCTCTTCCCATTGACTTGGTATTCCCATTTATATCTGACATAAACAGCAGAAAGATGGCCTGGAGAGATCAAACCAGGAAGTGCCTATTCCTTTGATAGCAGACACTGCATCTCTATGCCATTTTATGTTTTCAGTGTGCTGTTGACAGATACTAGCTTAACTAAATGTTTCTAATTCAACATATGAGTCGATACTAATGCAAACAGATATGACTGAGTAAGTGCTGGAGACAGGGTGAAATTAAAAGTATTTTACAAATCTTCAAGATCTATGTACTCTCATACTTTTCCTAGTTTGGGGTAGGTGAGAAACACATAACATATAAGGAAAAGCACCCAAAATGAAAGAAACTTGCTTGAATTATTGCTAGTGCCAAACCATTCACATTTCGTAAACTTGGATTCCTTAGGTCTTTTTAGGATCTTTCTGTGTTCTAGAATTTAGAGCTGATACTCATGTACCATACATATAATTTCACTCACATTTAACACTAGATAAGAATTTTTTTAAAAGCTGAAATTATAATAAATATTATATATAACTAAATGATTCAAGCTATAAGCTCCCAGAGTTCTTTAGTAGTGGAGCTTTGAATGTGATAACTGAACAATCCCTGTTGCTATTTAATTTACAAAAATTCCTTAGTGTTGACAGTGATCTACGTGTTACTTCATCCTTTCTGTACTCAGTAATCAGCTGTTTAGCTTTCACAGAATGTCTTTGGAACTAATAAACCAATGTCAGTGCCTTGATGGACAGGCTGCTATTTGACTTTTAATTTATGTGGTTAGTTACGGTGGCCTAATTGAAAACCAGTAATTGTCACATTGTTTAACTTGGCAAATGACTCTCTTATTCCCTCTTATAGGAAGCATGTCTTCTCTAGATCATTTCAACTCAATTTTTTTTTTCCTGACCTCTGGATATTTTGCTAGCTGATATCACGAACCTATCATTTTGTGTGTTGGGTCTACATTTTTTCAAGATTTTAGTATCTTTCTTTAAATAAAAGCTATTAACTTTAGAATTTTCATGAGTAAGCTCAGTCTTATATATCAATGTGAATAAGAGAGAGAGAGATTGGAATCTCTCTGTGGTACCTAGGGTGGTCTTGGAATTCCCAAGAATTTGAGTGATCTATCTGCTCCTTTCGTCTATACCTTTCAGAATTTTTGAATATTTTTTCTTCCATTACACTTTTTAATTATTCTGCACCAATTAATCTCTCTGAATTCTGATAAGTCAATTATATATGGTTATCTGAGATAATCCAAGTAGTTAATCTTATAGAATATATTTTATGTTGGATTGTAATTTTGTGATTAAATTTTAATTGCTATATCGGGAGTTGTGGGAATTCTCAGTATTTCATCACAAATAATGTCACCAACACAGAAGGATGCTAGGAAACATTGTAGTTCTCTTGTCTCAATGTTTCTCAACAAATCCATTCTCTCTCATTTGTGCTGGGAGTGGATCATACTATTCTCAGAACCAGTCCAACTCCTGAGTGATCTATACTCCTCTTCCACTGTCCTCATCCTCACCTTAACTTTTTTGTGTATTTTTTTTCTTTTCAAATTTTTGTTTAAATTATAGTTAGTTAACATGTAGTGTAATACTGGTTTCGGGAGTAGAATTTAGTAATCCATTACCAGTGCTCATCATAACAAGTGCCCTCCAAACTCTTTATTGGAATAGGGGAGAACATCAAATGTTTCTTGAGTGTTTTGACAGATGAGCTAAAAAGGCTTCGTAGAAAATATAACAGGTTTCTGATTATAAGCAAACCATCTTAACAAAAAGGACACTTGCCATCAAGTTGTTAGGAGGGAGTCCCTGAAGTGATAGGTGACTCATCAGCCAACACTGGCAAATGGACAGCAAAGCAAGGGCGTCCTGGTGGTGGCACAGCCAGATATGCAGCTGGGGTCACAGGGCAAAGCCACTTTGGCCCAAGTGCCACTGCTCTTCCATTGCTTCTGATCAATTTGACATCTAAATGTCTTGCCTTGGTTATAGTTCCTCAAGATCCTGAGTCCTGGAGCAAGTATCCAATTTGACTGATCATAGATCCTATGAGCTTCCGTATGAGACTGCTGGGGCAGACAGGCATTAGAAATTACCCTTCCACAAGGCCCCACAGAAAGATGGAGTGCTGATTGCAAGGGATATAAATAGGTACTAGACAAACACAAAGATGTTAATAAATATCCAATAAATATATCAACTAAGAACAAAGATAAAATCATCTACCGAAGAAAAAGTCTAGCAAATAGTACTTGAGGAAAAAATCTGAACTGTACCACACTCAGAGTATTACAGCCAGCTTCCCAGAAGATTCCTCCTCAGGGCTGACCCAACGCAGAGCTGAACCCAAACTGCAGTTGAGGAAGATGGAGAGGAATCTTACCCACCCACATGTGCAGGGTATCAAGGTTCCTGTTCACCCGTTTGAGCCATGAATCTGCTGGTCCTTCTTTGGACCGAGAGGCAAAGGAGCCCCCTGGCTCTGTTTCAAAGCCTACTGCCTCCTCAGCAGGGACACTGTGTGGTCTGTGGTCTGGCTTCCCACCATCCCAGCTCTCTTGCTTTGGGTCACTGTCTCAGGCATCCTCCCAAATACCATCCAATCTGCACCTCTGTGCTTTCCAGTGGAAAGAGATCAAGGGGCAGGTCAGAATTCTCAGAAATGTTGGAAATATGGGGCTAATTAACTCAGATTTACTTATGGGAAATACAAATTTGCCCATTTCAGTTAGGACTCCCAAATAATAATCTTCGATGAGGGGTGCCTGGGTGGCTCAATTGGTTAAGTGTCCAACTCATGATTTCGGCTCTGGTCGTGATCTCAGAATAAGATGGGGCTCAGCCTCAGGCTCCCTGCTCAGTGGGGTGTCTGTTTGAAATTCTCTCCCTTCCCGTCTCCCTCCCCCTGTTTTTACCCTCTCTCTCTCAAATCTTTAAAAAATAACCTTTGACGAAAACACTTTAAAAATATTTTTTCACTTCTACCAATCTCATCTCTGTGCCTACACATTATAGTCATCAGCCTTAAGATCAGCCAGCTGGCACCTCATGTCTCCGTTGGCTAGAAAAGCTGAACAATGTGTGGCAATGTTCCATGTACTGAAAATGAGAAATTTATTATTTAAAATTCAGATAACTTAATATGCTTTCTAAGAAATTGTCTGGTTTAGACAATCATGAAGGAAAATGGAAGGAGAAAAACCATAAATAGGAAATGTTTCTGACATAAAAAGGAGAATAAGTTGAGCTTATTTTGAGGAGTTATCTCTAATGATGATTCAGAAAATGGGAGAAGGGCCTTTGATCCTCCAATCAGTTCTAGCCACTGTAGCATTATCTCAGGTTCTGAGATTACGTGGTATTATTTTCATTCCTTAAGGCTTCCAGAACATGATTCTGTTATTCACTTCTCTGAGGCTTCTGTGTTTTGGTTCCAGCACCCTCTAATCTCTAGCTCTCCTTGCTATTATCTACTGACCATCTAGTTGCTCCTCCTTGTTGAATTTTTAATCCAGACTGTGGTTCCCCTCTGCTTCCAAAGTTCAGTCCTTATCCAGGGTGATTTTCATGCTCTGTGGATGACCCATCCAACACCTTGGTCTCTGTTTTTTTTCTCCCCAAGGGCCTCTACATCCATTCAGTTTCACCCTTGCATACCTACAGTCTGGAGCCTGTCAGCAGCCAGACCTGTCTGAAGTCATAATTCAGACTCATCATGACATTTATTCCACTACAGCAGGATTTCTCATTCATTGACTCCTTTACCCTCTGCCTCTCCCATTCAGCTTCTATGCAATAGTCTATCATTTCATCTACTCTCTTCTTATAACCTAACCTTCCATGTCTTATGTTCATTATACTCACTTGGAGAAACCCCAAATATTAGATGAATCTAACCACCCACCTTCTCATGTACTTGTATCTGCTCTCTTGGGTATTTCTTGAGAAAAGGATTGGCACTGCTATAAATTTATGGTCATCATCTTAATCTGAGTATACAATACTACCCAGAATATTCTTTGAAAACTTCAAGTCTGATTATATTCCTCCTCCTATTGTTCTAGTTTAAATGCATTCAATGATATATATTTGCTCCTAAAATTAAATCTAAAACTTGCTTAAGCAACCTTTGCCCTCTTTTCCAACCTTAGTGCACCCTGCTCCCATTTAGCTACTTGGTTACCTACTGGGTATCTTCTAGTTCCCCTCTCTTTGGATGTTTAAACATGCTCTTTCCTACAGTAGTCTTTGCCATGCTCTTCTACTTTGCTAACTTCTGTTAATTCTTCATGTTTGGTACTGCTTGCTCCTTCCTCAGACAAGCCTGATCTGACCTCCAGGTAAATGTTGCCATTACATGCTTCTATAGCACTCTGTATTTTTCTTTTGTATTTCATAATACTTTTCACACCTTTAAAAATGTGTGTAGTATTTATATTCTACACTAGCATCAAATCTGGGACTCTTGTTCACTACAGTGTCTATTATACAGCATGTATAATAGAAATCTTTGTTGAATGAAAGGATGGGTGGATGAATGAATGAAATATTCACCAATATGAATGATTCATACCATCTAATCCCACTAATATAGTTGACTTGTACATTTCTTTTGTTTTTTCTCCCTTTTTCTTTTCAATTTCTGAATTCTCATTTTGCCAGTCTATGGAGTATGAGATAAGATGAGACAGACACAGGAATTAGAAATGCAATGTATTTTTATGTTAGTAACTAAGAATGTTTTAATTCCTTGTAAGTCCTCTTCTAAGATTCTTCTGAGCTTAGACCTTATCAGATCTGGAATACCCCTGAATCTGTCCAGTGATTCTTAATACAAAACACCCTCTATCCCTTTGTATGTGTTTGGCAAAAGGGTGAGTTTTTGAAAAGTGTACTTAATAAATCCATCCTTTTTGATCGTGGTTTAGATTATATCATTTCCTGAGGGTTTCATTTTTTACTGCTGGTTTCATTGGCAATTGACAAATTTGCCCTTATATTAAAGTATGTAAAAACAGTTCTAAAGGAATTGGTTCCAGAGGTCATTTTAATATTTTTCATATGGGAGGAAATTATTGGCCAAATTTAACAAATTATTGACCATCTGTACTTAATGTACATTTCTAGTGTTCACCTTTGGAGCATTTCAAAGAATAGAAAGCTGGAAAATGTCTTGAGTATGATATATAGGTTTCCTTTTAGCCTCTTGGAAATGACAGTGAAAGAGAAATTGGAAAGAAAAACAGAAAAGAAAGTGTGGGAGGATAAAGAAATTATTTTTCTTTGTATTTTTATTTGTTGGTCAAATATCTTAACCTGACATTCTAAACCTTCTTTCAAAATGATTATGGAACTTTACCAGTAGACGAGTTTTCAGAAAAATGTGGGTATTAGGGCAGTGGGGGGACTGATCAATCTTACCTTGAGACATCAGGCTAAACATCAATAGAGAAGTTTAGAGGCTATTGCCCAAGTTGGGAATCAGTTATGTGATGTGACTTTAGGGGAATCATCTATGAGAAGATTTCCTCCCAATATACTGCCATCACTAACCAATTACAGTGCCAGGAATTTTGCCATTAATTATTTATTCTGCCAGGATTAAGGGATTATATACTGAGGGGTCTTCTTTGAAGATGCAGGGTTTTTTTTTTCCAATGAGGTCTTAAATGTGTGCACATATGTGCATAAGCATCCCACTTCCCAGTTATAGACTGGGAATTAATCAAATAGCTATCTTTATGGGAAGGAAACATTGGGAAGGACATTCTGATAGGTGAGATCAGTATGCAACAGTTCTTTGGATGGAAGCAAAAGAAAGTTATCTCTGTTAATAATAACTTATTGGAAAGATGCTGGTGGTGCCCAGCATTAGAGGAAGAGGCAGCCAATCGGCTTTAAGAAGGACAAAAATCAGAGTATGTCTGGGAACTTGGTCAAGATGACTACCTCCTCGTGCCTCAGATTCCTCATTTAGGGACTTTGGAGATAAATATAGTACTGACATTGTAAAGTTGCTATTAGTATAAAATGAGTTAGTACTCATGAAATTCTTAGAACAGGGTATCACACATAGTAAGCACTCAATAAAAGTAATCTCTTAGCCCAGAGGCAGAAAATCTCAGGGGCTGCCAATGGAAAGACTGGCTAATGGAGAGATGGCATGGGCCACAGAGATAGTGATGGAGGTGATAAGAAATAATCAGATTCTGGACTAACATAGAAGATAGAATGCCAACTGTATTTGCTAATCGATCAAATATGAAGTGCAAGAAAAAGAAGAATAAAAATTATGTCATGGATTTGGGCCACAGCAAATGGAAAACTGGTGGTCTTGCCACCTATTGAAATGTATATGATTGGGACAGATAAAGAGGCTGTCTTTAAATATATTAAGTTTCAGATGCATATGAGACTTCTAAGAGCACAGGTATCAAGGTCAACAGGATATAGTAGTCTGATGTTCACTAGAGAGGTCCAGGCTTGAGTGGTGAATATAAGACGGAAGAATATATGTAGAAGCTGAAATAATTCTTTACAAACTACTTGCAAGGGTCTAGCTGTTACCAATGAATTTTCTCTGACATTACTGATTCTATATTCTCCCCACCTCTTAGCCAAAGCTTTAACTGGTTGCGTTTCTTTGTCTAATAAAGAGATCCAGACCTTTAGTTCAGAGGTTTCTGGGGCTTCAGTGGAGCTGTCAGTAGTACCTTTGCAGGAGTCTTCTATTAGCATTTCCTGTAGGACATGGTAGGTCAAGGTGGTACCCAAAGGATCCTGTTGGTTGAAAATATCTCATGCAATTTTGCAGAGGGGAGCTTGGCAAAATAGAGCCACAGGAAGCACCATGGGGGGAAAAAGTGCGGGAGTGGGCAAAGGGGGAAGACAATGAGAAGGGAATGTTCTAAAGGCAGGTTTTGTCTGCTCTACTGATCACTGCTCAGTGTCTTCAGGGAACTGAAACAGTCTCAGACTACACCCAGTATACTTTCTCTCTCCCTACCCATTGTTCTCAGTGGGAGTCATGGCTGAGGTAATCACAAGAAGACCTGTCTCAGCCCCCCTCCACTTCAGCACATAAGGTGAAAGCATGCTGTACTTGACTCTTCTGCTATTAATCTTCATTACCCAAACAGTCATTAAATGAAACTCAGCCCACATTTTTTTCCTGTTCAGTTTTTATTACTACCACCTGACTAATTATTAAAAAGCAAGCAAGCATCAATTAGCTCCAGACACATACATGACAATTACACTGGGGAGACATGACAGGGTTGAACAACACATCCCCCTGGAGTGCATAATAATCTGGCAGAGACCAGAGTTCTATGGGTAAGCAAAAAATGTGTCTAATTGACTTCCTGGGAAGTGAGGTCCTCATGTCAAAACATCTGGGTACAATTTTCTGGGCATTTAAACAACTCTGACTCTAGAGAAACATCAAGTAGGCCCCACGCTGCATCTTAGCTGGATTTACACAACCCCCTAGCACCTTATCCTTGGTCCTTGCCCCACATATGCCCTTTTCTTTAGCTCTTGGTCCAATTCCCCTGTTACAGTTTGAAGCGATGGGCTTTTCTTCCTGTGTCCCATTAGCCAGTCCTGTGCCACACTGAATTTCTGGCCATTCCATGGACAGGAAAAGCGGGTCAGTAGGCACTTTGCACCTGTTCTTTGCTGCTTGTTTTGCTAAAAATGTGGACTTATTCTTCAGCTTCTGGCCTAAATGTCATTGACTTCATGTAGTTTTTACTGACTGCCTTGAAGCAGTTATCTGTCTCTGACTTTCTATCCCTGATCATACTTTACAAATTTGTGATGTAACTTAACTGCTCAGGCATCTGTCTTTTCAACTAACATGTGAGCTGCTTGGGTTTAGGGACTGTGTTTCTGATTTTGTCTAAGATCCCAGTACATGAACCATTCAGTGAATTTTATAGCATTAAGGAACTAGCTTTTGCTTGGTTAACTAAAATAATTATGTCAGAAAATATGGATGAAATAAGTTTTTATTCAATAGTTGGTATTGTTTTCCCATCAATGGCCCACTAAGAAATATTGGTAGGTTTCATATCCTCCTTACATTTGCATCTGTGATACGTGACAGAGGTTCTCTGCATGGTCAGAAGACCACCATAATCATCTAGGGGCTGATGGGCATGCAGATTCCTGAGTCCTACTTGAGACTACAAAATTAGATCCTTAGGAAGTGGGGACTAGGAGCCTGGATGTTCAAAAAAATTCCCTCAGTGAGTCTTATAGATGTATTAGTTTGAAAACCACTGTAGTAGAAAGAAGAGAGTGGGAGATGAGATCTTCCTTCATAAATGCCATCGAGATACACTACGGTATGAAACCATATTACATCCTGCGACAGAAGAGGGATATCCTTTTATCCCCAACTTCTCTTATCTGCATTCTCATTCCCCACCTCTTCAACCCTGATGCTGTGCATATATACTCAGGTCTATATGCTTCATAAAATTTTTCATGAATGAATTTTTCTAATAAAGAAAAATGAAGTTGCACTTCTGGGGTCCTGAGGGTGGGAGGGTAACCCAAAGCAGCCTCCCAGAAAAAAACATTTCTATAGTCTTCAGTTTCATCTCACATATTCATGTTGCTTATACATTCTACTTCATAATATACATATTTGTTTTAAAATAAAAATGTTTTAAAGCCCTAACTAATAAAATTTAAACTTCAAGAGGTTGTACCTTTTCATCCTTTGCCATAACTGCAGAGTTACTTTTTTTCTTTTTGAGAAGGCATCCACTTAAAATACCAGTGGTTGAAGATTCTGGAAAGAGGAAAAATAGAGTTATAAAACTAATGTAACTAGAGGGGCACCTGGGTGACTCTGTTGGTTAAGTGTCTGACTCTTGATTTTGTGTGACTCAGGTCATGATCTCAGGATTGTAACATTGAGCCCCATGTCAGGCTCCATGCTCAGCAAGGAGTCGGCTTTAGATCCTCTCCCCTCCCCTCTGCCCATTCCTACCCGCCCCCCATCATGTGCTTGCTCACATGCGTTCACTCTCTCTCCTAAAATAAATAAATCGAAAAAAGTTGGTGTAAATAGAACAGCAAAATCCATAAAATATAAATGACCAGACATGATGATCTTTGCTAAACAACAAAACATCAAAAAAGAGCCAATACTTAATGAAGAATCAGACATGTTAAAATATAGTATTCATTTAGCACTATTCAACCCTGTGAGGATAGACAGTATTAAATCACTTTAGAGGTGTGGAAATTAGGATCAAAGAAACAGTGATCAGTCCAGTTACCCAGCCATGTTAATAGTCAGTCATCTGACTCCAAAGCCAGTGCCCCTCCTAGTCATCTTGCTCCAAGAGAGTGATCAAGCTCATTCCTGCAGGCTGTTCTGCCACCTGGAGGTCCTACACCATGAGGAAGTGCTCCTTCCTTAAATCCCTTTGTATGTATCTGTTGTTCTGTTTCTCCTTTGAGGACATCTTTGTTCATCTTACTGGGGGTTGGGAATTGATTTTGTAGGATTATGGATGTCTAGACTTGATAACTTCAAACATGGAGTCTAGAGTTTTCTACTTCTGTTTTGTGGCATGGTAAGTGGAGACTCCAGTCAATGTCTTCTAGAAAAGATCCAATTTTATTTAATGTACTGGAATTCTGTGTTAAGATTTCACTTAGAGAAAATAAAAGGGTGCTGCTGCTGGGAAATTAATCTATTCCAACTACCAGAATGACTCACCTGAGTGAAATAATTGGTGAGTGGGACAACTAGGAAGAGAAGTGAGATCACTTTCAACTGTTTCTACTTGAGTTCTCTGCTCTCTGGGATTCTTTTTGCTGAACACCTGTAACCCTTTGGCCACAAATGTGGCACTACCTCATTCTTCTCATATGGATTATTGCCAGTGTTTTCTCCTAAGTATAATGTCTTTGAGGGCCTGTCACTCATCTTGGTGTCTGCCTTTGGGTAAGGACACAATGTTTGCATGTTTGTTTGTTCATTCCTTCCTTCCACATTGTAGTTATTTGTTATGTACCTGCCAGTTGCATGAATACAGTGTTTACAGTTTCAAACCCGGATAGTCATTAACCTCAATCTCCTGTTGTTATGCTTGTCAGAGGCAAGAAATACAGGCAAATCTTGAAGGTCAGAGAATTTTTAGAGCAGTTTCATTGTTAAAAAGTATAATTTATTGGACTATGTTCCCATAGTGAAAATGAAAACTTTGTTCTTGTCTGTATGGCTCTTTGGTGAAAACTGAGGGAGGTAAGTGGAAGATAGGTCTCTGGGTAATCTGTGACAGAGGGCTCCGTCTGGAGAGCTACATTTTGGGAATGTTCCACCTGGCAAACACCTTGTCAGGTGTTTCAGATTCAGTGAACTCTGAATGCATTTTGCTTAACTGCCTTTTCCATTTGCTCCTCAACTCCCTGTGTACTTAAGTGGCAGTTTAATCCATCTGCTTCATACTCATTTACACCTAACTCCTCTAAATGTTTGGAGGGAAATCTGAGAAGTCTCTTCTGAATTTAGTTAATACAGATTGATTTTTAATTCCAGAAAGGAAAGGCATAAACAGAAACCAGGATCATTTGTCTGATTCATAGAATGGGAGTCCTCTCTTCAAGCCCTAGGCAACATTGTGACTAAAGCATCTAACTTGTACTATCTCTGGGTGTCTTCCTCCTCTGGGGCCCTTGTATGTCCATTTTTACATAGTACTCCAACCTCATGATCCCCTAACACAGTTCCCCAAATTTTTGTACCTCATGCTTTACTCATTGGCAGACTATTCATCCAATAGAGGATTTCGTGCTTAGAAGTTCATGGAAAATAATGGGATGGAACTAGCAATACTCAAATTTTATTGAAAGTTTACTACATGTCAGAAATGAGAATAGTTCATTATACTCTCTTAACCCTTCTGAAAGGAGGTAGTATTGCTAAACTCATTCCAAAAATGGAACTTAGGCATGGAGAAGTTGAATGACTTGCCCTTGGTCATAGTGCTTGCACACTGTGGAGTGTAAATTGAAACACAGGCCATCTGACTTCAGGTCTGCACTCTTAATCCCCATGCTCACTGCCTCTGGTTGACTTACATCCTTCTCAGTGTGTTTGCACTGAAATGGCACTTCCTAGGATCTTTAATCTTAAAGAATGACTCTGATGGGTACAGAGAGGAACAGGTACCGAGAGCTATAAAACAAGTCCCCAAGACTCTTGAATCATAAAAGTTGGGTAGGAGGATGAGAGCCTTACTCCACGTTCATCTGAGGCTGACTCATAAGATGCAAAGATACAAAAATATTTTCCTTTCCGGGTACAAATTTACTTGTTTGAAGAATCTGCCCTGGTACTTTCACTGTAGACAACAAACATTAAATAATTTAAAAATGTGCTCTGGATTTCCCAGGTGGTTTGAGGTTATGCAACCAGAACTTGCCTGCCTTCCAACCTCCCCAGGACATCACTACCTGTCTCCATCCCCCACCCCAGCATGGTTATGTCAGTGTCGTGATTCTCAAAGTGTGGTCTCCTGAGTCAGCAACATCTCAGAACTTGTTGAAAATGAAAATACTTAGGCCCTGTCCCAGACCTACTGACTCAGAAACTCCTGAGCTAGAGCTTAATAATCTGTTTTAATCAGCTTTCCAGGTGATTCTGATCAACACTCAAGTTTGCAAATCAGTGTCTCTGTGGCAGGCATCAATAAAGTAGAATATGGATCCTGCTAAGCATGGTGGATCAACCAGAATATGGCTAGGTCTAGCTCTATTGGCAGCAAGTGTACTTGAAATATCAACTATCAGATATGAATCCAGGAGGGAACGTTAGAAATCCACATGAGGAGGTAGAAAAAACTTTAGTGGAAATACAATGCAAAGAAGTGAAAATTCTGCAGGGTCCTTATAGACCAGAACAAGTTTGACCTCTGACCCCAGATACCCAAGATTGGGGTGGGAGCCCAAGAGGAGTCCATGTGTGGCAAGAAAAGGCATATGGGCTGGAATACTAGTGTATGGAAAACTGGGTAATCAAACATCAGAGTTTGTGTCCCACAGTTCTGGAGGCCAAAGATCTGCAATCAAGGTGTCATCAGGGCCACACTCCTTCTGAAGGCACAAAAGAATGAACTGCTCCATGCCTCTCTCCTGAAGCCTCTGGTAGCCTCAGATATTCCATGGCTTCAAGATACCCTCCTCCAATCCCCTGTTTTCATGTGGCATTCTCTCTATGTCTTCACATTTTCTTCCATCTGTGCATGTATGTCTGTCCAAATTTCCCTCTTTTTATAAAAAAGATTACATCAAGTGCATCAATTACACTGCACTAGAGCCCACTCTAATGACCTCATGTTAAGTCTATTCTGTAAAGACCTTATTTCCGAATGAGGTCACATTTTGATGTAGTGGAGTTAGGACTTAAAGTATATCTTTGTAGGAACACAGCTCAACCCATAACAGTGTTCATAGGAGGAAAGTAAAGAATCGAGATAGAAGAGGGGTTGGGGAGTGTAGAGTGTGGTCCCTTGGTGGATATAGTTCAGAGATCCAGAGCAAGGAGCTCCCCAAAGAGTGTGCCTTTGGAGCTTTAGTTGACCCCTTTTGTGCGTTTTTCCTGCTGTACTTTAAATGCTGCACATTTTGGATCAACCCCATTAGAGGCAATGGGTTCCCCCTTCCCATAGTTGGCAATGCAGTAGAGAGAAGACTGCATTAGGGACAAAGGGTACAAAATGGATACTTTGAGTCTGTTTTCTCATCTGTAGAAAGAGAATAATACCAACCCTACCTCTTGATTTTCTGTAGAATTGCAAATTTTGCTTCTGGTAAACCCTATAAACTCTCTAAAGAATTTAATCATGTGGAAGTGTCATGCAAGCTGATAGTGAGCCCTTCCCTATCTTCTGTTCCCCTCCTCACTCTACAGGGGATTTTTAAGGGACATTGAGGTTTCATGCCAAAGCTTACTGTATGGTGTAGATATGGGTGCAAGAGACAGGGCTGCTGCTTCAGAAGGCAAATTTTTTCAGTTGCTTCTAGAACTCTTGAGAAGCCATGGACAGTTAATCAAATTGTAGAGTAGGTTGCTAGAAGAGTAACATCTGCTGCATTACCAATGTGTGCTTAACCTCTGAGACCCCTACCTTTCTGATTGCCTATGGAGTGGAGATTGGACTCTATCCGAGCAAAAGAATGTCATCAGTTGCTCAAGGACAACCAGTGAATTATCAACCACGAAAGACCCACTGAGAACATAACAATTCCTATTCTCTGTTCTCCTTTTTCATCTAGGAAATTCTCTGGATTAAAGGTTCTCATCTAATCTGGGAAGAATGACAAATGCAAGCTTTAATTCTACCTCTTGCACTTACCATGATACATGATAATGTGTAAGAGGAACGTAACTTCTCTGAGACTGTTTCCTTGTTAAAAAAAGGATAAAAAGAGGATAAGATATTTATTATTTTTTATTTACTTGACAGAGAGATCACAAGTAGGCAGAGAGGCAGGCAGAGAGAGGAGGAAGCAGGCTCCCCCACTGAGCAGGGAGCCCGATGCAAGCCTCGATCCCAGGACCCTGGGATCATGACCTGAGCCGAAGGCAGAGGCTTTAACCCACTGAGCCACCCAGGTGCCCAAGGATAAGATATTTATAGAGTGGGGGGTTATGATGGTGAAATGAGAGAGTGAACATAAACACCCAGGCATGGTACCTGGGCACTTGGCACTCAAAATACTGATTCTCATCCTACCTTGCCTAAGTGGGAGCCACTCAGTGTTGAGGAGCAGTTGACATCTAGGTGTTGGTGGTGACCTGGAGGCCAGGGGCACTGAAACGTCGGGGATTCTCATCCTCTTTACCTCTTCTCATAATCCCTACTCCTGACTTCCTTTGCAAAGAGGGTTCTAGAGCTAAGAAATCATGCTTAAAAGACTTCAGTCTAAGCATAATAACCAGGTATCATCGAAAGGGGTACAACATTAAAGATTAACTTAAAGGAAACTACTTGTGTTGGGAAATGTGGCATGTATTAAAGCCACATCATGCAGATATGGAAGAGACTTTAGCAGAGGGATATGGGGCCTCATCTACCTGCAAATTCCAGTTTTGTGATGGAATTGCTCTTCTCAGGGTATATATTGAGCATTATAGCACCCACCAATTCCAGGAAAGGCTGTTGGAAGTCATGTCCCTCAGGGAATTTACTGTAAGCAGGAGCAAATGCCACATGGCAGATAAATGGGTTTACTCATCTTTGCAACTGGGAGATCTTTTTTTTTTTTCTGGGAGATCTTTTATATGGAAGAGTTCCTTTTTGGGAGAATTCCTTCTCAGGTTTCTAAGATTCCCAGTCATAACGAAGGCCCATAACCTACTTCTGCCTTTACTCAGGGATTGTTCTATGGCTGAATGGAAGAGGAATCAAATTTAGAACCACCTAAAAGGAAATCCAGATATAGGGTATTATTAGATGAGAGGTGAACTGAGGTGGTAACAGCTGGTAAGGTACTATCAATTATACTTGGATTTAGGAGAGGATCTTTTTTTTTAATTATTATTTGCCCCGGGAGTACAGGTCTGTGAATCATCAAGCTTACACCTTTCACAGCATTCACCATAGCACAAACCCTCCCCAATGTCCATAACCCATCCACCCTATCCCTCCCCTCCCACTCCCCAGTAACCCTCAGTTTGTTTTGTGAGATTAGGAGTCTCTTATGGTTTGTCTTTAGGAGAGTATCTTAAAGAAGAGCATGGACCTAAGACCATGAAAGTGGTAGGAATAATAAGCTTTCAAAAATTCTACTTTTCAGAAGCCAAGGTCACAACCATGGCTTGTATGTATAAGGAGGAGGTTCACTTCATGTAACAAGAGAAATAAAAATATATTTTTAGTAAAGGACAGGACATTAAAAGAAAGTTAATTGTGTTTGGAGGAACTATCTTAAATTTCAAATGGTGCTGTAAGATGGGGAAAATGAGAAAATACAGCGTAATGGAGTTTGGGAAGGCCTCTCTGGCTTGCCACTTGGCACTTAAAATCTTCCATCCTCTGGTCTCACTTTGTCTCCAGTGTTGCTGGATCTTAACGATGTAACTCCAGAGTCTTTGCTTGGTGGATGCAAAAACCGATGACCAAAGATTTCAAGAGCTAGCTCACTCTTACACAACTGGTTAACATTAGACTTGATAATAGAAGTAAAATCTCCTATGAAATATTTTGTTAATAAAACTTGTCTTAAATAGTACATGTAATTGAGTATGTGTGTATTCCTGAGTAATGCCTATAGTTGATTTTTAGTTTCTTCTCTTTTGATTATCTATATTTTCTTCAATATACTTATGACAGGGAAGTCTATAGGCACTATTTCAACAACAGCCCGAATTTGAGGGGCTCAAAGCAGGGTGCTCTTGTTCATTAGATTTCTTGACCCTGTTTCTTCTGAAGTATTGGCCTTATTCTCACCCACTGAAGATGAGCTTCCTGCATGTAGCCAGGAAACACGGCCAATGGCAACATTAATCTTTGTTTCCACTCTATAACCCCAGGAGGGGTTTCTTCAGAAGATTCTAACTGGTCCTTCCTTTTTTTTTTTTTAAGATTTTATCTATTTGTTAGGGAGAGAGAGGACAAGCAGAGAAAGCAGCAGGCAGAGGGAGAGGGAGAGGGAGAAGCAGGCTCCCCACTGAGCAGGGAGCCCAATGCAGAACTCGATCCCAGGACTTGGGATCATGACCTGAGCCGAAGGCAGACGCTTAACCAACTGAACCACTCAGGTGTCCCTCTAACTGGTCGTTCTTGAATCATGTGACCTAGATGGAATCATAACTATGGGTGGGGGGAGACACTCTCATAGGCCTAACCAAGCCATGTACCTTTCCTGTCACTTAGGGCACAGTTCCATGGTAGATAACTCCTGAAAATACTTCATTACTTTTTTTTAAATGAAAAAGTCATTTGGACCTTTCTGGTCTCTTTCCAGTATCATATAGAACCTCTCAATTTACTGTCCTCACTACTTTCTCCTCCCACTGCATGTGCTCCTGTCTTCATGATATTGCTGGGATTTCCCTCTCTGATTGAAAGGAGCCTGTGACCTACACAGAGGCCAGGGTTCTAATCCAGCTTCTGCCATTAACCACTCTTAGGTCTTGATGGTAACACCATCTCCTTGGGCCTCACTTCTCTTAAATAGGTGAGTACATGAGAGGAGGAGGGAGTCGAATGCCTACTGTACAAGCATACATGTGAGAAGATTCCAGATAAGGTGTTTCCCATTTTTCCCTTTGGGAAGTAGCACAGGCACACAAAACAGGTTTTATTCAATTACAGTAAGTTCACTTTTTAGAATGCAAGTGAATGTCAAAATATATTTTAGTTATGCAGACATATTAAAATAGCATCATTTATAAAGATTAGTCATACAGCATTTTTTCTCTCATTTCATAAATTTTATTTATTTTTATTTTTTTAAAAGATTTTATTTATTCATTTGACACAGAGAGAGAGATTACAAGTAGGCAGAGAGGCAGGCAGAGAGAGAGGAGAGAGGAGGAAGCAGGCTCCCCGCTGAGCAGAGAGCCCGATGTGGGCCTCGATCCCAGGACCCTGGGATCATGACCTGAGCCAAAGGCAGCGGCTTTAACCCACTGAGCCACCCAGGCGCCCTCATTTCATAAATTTTAAACACACAAAACATTCATCATTGGCATCATCATGGATAGAGCCACTTTTGAACCTTCTCAGTTTTCCAGAGTATGGTGCCTTCACTTCCATCTAAGACATAGTCCCTTTTGAATCTGTGTAGGATGATTTAACTGGCATTTTGTCCCTCATCACAAATACTCTTTCAAAAGGCATTAATATACCTGATTTTTATTTCTTTTGTGTGTGTTTGATAGCTACAGCATAACTTAACGTTGATTTTTCAAAAGATCTTTAAAAAGCTGTGAAAGATGTAAGCCTGATGATTCACAGACCTGTACCCCTTGAGCAAAGAATAAAAAATAAATAAATAAATAAATAATAGCATCTAACACAATTATGAGCTCATGCCCCAGGAATAATTACCACACCTTTATTAGATTTCTTATTTCCTCCTTATCTACAAGCTAATCTGTCAGGTAACCTCTATAAACATTTAACTAATATTAGTTATAAGCATGTCAGGCTAGCATGTTTAATCCAAAAGATTCTTTATTCTAAATAAGGTTTTATAGAGTATGCCCCCTTTTTTGAGATTTTTGAAGGATATGGGTAATGTGACTCCCTCTTAGGAAAAATTTTGGGAAAAACCCTCACCTTAATATTTGCAGTGGAAAGGGAAAAGAAGAGAGACAGTTGATTAAATCCAACTTTAAAACTTCACATGGTAGAGGAGAGGACAGGCACATGATGCCAGAGGAGGACTCAGTCGTGCAGAGAATTAATCTAGGTGACCTCCCTGTAGACTTGTACAAAGGCAGATATGGGCTGTGTTGAGCCAGCAGAAGCCTCAGAGGGACGACTGCCCCTGGAAGTATAGTTGGTGTGCATTAAAGGAAAGTGAAGAGTGGGTATGTTTTACCTTCTCTGTAAGATCTCTGTGCATGGAGTAAGAACAGGAGAGAAACAAGTCACCCATTACACCTCCATTTGCTTCAATATTAAGAAGTCATTTCTCTAGGGCACTTGCTATTCATGAGATGTCAAAATTCAAATACAAAACAGTGTGGAAACTTTTGATGAGTATCGCTGAGAAAACTGAGTAGATGAATACTGAGTATAAGGAATATAATGAATAATCTATCTCATTTTCTGAGAGGCTATGTGAAATTGCTTCCTGGATGTTGGGGGTGATACCTGATCATCCTCAAATGCCTTCTGTTTCTGAAACTTAAGGCTATCGAAACTCCTATTTCACATAGGATGAGAGAACAATGGGCTGGACTTGCCTTGGTTAATTAGTGAAAGCAAGGGAGACATTTCTGTGACATCGGATGACCTATTGTACATGTAAGCTAGTGTTCTTTGAAAACTATTTCAGGGAGTTAATAAAGCAAATGATAATGACTGTCGATGAAACATTTTCATGAACATGATTTCATTTCATCACACAAACCTCTGAAGTAGGCAGGCATTATGATTCCCAAGTTGCAAATAGACACAAAACAGAGAGTTGGGTGATTAAGTGCTTAAATCTACCTTTCAGCAAAATATTGGACTAGTGATGTTCCCTCATGTGGAAAGTTCAGAAACCATTATATAGCCTGGCATCCGACACCAGGCGATCGCAAAATTTTCCCCACCTCCTTTTCTCAGCAAAGTCCAGGCAGTCCAGCTGCTAGGAACAACTTCTACTCTGAGGGAAAAATGCCCAGATAATAAAAGTTCTTCAGATTCAAAGGCAAGAAAATTACTGTGTTTCAGAGTTCCTTTGCTTTGAGGCTGTTGGTTTTAGTAAGACATGGATGTGGCACATTTCAAGTAGTACAAGGTGTCACAGTGAAAAATGTTTTTGTCTTATGTGCTCCTGACCTTACTCTTTCAGCCCCAAGAGGTAACTCTTAAAACACTCTTGTGAATGGTTCCAGAGAAATTCTCTGTATATCTGACGGCATCATTGCTTATCCCTCCTGACAGTATGGTTTTTTTGTTTTTGTTTTTGTTTTTAAACACAATTGGTGGGCGCCTGGGTGGCTCAGTGGGTTAAAGCCTCTGCCTTCGGCTCAGGTCATGATCTCAGGGTCCTGGGATCAAGGCCCACGTCGGGCTCCCTGCTTGGTGGGGAGCCTGCTTCCTCCTCTCTCTGCCTGCCTCTCTGCCTACTTGTAATCTCTCTCTGTCAAATAAATAAATAAAATCTTTAAAAATTAAAATTAAAATTAAAAAAAACACAATTGGCAGCATGTTGAATTCTACACCTTCTATTATATTTTGGATGTTATTCCATATCATTATCCAAAAATTGACCTTACTCTTCATAGAGGCTACTTAGTATTCCATTTGTTCTGCTGAATAGATAAAACATTTTTTATGGACATTTGAGTTTGTAAACAATGCTGAATCAAATGTTTATTAGACTGTGTTCGTATGTGGCTATATCCTTAGAGGAAAAAATCTAGTAGTATAAATCCTATATCAGAATGCCTGCACTTGAAATTTGGAAATTACTGAATTGCCATCCAAAGATAGTAAACTAAGTTATACTCCTACCAGTTAGGATTAGAGTAATTGTTTCTTTCATCAATGTTGCACATTGTAAAACTTTTGATTTGGCCAATTTACTAGATGAACATTTAGTTTTAATTTGTATTTCATATATTGAGAGAGTATCTGAAGATCTGTTTAACAGCATGAATATATACACTGAACTATACACTTCGATGATTAAGATGGTAAAAGTCAGTGTAAATTTATATATTTTAATACATTTAAACCCTAGATATAAATTTAATATATTTAAGCCTAATATATTTAAAACCTATGCATTGTTCCTGTCCTTTGTCCATTTTTCTATTGGTTTAATGTTCTTTTCCTTATTGGTTTTTAAGAACTCTTTTTATACTATAAGAGCTCTTTGCCATCTGCTGTGAATATTTTTCCCAGTTTTTAACTTTTATGAGGTTTATAGCATTTTTTCGACTTAGACTAAAAAATTTGCATGTGTAATTCAAAACACCAATTTGACATTTGATCTTTCAGAAATATTTCTTTTGTAATTATATATTTGTCTTTACTCTAATTTTACATTCAAATACTTAATCCATCCAAAATATTTTTGTTATAGTGAGGCAAGGATCTTACACGTTTGTGAGATGAATGTGCAGTTGTTCCAGAGTTTTCTATTGACTCACTTTCTCCTCTGCTGAGTTAGAATGCTACCAAATTTCCATGTGTAATTAACTTTATTTCTGGACTGTGATTTATGTTCAATTTATTAATCTCTCTATGCTTCATTTACACATCCTAAACTGTTTTTATTGTGGTTTTATCCTATATCTTATATACTTAGAAATTTAACACTTTGTTTTACTACTAAATTGTTAAATGATTTACTACTGATAAAAACCAAAATAGAGGCCACAATTTGAGTATACCTATAAGCCATCCTCCCATAGTCCAGTAACTAAAACTGTCCTGATTTCCCTGAAGTGCTGACTCTTGCCTTAATAATGCTTCTTCATGTCATCATGGCCTTGCAGTTTACTAGCCAATCAGCTAAAGCAAGTAAACTTAGTGCTTAGTTTCAGGGAGCTTCTAGGACAGATGGTGAAGCAGGAGGATCCTAGGCTCACCTAGTCCCAAGGATAACACCCACATTAGTGTAAATAACCCAAAAAATCACCCGAAAACTGGCAGAACAGACTCTCCATAGCTAGGAAGTGTAAAGATGTGGTCAGGAGCCAAACCAACTCTCAGGAGTCCCTAGGAGGGTGGGATGTTGCATGGAGAAGGGAAAGGAGCAGACCCCACACCCAGCACCCCAGGCACAGGGGACCCACACTGGGAAGATGATTCCCATGACATTTGGTTTTGAAAACCAGAGAGGTCTAACTGTGTGAGCTGTTATAATCTTAATACCTGGAACTTAAAAAAACAAGAACAAACAAACAAAAAACAGGGCTCAGCTCTGGGAGAGCTGGAGGATGATAAGAAATTGAGTCTTTTAAAAGGCACAACTAACAGCCCCACTGAGATACAGCATAGAAGAGGCAGTTTGAAAAACACCCCAGATACACAGGAAGAAGATTTATTTACTAATCTATGTGCTGGGGGGGCAGTGATCTTTGGGAGACTCGTCTAAGAACAAAAGAGCAACAAGTACCATGCCCCCCAGCTCAGTCTGAGCTGCAGGAAACAGCACAGCACATATACTTTGCAGTTAGCTTGTTAACAGCATGCCCTGCCCCTGTGCTCTTAGAGGACTTGCCCTCTCCATTCCAGTCTGGACAGTGTCCTGAGGGACTGCAGGTCCCTGCCTGCATCTAACAGCACATACTTCCTGGCTTCTCATGCTCTGCCCTTGCATTCTGTGGACCTGCCCCCTTCAATATGCCCTTGGCCAGAGCCCATCCAAAATGGTGCTACAAGCCAGGCAGTGTGTAAGCAACCCCTGCTGGGGCTGGCACCACTCCATTATGACTCCTACATCAGGGAGAGAGAAAGATAACCCCACACACCAGCCTGACTCTATCCCTCAGGGTGGGCTGGAGGAAGACATGTAGTCTGGCTGCTGTCTCACCCACCGATGAAAGCTCAGGGGAAAGTGCCTTGCAATTTGGTGTTACTGCATTTCTGGCAAATACATGGTCTGACTCAAGTCAAGCCCAAGGCAGCCCCAGACTGGCTCACTAACAACACAGGGACCAAATCCTGCCCACAATAGGCACTGAGAGCCATTGCAGATGACTGGACTAAAGGCAAGCACAGCTCAGCCACAGCAGTAGGGTACACACAACACAGAAAGGTGATACCCCTGGAGTGCCAGGTTCTGGTGAACAGGGAACATTGCCGTGCAGAGCACTGCAGGATCTCTTTTTCATAAGGCCACTACTTTCAAGATCAGAAGACATGTAGCAGACTTTCTTAACCTATAGAAACAGGTGCAATGAGCTAGACAAAATGAAACAAAGGAATATATCCCAAATGAAAGAACATGACAAAAATCCAAACAAAATGGAGATAATATGCCTGATAGAGAATTGGAAGTAATGGTCATAAAAATACTGGATTTGAGAAAAGAGTGGAGCATCTCAGTGAGATCCTCAACAAAGAGAAAACATTAAGAAGACCTAATCAGATGAACAATTCAACAACTGAAATTAAAAATACACTAGATGGAATAAATAGTAGATTAGAGGAAGCAGGAGAATTGATTAACAACCCTGGGGACAGAGAATGGAAAGCAATCAAGCTGAACAGGAGAGAAAAAAATGAAAATAGACTAAAGGAACTCAGTGACTCCATACAGCATAATAACATTTGCATGATAGGGATCCCAGAAGGAAAAAAGGGGGCAGAAAGTTTATTTGAAGGAATAGAAGAAAACCTTCCAAATCTGAGGAAAGCAACAGAAATCCAGATCCAGAAGGCCAGAGAGCCCACAACAAAATCAACCCAAGGAGTTGACACACAGTAATTAAAATGGCAAAATTAGTGATAGAGAATTTTTAAAGCAATGAGAGAAAAGAAAACAGTTACATACAGGGGAAACCCCACAAAGCTGTCAGCTTATTTTTCAGCAGAAATTTTGTAGGCCAGAGGCAAGTGGCAGGATATATTCAAAGTGCTGAAAGAAGAAAATGTGTAACCAAGTATACTCTATCTAGCAAGGGTAGCATTCAAAATAGAACAAGAGAGATTTTCCCAAACAGAAGTTAAAGGAATTCCTCATGACTAAACCAGCTATATGAGAAATGTTATATGGGACTTTGAGTAGAAAGGAAAGACCATTCGCAAGAATAAAAAAGGTAGGAATCACAACAGCAGTAAAATTATATCTATGTATATCAGTCAAGGGATTCACAAAAGGATGTAAAGTATGACACACTATACTTAAAACATGGTGGCAGGGGGAAGATGAGTAAAGAATGAGTTCAAACTTAAGTCACCATCAGTTTAATATATACTGTTCCATGTATAACATGTTACATATAAACCTAATGGTAGTAGATGAGCAAAATTAAAGAGCAATCTAAATATATCACTAAATAAAGTCAGCAAATCATGAGAAGAGAATGAGAAGAATAGAACAGAGAAGAACAGAGTTACAGAGAAAGAACAGAGAAACTACAAAAATAACTATAAAACAATAAATATAAAAATGGTAATAAGTACATACCTAACAATAATTATTTTGAATGTAAGTGGACTAAATGTTCCAATGAAAAGACATAGAGTGGTGGAATGGATAAAAAAAAACAAGACCCATCAGTATGCTGCCTTTCAGAGAATCATTTCAGACTTAAATGTATATAGATTGAAAGTGAAGGGGTGGAAAGCATTTAGCATGCAAATGGAAGCAAAAGGAAAGCCTTGGTAGCAATATTTAATATCAGACAAAATAGACTTTAAAACAAAGACTGTAACAAGAGACAAAGAGGGCAATATATGTTCACAAAGGGAACAACCCACCTAGAAGATATACCAGTTATAAATATTCACCCAACATGGGAGCACCCAGATATATAAAGCAGCTAAAGACAAACATAAAGGAAGTAATTGACAGTAATACAATAATAGTAGGGAACCTGACTATCCCACTTACATTGATGGACCATCCAAACAGAAAATCATCAAGGAAGCAATGGCTTTGAATGACATATTGGACCAGATGATCTAATAGGTATATTCAGAACATTTCATCCTAAAACAGAATGCACATTCTCTTTAAGTGCCCATGAAACATTCTTCAGAATAGCTCATGTGTTAGTCTACAAAACAAGTCTCAACAGAATGAAGATCGAAGTCCTACCATGTGTCTTTTCCAACCACAATGCTATGGAACTAAAAATCTGGTTTCTATAAGAAAAAATCTGGAAAGAACATAAATACATGGAGGTTAAATGACATGTTACTAAATAATGAATGGGTCAATTGTGAAATCAAAGAGGAAATGAAAAATATATGAAGACAAATGAAAATTACAACACAGTAGTCCAAAAATCTTTGGGATGCTGCAGAAGCTGTTCTAAGAGGGAAGTTTATAGCAATACAGGCCTACCTCATGAAACAAAAGTCTCAAACAACCCAACCTTATAGCTAGCTAAGGGATCTAGGAAAAAAAAGAAAATGCAAAACCAGTAGAAGAAAGGAAATAAAGACTAGAACAGTAATAAATGAAATAGAAACAAAACACTGTAGAATAGATCAACAAAGCCAGGAGGAACAGGTTATTTGAAAAGATCAACAAAACTGGCAAGAGTCATTTTTAAAAATGGGGGAAAAAGTAGAAATGAGAGAATAAGACCACAGAAATCCAAAGAATATAAAAGAATGTTTTAAGAAGCATATGCCAATAAATTAAACAACCTAAAAGAAATGGATAAGCTCCTAGAAACCTATAACCTCCCAAAACAGAAGTAGGAAGAAATAGAAAATTTGAACAGAGTATCAGCAATGAAACTGAACAGTAATTTAAAAAAATTCCCAACAAACCATACCCCAAGACCATATGGCTTCACAGGTGAATTCTAGCAAACATTTTCAAAAGAGTTAATTATCTATTCTTCTCAAACTACTAAAAAAAATAGAAGAGGAAGGAAAGCTTCCAAATTTATTCTATGAGAGCAGCATCACCTTGACACCAAAACCACTTACAGACACTATTAAAAAAAGAAAACCACCAGCTGATATCTCTGATGAACATAGATGCAGAAATCCTCAACAAAATATTAGTAAGTAAAATCCAATGATATATTTTTAAAAAAATCATTCACCACAATCAAGTGGGATTTATTCCTGAGAAATAAGGGTGGCTCAATATTTGCCAATCAACATGCTACATCACATCCAGAGAAGGGATAAAAAAAAATGATCCTTTCAATAGATGCAGAACAAGCATTTGACAAAGTACACTATCCATGCATGGTAAAAATCCCCAACGAAGTAGATTTAGAGGAAACATGCTTCAACATAATAAAGGCTATATCTGAAAAACCAACAGTTAATGGCATACTCAGTGGTGAAAAACTGAGAGCTTTCCCCCTAAGATCAGGAACAAGACAAGGATGTCCACTCTCACCACTTTTATTCAAGGTAGTACTGGAAGTCCTATTTTTATTTTGCCATCTTCAGTTTGTAAAAGGAGACTCTTATAGGTAGTGACTGATATTTATCTTGCTCAAGGCTTAAACTCTTCATACTATCCTCATCTGGACTATTGTTTGAGATACATACTGGTCAATAGAGATACTTTTAAGAGTTTTTGATGTGAATTTTGGTTTACTTGCTGATTGTGCCATAATGGAATATCCAGGTCTCAACCCAGAAGGCCTCCGATCACAGAACTAAGGTCACTTCAGAATTCCCTTGGAATTATATATCCTAGTCTCTGGAATGAATTCATCCCTTAGCAGAGAAAACACTAAGTCTTTAGGATCCATAATTTGGTGCCAGAGTGAAGGATTTTACTTATTTGTGAATTCTGTTCTTACCTTCCAGCTCTGCTTCCACAGCAGTATTCTGTCTATCAAAACACCCATGGTGTATCATAGTAAACAGTTGGGGTCCTGTCTTGTTCACTTGAACTTGAGTCTTCTGCCTAGGTGGCTTATCAGATGCCCCAATTTCTCTGAAACTGGGGATTTTCTTTGACCCCCATAAATCTTTCCATGATAAGGTACTGCTTTGAAACCTGTATCCCCATTGTCATTTGCCAAATCCTCAGTGTCCTGGGCACCCTAGTTTACTGGTGTTAGATTTTTTTTTAATTCTTTGCCCCAGAATCATCAGGCTTATATCTTTCACAGCATTCACCGAAGCACATCCCCTCCCCAGTGTCCATAACCCATCCACCCTATCCCTATCCTCCCACCCCCCAGTAACCCTCAGTTTGTTTCGTGAGATTAGGAGTCTCTTATGGTTTGTCTCCTTCCCCATCCCATCTTGTTTCATTATTTTTCCCTCCCTACCCCCCACAACCCCCCACCCTGCCCCTCAAGTTCCTCAGAGAGGTCATCTGATAATTGTCTTTCTCTGATTGACATATTTCACTCAGCATAATACCCTCCAGTTCCATCCACGTCATTGCAAATGGCAAGATTTTGTTTCTTTTGATAGCTGCATAGTACTCCATTGTATATATATATACCACATCTTCTTTATAGATACAAAGGTAGTGATCCTCAGGGGCACGTGCACCTGAATGTTTATAGCAGCAATGTCCACAATAGCCAAACTATGGAAAGAACCTAGATGTCCATCAACAGATGAATGGTGTTAGATTTTTTTGATGTCACACTCCATGCACTTGTCTTAGTGTAATTCAAAGATTCTAAGTACTGTATATTAGAATGTATTGGGGAATAAGGTTACAGATATAATAAGGACTCCCAGTTAAATATGAATTTCACAAAACACATAGTTTTTAGTATAAGTATGTTCTGTATAATATTTGGGGCATACTTAAAAAATTATTCTTTTAAGATTTATTTATTTATTTGAAAGAGAGAGACAGGGCATAAGCAGGAGGCAGAGGGGGGAGGGAGAAGCAGACATCCCACTGAGCAGGGAGCCCTATGTGGGGCTCGATCCCAGGACCCTGAGGTCATGACCTGAGCTGAAGGCAGATGCTTAACCGGTTGAGGTACTCAGACACCCCTAAAAATTATTCTTGTATTTTTACCTGTAGAACCTATTAATTCTACTTGGGAAAGTTTCTGAAAAATTCTTGTACCTAAGTTGTACCCTCATATTTCAAGATTTTGGTTTAATTAGTCTGTAGTGGGTTCTAAGCCAGATATTTATATAAACATCCCCTAGTGCTATTAATGTGTACCCAGAGTTAAAACCATTTCTCTAATTGTTTAGTACTGAAATCTTCCCAATACCCTGATCCACCACAGTGGGTCTTATCTTACCCTTAGACCCTGGGCTATCCATTTGTCCATCCATCCATCCGTCCATCCATCCACCCTTCCATCCTTCCATTCATTTTATCATTCAGTACATGAGTACCAACCCTAGGTCAAGCATGTGGCTTTGGCTTAATTTCTGAACATCTTCAGTGTGACTAAATAAGGCAGTTTAATAAAATTAACCCCCAGAAATGGTCAAGAAGGACTTCTATACTCTGGCTTATGAAGGGGTAAAAATAAATCTTCTATTGGTCTAAACTCATCTTTAATTCAATTTAATCAGTTACATAAAGATAATAGTTTATTCAATATTTCTAATTATAAGTGGATCAAAAGGAAATGCCCTATCCTAGTCAGAGATTTAGTCCTAAATTCATATAAGCAGTCTTTGATGCAAAGTAATTACCTTTAAAGCACTTCACCAATTAAACACATGGCATTCCTAAGAGATTCTTGTATGCAGCATGTAAGCGATCATTTGTCATCTTGCCGGTTGGAGGAAATTAATCCCAACTTTGAACAATGGCTTGCTCTCTGTGCCTGCCATGGATATAGTGCTACAGTGTCATTACAGTGGAATGAAGGGGAGACTGTATAAGTTTCTTTGGATGACTAGTGACTGCATCTTTCTCAAGGATTTCTGTTAAGTTTCTTCCCAAAACATACTTCATGAATTTTATGATCACAATAAACGTGTTCTGTCACCTTCTGACCTGGTACTATGGAAATACTGAAGGAGCTATGAAAAATTCATAAGAACTTTGTCAAGTGTGTCATGATGCAATGTTAACTTTAACATAATTTTCTGCAATTAGTTTTCTTGTGAAAAAGATTTATATACATTTTAGAAAACTATGTATTTCAGCTTAGAAAACGATGTATTTCAGTCTTCTGGAATGTAATCATTTATCAAGCCTAAGTGCCTATGGTTATAAACCTAACTTCCCACTTTTCACATTTTTTTCCCCATGTGGGAAAGTTAGGCTTGATTTACAATATCAATATTTTCGATTTGTGGGACTAAAATACACACATGTGTGCGCAAACACACACATACACACACACATACACACATATTTGTAATGTGAAGATTACTTTTATTCTGCTCATAGTAGATCCCTGGTTCTGCAATTATGCTGCTTTCTGAAACTCTGCTGTTTTTTGGTTTTGTTTACATACATTTTGTTTACATCCACAGATTCATTAAAACCATCAAAGAGTAAAAGTTCTTTGGTACTGGTGGAGTTATACAATTTAAGACTATTAATATAACACATACACACAAACAAAACAAAAAACCTCCAAGGAGAAGAATAGGAGAGAAAAGTCCAGGATCAGGGTTTTTTTAATGGCTGTTTCCAATAATCCATGGATTTTTCCAGAACTGGATCTGTGTCCTGGAGCCTGTGTGGGAATGAGTGCAGCACAGTGGTTGGGGGTGTAGCCTCTGGAGTCAGACTGGTCTTCATACTGGCTCTGCACTGATTATCACAGAAGATTCTCACATTAGGAGCCTCTTTAATTTTCAAGTTTTTCATTTGAAATATGTGGGTAATAATACCAGACTCATGGAGGTTTGTGTGTGTGTGTGTGTGTGTGTGTGTGTGTGTGTGTGTGTGTGTGTGTGTGTGAGTTGAATGAGATAATGAATGCAAAGTGCCTAGCAGTGGCTGGCACTTACTAAATGTGAACTATTGGTATTATTCCTTTATTATACAATAATAAAAGTCATGGGGTACTAGAGCTGGCATCACTAATTGTATCAGTATTTTAAACCCATCGAGTTTCCTTCATCACTTCACCTCCCTTTCTCTCTTTTACATTAAAGTGAGTCCCACCGGTGTCCATTTCATGTCACTGCTTTCACTTTTGTATTTTTCCTTTTGTCTTTTCCCAGTTGTGTCTCAGTGACTTCTGTTCTTCTCTGCTTCTATTTTCCTAAACATTAAAAGTCAAGTCCTACTTCACTATGGATGGAAATCAAATAGAACCAATTACATCTCTCTGTCTTCTGGCAGAGAAGACAGTATGTGACATTTACATAGCACACTCTAAGGATTCTGTGTGTCTTAACTCATTTCATTTTTACAAGAATGCCATGAGCTAGGTGCCATTATTTTCCCATTTTACTGATGAAAAAACTGAGGCAGAAAGTAAATAACTTGCCCATGATCACAGAGCTTAGCAGAGCTGGGATTTCAACCCAAATATTGTGGCTTCAGAATTTATGCTCTGAGCTGTTATTCTGTAGAGCCCCTCTGGAGGAATATTAGGAGTTAGGCAACACTTTGACTCACATGTTCAGTGACACTTTGACTCACATGTTCACCCCACAGTGAGAACTGAGGCACAGCAATTTTTCAAAAGTCACAGCAGGTCAAGCACTAGTGCTTCCCATGACTACAAAATATGTTGCTTCATCTCAGGCTTCCTCTGACTTAAATGAAGTGCCCTAGTTGACCTTAGAGGGTCTGATGTTTGCCAATTTTTTTTCCTTCTATTTCATCCTCCTTCAATTCTTAAAAAGTTCTGATATTTTTTTTGTTCTACTTGTAGCCATATGTATATGTGTGTGTGTTGATTTTTTTTGACAATTGGACTTTGCCACTGATCATCTTTGGAAAGACATGGGCACTCTGGTCATTTTTCTACTGAATGGAGAAGTCTTTGGAGAAGGATGCTTGAGAGAAGTCTCTGTTCTGATTTGTCAACAGAAGGGGATTAGTTAAGAATTTTGAGTTAATCTTTCCCTTGGAATTCATGGACCTCTGGCTTAGAAGGACTTCTTATGAATGTGTTGAGGGCTGAGGCATCATGGAGCCTACAGTCACAAAAAACAGATTTTCTGTAATAAGTAACAGGAACCATAATTTTTACTCCATTTTTTTCTTGTAGTGTCCCCAAACATGTGTGCCCTCTGATCGATAAAGATGAGATTTTTTATTTCATTTTAATTAATTTTTTACATCTTTAGGTTCTGGCTTCTTTAGGGCTGGGACTTACATATGCTTGGAATTTGTTGGCTAGAATTTTAAAACAGATGGCCACATTCTTTTTTCCCTCTAGGAAACTTGCTTGGTTGTTTGTCCTCTAGTTCTCATGGTAACCAAAGAAGGCTGTTAACATTTTTCCTCACAAAGTAAAACCAGCAGAGCTGTCAGAACAGGTGCAGCTGTTTGATGAGGGCTTGACATTTTGTTGGATTTTCTAGTTTGTGTCGCTGGACTCTAATTACACTTGGACCTTATTTTTAGTTACGTATAGTAAGAAAAGAACATAGGATATTTTTTTTATTGTATATAGCCTATTTAAAAATTTGCCATTGCTTTATGAAAATAAAAATTTCCCTGCAATATCAACTCTTTGGCGATGTTGGCCCATGTTATTGCTCACATGAAATGATCTCAGTAGATGGGATGTGCATGGAGCACTGCAGATAACCTTCATATGTTACAGATTTATCATCTCAGAATTTCTGAAAATATTTTGTGGAATTCTATTTTTAGCCAGTTGAAATGTGGAAGCAGAGGCCCTTAAAAAGCATCTGACTCAGGTGCCAACCAAGGATCGAATATGAACCTTTGCTAAATGTATAGTTACAGTGCATCCGCCATTATTCCTTGAAGTGAGGTTTTATCTGCCATTGAATGGCTGAGCGCAGATCCTGGAAGAGTTACTCCTGGTTCCGCATACATAGGCACATGAAGGGGTAGGATCTTGAGAGTCTACACTTAAAACATGTTCAATTATTGAAATTGAAAAGAAAATCAAGAGTTTACTGGCACAGCTCTTGATCCGCTTATATCGTCCTTCCCTGTCTGGGTGACTCCATGTCATGCCACCAGTTCACACGGAGATTGGACATAATTGGAGAATCGCAGTTGTTCACAGATGGTGGGAGTGGGGCTGCATTGTAGCCGCTGTGATGGACAGTCCTGGAATGAAATGGTCATTTGCAACAAGGGAGAACTCGTGGTGTACTCAAGCACATTTTGGACTGGTAATTGTGCCCATTCGTAGATTATGTGCATAGGCATGGCCTTCTTGTTGCTCTGGATAATCTTGTAACTTGATTTCTTAAAAGAATTGTGCTTACATTTGTGAATGAAATTAGACTTATTTCTGTTCCCAAATCAGATGTCTACAGATAAGCTGGCCCAAACAGCAAGAAATAAATATCTTTGTTCTCCATGGTTGAAATGTTGACGGTGCTGTTGGATGAGCTGTGTCTATGGTGACTTTGATGAGGCATGAAAAACGTAATGAACTTTCCTTGTATCTGGGGGCTGTTAGCTGAAGCCTCTTTACCAATACGACATTCTGTAGGATTTCCTGTCACAAGTTATAAGACCTGTGATAATAACAATGTAGGGTTGTTACTGTGGAGTTGTGTATATCAAATCTGTGTGGAATTTTTTGACCCATTCATGGTGATTGCACAGGTTGCATATATTGGTAGATATTGCTATCATTTCATGTCAGCTTGGGAGTTTGTTCAAACCGAGTAAATACTTTTAAGATTGATAGAGGCAGAATAACCCAGTGATCATAAATTTGAGCTTCAAGGTCAGGCAGACTTGAATTCTAATTCTGGTTCTGCCACTTAGTAAGCTGTGTGATCTGGGGCACATATGGAAGTTCTCTCAGCTTCAAGTTTTCAAGCATAAAAAGGGGCAAATTATACTCTTTTCAGAGGTTTTTTGTGAGGAACAGTGTTATAATCCAGGTACTTAATATGATGCTTGGTTGATAGCAAGCACTCAATAAATGTTGGCTACAGCTACTTGTTGTAGTTAGAATTAGTTAGTAGTTAGAATTAATCTCATTTGCTCTTTTCATCTCTCAGCATGGAAGATGTTGCTGGTGTTAAAGAAAAATGTACTCAGACACTTGTTAAAGATAAGAAGGGTTTATTCAAGAAGGGGACTACTGCTATGGGGAGTAAGGGACAGAGACTGAGCTCAACTCTGAATAGAATTAGGACAGTGAGGATTTAAAGGCAAGAAGCAAGGAACAAGGTCAGTGGAAGGAACATTCCTAAGAGGGTATATCCAAGCTATATGATTTTTGCTGGACTGACTTAACAGGATTCTCACTGAAGGCGGGCCAGGGTGTTAAGATACCAAGGGTGAGGGATGAAGAATTTGATCAGATATCAAGGTGGGAGGATTTCCACTAAAATGACCCAACAGGATTTTTGCTAAGACTGGACTAAGTGGACCAGAGACACATTCCAAGGTCAGGGCCTTCTCAAGAAGAGGTCTCACAGGAGTGCAACTCAAGTTTGGTTAAGGAGAGAATTTTTATCACTGGCATAAGGGACATAAATATTGTATAAGACATAAATACCAATTAACGTTTATTGAGTGGCTTATGCGTATCAGGTACTGTGCCAGGCATTTAGTAAAAGTTAATCATTTCATTGAACCCTTAGGACAGTCCTAAAGAGCAAGTGCTATGAGTCTGATTTTATACACCAGGACATTGAGGTTCTGCATGGTGACAGTATTTTCACAAGGCTAGACTACTCAGGTAGTCTGACAGAGCTGCAATTTGAATCCAGAGTTTTTTGATTCTGCAAACCAGCGTCTCTGAGCACTGTTTTATCTTGTGCATGTGTGGCTATATGGACAGATCTAATCTTGCCTCCAGTGAGTAGCACATATTTACAGTGAATGAATGACTTAATGACTCTCTGTGAGAATGGCAAGTTACAATTGGTTTCAGCAGGTTCAGAGGAACTTCAAATGCTGCCAAAATTAATTTGTGGTACAGGGTCAAGACATAGAGCACCTGTCAACCTCATTACCCTAAGGATCACAAGGTTTTATATTTCTTCTAAGTTGTTCAATTGCTTTGGAATTTTGGGCTTCATTCTTTGACCATGTTTCATCTTCCGACTTGGTTGGACCTAAAACCCCCTTATCTCTGTCATAGCAACAATTCATCTTGAAAGACAGTGACAGCATCTCCTTAAATAAGAAAAATGAGAGTGTTTCACATTTCAAATGTGAATCTGGCTGCAAGTGAGTGGGTGACACACACAAGCACTTTGAAAAAGTGGTAAATAGACATGGTACATGTAAGGAAATCTGTCATTGAGAAAACATCCTAAGCATCTTCCTTGCTATGGTATTATGGAGATAAATATCCCTTCATCAGCCATTTTCCTCCTCTTTCACAGAATTCCTTGATCCCTTGCAGGGACACCATTTTAGGAAATGTTAACAAAGAACCTTAATGTTTTAAAACCAATGCAATCTACAGGTTTCAAAGGGAAAGACCTTTTAAGCATTTCTTCCAGAGTTAGGGTCAAATCCCTTATACTGGGCCTTAATTTATTTTTAAATATGACTTTAAGACTTTACTTCTGTGATAGTTGCATTTTCTTGAGCCAGATGGACTGTGTTTTAATCCAAGATCTTTCCTTGGATAATTTCTCTCTCCGTTATAATGTAGGAGAAACAAAATAATTGCTTAACTCCATGGAAATTATGGAAGAACGGTAGAGGGGGAGTTCAGAAATTTCTCACTGGGAGATCGAGGTTTGTGATTTCTCTGGTTCATGAGAATTCTCCTAGTATTTGGATAGAGCATAATTCACAGTAGTTGCTCAATAAACATTTGCTGGATGAATGAATGGATTTCTGCCTAGCTGAAATGTCCCTGAGCCTGGACTGGACTATGACAAGGAAGGCTTTGATTCTTCTTTGTTTCAGGTTAGCTAACTGAATAACACTAAAGATACATAAAAGTTGATTAAAAAAAATGAATGGCTAATTTACAAACATTTATATTTAAGTGTTGGGAAATATGGTTAAGATCAGGAAAACAGTTAAGACAGTGATTTGTACAGAATTGACTAGTTCAGGCATCAAATACTTCATATATTACAGTTTAACAAGATTAAGTGTCACATAAAACATGTATGACAGACAGGGCTTCTGATTTTTATATTAACATACCATCAATTATACACATGAGAAATATTGCTGGTTCAATTTTGGGTTAAGACATGTAGGTTATTTTATAAGACATTTCAAATTACAACATATCTCAGGCAGCATGCAGGAAAAGTCTTTTATTGTACATTTGTTAGGACACACCTTGCAATAAGCTTCCAGTTTTGGGTAGTTAGATCAAGAATATAGAAACCATTGAAATGATAGTATGGTTGAAATCAGCAGTTGTATTTACTGACTGAGAGCATTTCTGGTAAAAATAAAACTCTGAATTCATTCATTAGGAAAATGCACAGTGAGCATAAACTCAATTCTTTAAAAAAATTTTTTTTCCACTATTCTCATTTATTGGTGATACAGCAGCTGCAGGAAATCTGAATTCTGAGAGCTGGTTGTACATAACAGCAGGAATTCTGTGGGCTCACATGATTACAACAAAGATGCTTACCATTTGAAATCACGTATTATAACAACGGTGCTATACAAACATCACAAATATTTGGTGTTTCAGAGTCTTAACAAATATTATGCTGTGGTTATTTCACAAAGAGACTAGAGTAACAGGCAGTGTAAATCACATATATCTTAAGATTTTAAAAATACATTTTATACAATAGGTTTCTAATTTCTTCACTAGAATTTAATTTTGGTTTTGTCTCATACTTAGAGTCCTTAAAGAAACTATGAATCTCTGGCTCATGCCAAGGAAGTCAATAGAATTGCTATTTCCCCACAGAAATATGGCTGAGTGTACATTGAATCACAGAGTCAAAAAGCAACATCTAACTTATAACAGATTATTTTCAAAATTCAAATAAAATCTAAGTATTTTAAAAGATAGCAGTTTGAACAAAACTATAGGAATCAAAAATTTTATTTACAAATAGTTGAATATATTTTGTAAATGGCTAGTTCTTGCTAACTGCACGAACGAAATGTCCTTGGTACACATAGTCTGTTAGCCTTCTATGCAACATGGTTAGACCTTGCAGTTAATTTACATGAGATGATTAGGTGGGAAGACGAAATGGTAATTTCCATCCACTCACGACCACGCTTGAAAGGGAACATGTCAATGCCTTCCATGTTAGACAAGATCTGTCATTAATGTTGGTGCCTTTCACTTAAAAGAATTAGCTGAAATTCCCAAAAGTGATTCAGTGCAGTGTAAGAATTATAGGGATGACTGATGTATGTATCCTTGAATGTTGAAATGCTAATCGGCGTTATGCAGTGATCCAAGTTACTGTACCTTTCATTCCCAAGGTGTCTGTGTATTACACTGATTTAAAGAATATTTTCCCTGGCCCTTAGGAGTACAAAACATTGATTTTCAAAAGCTAAAGGATGATAGGGTGAGCATTTCTTATAATCACATTCATAATGAAAGAAATGAATCTACATTTTCATGAAACAATTCTCTTTGGCAGAAGACTATTAAAAAAACCTTCCCTTTCAACTTTTCATTTAGACCATTTTCCTTCTTGATGGTATCAGGTGTGTGGTCACTTGTTCACTATTATAATAGGAAAACACCACAGATATAAAAATATTTAAGTTTATCACATATTTTTGAAAGTTGAATTCAAAAGGTATTGATTCATTGATACTAGAGAAGATATTTTACACAGGCATTTTTAACAGTGTTGCTTAAGGTTATAATTTTAACAATATGGTCAGCAAGGTGGATATGAGAGTACCTTTATGCCCCACTACATGTTATCACTGAAACACACTGAATGAGTCCACTGGAATCTTGATTTTTATACATAGTATTTCCTACAAAATGAGTAACACATGATGCATTTACCTTAATGTGTGTGTGTGTGTGTGTGTGTGTGTGTGTGTGTACTCAGAATGGCAAGTTTAGAGATTACATTCATTGGCATAAAGAATAAAACCCAAAAAACTCAAGTATCCAGGTGCGTTACTGGCATACCACCACCACTCAGGAATTTCAAGTGCAGTGACGTTACTTTATAAATAGCTTTAGACATATGAACATTTTCAGGATCAACTAGAGGAATATTAGGATTGCTTATTTCATTTTTCAAGGTAAAATCTCCTCCTCTCCATTTTTAAGCTCTCCTTCCCACTCTCCCTCTCTTTGTCTTTGAAGGTTATTTGTCATGGGTCCTTTAAATTGCCCATACAAGATGTGAACAGGCAGTTTTTCCTCCCCCCCCCCCCCCCCCCGATCATTTCCTCAGGAGAGGTGGTTTCTGGCCCAATGATCTGCCATTTTTTTTTCTTTATGGATTACCTGTTCTGACTCAGGAGGAGTTCAGTTTACTATAAAAGTTTTTACCGAGCTCATTCAGTGGGAAGGACTTGCCATCAGTAAGCATCAAAGGCAAGAGTGAAGTTCTCAATTAGTTTCCTGCCTAAATTCTCCCTTCTCATTTGCCCATCTTTAGAATACTCGCAGTGGCACAGAGCAGTGCGTACATACAGGACGTGCAATATGCTAGGTCCTTTCCTTGCCCTTGTCTGGGAAGCTTCCAATGGCTTCCCAGTGTGAGCTCCCTATCGTCTACAAAAACTAATGGATGAAACCCAGGAAAGTCCCATTGTAGTAACAGTTATGCCAACAATTATTATGGCTTATTAGAATAGTGTTGAATTGCACCACTGACCTAGGAAAATCACCATGAATGGCCCTGAAAGGCAAAACTGTCGGGAGAGGGAAACAATTACCTGTCACCTTCTAGTATCAAGGTCTTTTTGGTGTGCCGCAAGCAAGAGTCTTTAGAGTACATGACTTTTTCACCTAATCTTTCAGAAAGAAAATTTTATCCAAGGTTGGCTTCAAGGTTTAAGGACTGAGCCAATAACACAAACCATGGGTTGTGGGCTAAGGCCAGCCACCACTGTAACTGTGCCTTGTGTTTTAGAGTGTAAAAATACCACAATAGATTCTCAAGTTCTGGAAGAAGGTCAAGGCTCTGGATCTGCATGAATCCCAGGCAATCTGATTCAGCCCCTCCCCCTGCAAAGGGCATCTTGACACTGGTGATTATTCTAGAAAGCATCCTTTTAGTGAGACTTCAACTTTTAGGAAAAGAATATGTCCATGGATATTATACAGTTGTGGAGATGGAGAAAGGAGGGACTGCTTTAGCTGGAGCTATTTGGTGATCAGGTATGAAAGAGAAATAGGATAATGGGGAAAGAACCCATGAGGAAATATTCTTGGAGACAGAAAACAGACACTCAAATGCTCAAACTTTGACCAGCAACAGGAGAAGAGCACAGATTTTTCGAGAAGCAGACAGAACGCATTATGATGCATCAGTTATTCTTTTTCAGTAATTCCTGAAAAAGCAGTCATTCCAAAATATGTGACAAATTTGACTCCTTTTAAGGGAGGCCTGGAGTCAGCGATAGTTATAGAAATCTCCTCCAGAATATCACTGTTAAGCCTCCATTTTAGGCCACCTTTTGTACACTTTGAATTACTTTTCTGGATGCCCCCAAAAGAGGGGTCAAAATGTGTATGGATGTTTTAAGTACCTATAAGTGTGATCTTTACAGGTGAGATTTTAGGAAACATACACATGTGCACACACAATTACAATCTCAAGTTCTATTTTGCATGACCTTTTTATAAACAAAATCACTTGCCGACTCTCTGTTTCTGCACCAGTTCAAATGAGAGAGCCTAGAAAGGAGCTCTCAAGGGACTTGGGATGGTATCTACGTTGCCTGCGGTTTCTGGGTTTTATAAGCCATCCTGAGCCTTGGAAACTATCGTCTAAAACCAAACTCACTCATAACTAGTAGTCATTTTAACTTAATCAGTTCGCACCCAGTCTTTAAACCAGTAGACTGTGTCATTAAGTGTAACTCACTACTGATAAACGGTGGTGTAGCATTAGGGCAAATGGTCCAGAGCTCATCAATTAAGAGAAAAGTGTCCAAGGTCATTCTAGAGGCCCTGGGCCAGTGAAGCAAAGTGGATTTGCTGTTGGTTTTTTGAAAGAACTAGAAAAGCTGATTAGAAATCTCTCTGGAGAGCCTTCATGAAGCTCAGTTATGCCAGGAAAGTATATTTGTAAGGATTAATTTACCTCCAAATTACACTCTAAGTCCAAACAGTGAACATTTCTGTCCATGCATCAGAATGTATTGGGCCCACATGGAACCTACCATCTAAGCTTTTAAGGGTTTTTCTCTGAGGAAGCAGAGTTTATTGGTGACCTTAACTTTCCTGGACCTCTCAGAGCACCATCCAGTAGCTCTCAAACTTGAACATGCACCAGGATCATCCTTAAGGGCTTGTCAGAGGCTACATTGCTGGGTCCACTTCTAGAATCTGATTCGTAGCTCTGGGCTGGGGTCTCTGGTAGGACCAGAGAATTTGCAAATTCTCTAAATAACAAATGTCAAGTTTTTGCTGATACTGCTTTCTTGGGGACCAAATGTTAAGAATCACTACAGTAGCTTATTCTAAAACACTCTGTTATACTCAAATCACCTTATTGTGCTCTGAGGACAAAGCTCTTTCCATGTGGAAGGTGAAGGTCAGTATTGGATTTTTTCCTCCTCAGACATTTTGATAATGTAGGTGAGGGACAGACTCAATAGATGCTAATTTAATATTAGGTACAGAAGTTTAAGTGCCATACCTGCCTATACCACAAACCTCTAGGTAAAATGTGACTCAAACTCGTGCTCTAACCTATGACCTGCCTCTGAAGGGAATATTTTTCCATACCATTAAATTTGAGTCTCTAAAAGGCTTTTCGAGTCGTATAGGGGGATAGGGGTCAGGTGGGGGCAGAGGGAGAGAGAGAATCTTAAGCAGGCTGCACACCCAGCATGTAGCCTGACATGGGGCTCGATATCACAACCCCGAGATCATGACCTGATTCAAAATCAAGAGTTGGACACTCAATAGACTGAGCCACCCAGGCCCCCTTTAAAAGGTTTTGTAGAAGACTTTACAGTTTCTCTGCTGAGGGTATTATTTTAGTAGCATTCAGGCTCTCTCTTGCCACACAGGTGATATTCTCCCTATTACCTCAGGCTGATGAATGTAATAGCAAAGTTTGTTCACAGCTTCTTCACTGAGCACAAAGGTTTGTTGATCTTTTTTTCTAGTAAAATCTTTTTTTAAAGTCTATCAAATGTAAGGACCAATCTACATGAGGAAAGAGAGAGCAAGAACCTCAGAGAAATTCAGTTGATGGGGAATTAAGTTGAACAAGCTGTCAGGGCACGTAGAGACTGCCATTTGTTTGACAGGTGGAGCTGGGTCAGTTCAAGAGACTGGATTGGTACAAGGACTTGAGGGGGAGGAGACCTGAGGGTCTGAAAAAACAGCTGCCTGTGCAGAAAGGAGGCTCAATCTGTTCTCACCATGTACCCACCACTGATTGACAGAGCTACTTAGATGGCTTAAGGCAGTCATCTTTAGAAAATGCTTATGGTGCAGATTTGTTTTAAAAAAAAAGACAGAAAATCCTACCTTTCCAATTTAGGATCTCTTAATCAAAAGTGAAATAGGGGGTCAAAGTCAATGTGAGGGACATCTCAAATGTAAATATACCATGCCTACTGCGACTGAACATCAGCTCTATATAAAGATTAATAATGAGAAGGAAAAAATCATTTTCTCTCTAGGTGGACATCATAGACTTTAATATAATATAGTTATAGAAAAATATTACCTATTTTAATTTTTTTCTCTCAACAGGCAGGCTCATGAGATCACTTTATCTGTCACAGTGCTGGGAACGTTTGCTTACCTTTCCCCCTGACAAATTTGGCATCATGCCTCAGTGCCGATAAAGCTGGAATATATGACTATTATGTTGAAATGGTTTTGCCATTTCTAATGACATTCTAACTGGGATTCCTTCAAGAGAAAGCTTACGTTTATTCCACAAAAACATTTTTTTGTTTATATAAGCAGAATTCACCATGGATGCTTTTTCTTTTCCCCATGGCAATGCCTACATCCTCTTGCTGTATTTTCTCCAACTGTGTGCAATTTCAGATTGCTAATGAGGCAGTTGGGCTGTGGGCAAACCAGATGATTGCTAGGGGTGGGATCTAAGTCTTTTTAAAATCCCTTTTTTAAAAAAAAAGATTTTATTTATTTGACAGAGAGCACAAGTAGGCAGAGTGGCAGGCAGAGGGAGAGGGAGAAGCAGGCTCTCCACGGAGCAGGGAGCCCGATGGGGGACTCGATCCCGGGACCCCAGGATCATGACCTGAGCTGAAGGCAGCAGCTTAACTGACTGAGCCACCCAGGTGCCCTGTAAAATCCTTTTGAGTAGTCATTTTCTCCGTAACAAGGGAAGCTTGAGAAAGACAGTTGAATCTGGAGCAAATGAAATTCTTTTTTCACCTTCCTTCACAATCTTTTAATATCTTTCTGTTGGGTCAACATGCATCCTGTTTGTATTCACTCACTTTAGTATAAAATAACTGCTGTCAGTCTCTCTCGTAAAAGGCTGTCATTGAGTACAAAGAATGAAACATAAGTGAAATTAGTAAGGGAAATTGTGTGAATGCAAAGTTTACATTTAGAAGAATAGTGGATTCAGCCTTACGAAGGTCACTGATGTGGAATCCATTCCAATCTCATTAAATTTCCTATTGTAAGTTTACCCCAAAGGGAGAAACTTCTCACTCCCTGTTGGGGAAGGGAAATTTTTTTCCAGCAGTGCTCAAAGAATTATTTCAAAATAGACCTTTAAATTCCTGTCAGACTTTAATGTGGTTTTATTGGCTTGACACTTGCAGTCAAGTATTATGAGGAGAAACTGGTTCACAATGGAAAGCACCTTCAACCCACACCCAGTGGATGATAACGGGGAACCACAGATCATGTAGGGCTTGGTGTGTTCTGGGAAAGCAAGCTAAAGGTAAAGTCCCTCCTTTAATGATGAGGGAATTCAAGTTCAGAGAGAGCCGAAGATTCGTAACCCTCTGAAACAAACACTAATTTTCAAAAAGAGGAGAGCCTTTGGGTCTCCTCTCTGATGACTACTTGATGTTGAAATGAAGAGAACCTTGTGTATTCAGAGGTGGAGACTGAGGTCTCTTCTAGTTGGCTGTTAAAACGTGACCGCTGGAGTTGTAACTGACTGAAATACAGCCAGACACCTCAAAGGCAAAAGAGCAGTAGGCAGAGTTAAGAAAATCCAGTGATGAATTAGAATTAACACCCAATAGAAAAAGAATTCAGGAATGGGGAGGCAAATGACCTTTGTAATCAGTTTTTCCCAACTGGAAATGTGAAACACTGTATGTCAACTTCACATAGAGTTTAGCTCATTGTAGACTCAGGATCTGTTAGTTGAGTCTGAAATCATTTACCTCATTGGTGAAAGACTATGAAGTTAAGAAAATTAGTATTTCTATTCCTGTTAGAGAAAAGCTTCTTGAAATGGTTCAGAATGGCTCCATTAAGGAGCCTGAAATTGATAAAATGTCTCCACCAAAATGGAAGGTTAATTCGAGTACCACAAGTGGCCTCCTCTTAACTGAATTCAGGGCTAGTATTAATTTTCTTAAAACTACTTTGTCTTGAATTCTCCATATCCTCTCAGGATGCCTAATACAATACTTTGCACAAAATAAGTGCTTGAGGTTTATAGAATTGTAGGACCGAAAAAAATATAATAGACTCTGACATTTGATTTAAAAATTGTTCCACAGCCTTGACTGTATAGATGTTTTCTAGAAAAAGTTTTGACTGGATATAAAGTGAATCAACAATTCTGGAAGACATAGTTGCTAATTTGACTAATTTTCTGCCCTCTTCGCTTTCGCTTCTGATTCTTTTTCCTCAGGTAACTTGGCATTTGATATTTATCTAGCCCCAGTATCCAGATCTGAATTTTAATTGATCAGCACTGTTCAAACACACCTTGCATCTCACAACCCTTATTGATTTGTGAGGACCAGGCAGGAAGATAAAGTGACATTTAAAATCCCAGTGTCCAAGTAATTTCTGACTTTTGATTAGGAGTAGGGAATGTTTCCTCAAATACTTTAAAGATACTCTGAATGGTCTCCACTTTTATACAAAACTTGTGAATCAACCAGTGAGGCAGCTATCATTGCTCTCTTATTCCTTTTGTATTAGAAGCTCAGGAATGGCTGTTTCTCCTGGGAGAATTAGGAAATAAAAGGCAGAGTCGGGAGCTATGTCAGTGTCCTCAGAGTAAGTATGGGGAGACACTCCACTGGGAACCACAACAGAACAAAACTTACGAGGAAGAACAAAGCATCAAGAGAGCCTGTCAGAAGCTCTGTCCTCCTCTTGAACCCAGAAGCCTGTGCCGAACCCTTTTTGTTGTCTTCAAATGTTATTACATAGCTCGTCTGTTTTAAAGGGACCCAAACCCGTTCTGGTTTCTTTACAACAGAAAACTCTGTCTTTGGGTAAAGTCCTAATGATACTACATATGGATCTGATTTTGGTTAATGGAAGTGTCAAGCTCTCAAGGGGTATGATTTCTAAACAGCAACAACACAATTATTATTTTCATTTTACTAATGAAATGACCTCTAGAGTTGGAGTATTGGCCAGGAAGGAAAAAAACAAGCTTGGAATCCTTTAAGTTTAGACTCCTTGCTAGGTCCAAACCACTTGGCTCTGCTGCTTTCTTACTTCGTGTTTTTGAAAATTGAGTCCATGGCAACCAGTTTGAAAAGACCGGTTCACTCTCCAGTCAGGCAACAAGTATCTGATTGAGCTGCACGCTCTGGAAAGATTTGCGTCAAACAAAACAGCCTGGCTCAGAGTAGGGCGGAATCACTCTAGGTAATATTCACATTAAGTAAAAAGAATACTCTGGCATTGTTCTAATGTTCACAGGCCATATCCATGATGGGGGTGAGCAAGGGTGGCGGTCAGGCTTGAGAATTAATAATGCTCCCATCTATTTTGTCTCGTTCCTGACACCATCCAGTAACTGAATGGTGATACAACTTAGGACATTGATAGTGATTTCTCTTCCCTTCCCAGCTGCTTCTTTGCCTCTAGATAGTGTATGAATGGGATGTGGGGAGGGCAAGAGTTGGGCACTGATGTTACTAAATCAATTCCATGTCTCAATAATGAACATACCTTTTTCTTATAGCTTTGCAAAAAAATGCAATCTTGGCTTCAGACCTGGCATTTAAAAGCATTCCTCTTGGTGTTTAAAGTTTCAAAATTTAAACAAAATTTTCAAGGTGATAAGCAGATTTAGTCCATTTTGAAAGTGAGTACAACCCTTTTCTTTTGGCTTGCTCGTCTACAGTTGTTTCTGAAAGCTGTGCCACAGGAATTAAGAGTCAGGAGTACGCAAAGGGGCAGAGAAGAAAGGTTGTGTATGCATCCCTACTGCTCACGGGTTCTTTGGGTGCTAGACTCTTTTTTTTTTCAACAAAATGAAACCAGTGGTTGGAGAACTTCCCAATCCATTTTGATAAGAAAAATATTCATTTTTAAAAAAGTATATCTATGCAGGATCTGTGAGGACAACCTGAGGAAATCAAGACTATTTTAAGCCACATGCATTCATTTTCCACAGTATCATCTGTCTCAAAGAAGACTGGACGTGTCAGGTTTCCTAAGGGATTACTAATGGCAGCAAAATCCTTGTTGTTCTGAGCAACCTTAGATTGCAACGTCAGAGATAATATTTTCCTACAAAGTGTAACAATAACAGAGCTAATAAAAATGACTTTCAGTTTTTGCATGCTATCCTTTGCTTAGATCCAATACCACAAAAATTTTGTTGAAATAGCAATAAGATGAAGTCCTTCCAGTATAGTCCAAGTCCCAGACAAGGTCTAATATGTAATGAAGCAGTTAGTTAAATATGCTCCAGTGACCTGACATCAATATTACTACCCCTCTCTCTACTCCCTCCTCACCCTGACTGGACCCCTTGGAGAAATCTCATTACCCGCTAGTTGAAAGGGTTAGTTTGCCTGTTAGTAAGATCTTGGAGGGAAAACACTAGACACCACACAACCAGTATATATGAAAGTTGAGGGTTGCTTCAGTGAAAATATCTAAGTTAAATTACAGCTAGTGGAGGATCTGTCGTGGTAAATGATTAGGTTTTTATGGCAGAAGTGGGTAGAAGTCTCATTCCTCCTTTCCTGTTGTGCCAAAACACATTTCTAGAAAACGTCAAGTGATGTATGGGAGCCTGCCTGCTCAGTGCTGTGTTTCCAGGGAAAATAAAAAATCTCATCCTTTTAATCCCCAAAGATTTGACCTAGATGAGCATAATTTTTTTTTTCAAGAGCGGTTTTCAACACCCTCCAAATAATAGAGGGTAATTGGGAAAGTCAGAAGCATGCCCTAATTGATCCTAAAGACTTTGTCAGAAATGCTTGCTAAATGAAGGGAAGAAAAGTGAATTTTTTGCTTTTAAAGATTTACTTACGTTTTTAGAAGGATACATATAATTAACATTCTAGGCAGTTTTCAAACAACTTTGAATTTGTATCTTTCACAAAAAGAAAATTAGGAATGTGTTTCCTTCTGTATTTCTCTCCCTTTTGTTCATTTATAAAAGACACCTGATAGGGCGCCTGGGTGGCTCAGTGGGTTAAAGCCTCTGCTTTCGGCCCAGGTCATGATCTCAGGGTCCTGGGATCGAGGCCCGCATCGAGCTCTCTGCTTGGCAGGGAGCCTGCTTCCCCCTCTCTCTCTCTCTCTGCCTGCCTCTCTGCCTCCTTGTGATCTCTCTCCCGCTGTGAAATAAATAAATAAAATCTTAAAAAAAAAAAAGACACCTGATAAAAGGAATACTTCACCTGACACGGGCTTTTAGGGTAATCTTAGACATCCAAAAATGTAGTTCAGGTTATTTGACATATGTTGTTTGTTTTTGTATTTATGTATAGATCTCTGTACCCTAGGAAAAGATGGGATAGAGGAGGTTTAACACTGAAACTGTATCTGATTCTTAGAGAAATAATCTTCAGACTGCCGTTTCAAAACATTTTTGTTTTTATGCTGGTTGAAATGGCAACCTTTGGTAGAACAAAAGATGAAAAGCAGCCCTTCTATTTGCTTTGCTTGAAAAGGCCGCTGTTTCAGAAACCTTTTAACTACTGGTAGGTCTGTCTGGGCTTTATCGCTTATTTGGGTTAGACTCAAGCTCCGTATCCCATCTGATGATTGATTATTTAAAATATTAAAATTAATTCTGAAATTTTAATAACATCAAAATGGAATCAGCCTTTTATAAATTGTCAAGTTATTAAGTTCTGAAATTTAGACACTTCTCGGTCTAAAAAAAGAAAAGAGGGAAATTATTGAAGGCAGTTTTGTGAGACACCTGTATAGATCCAGTGTATTCCACAAAATAACTCCATAATATGGAAAATGGTACCAAAAGCATACTTTTTTGGGGTGTTGCCAAAGTCGAAAGTTCTGTATGCCCAGCTTTGATTTTCATATAAAAATAGAACACAAGCTTAAATTATACTATTGTTTTTGGAAACTGGAAATTTATCTTCCTTGAGGTTAATGACTTTCAAATATTTTAGACGAGTAATCTGTGATGAAATATTACCTCACACTTTATTTGTGCTAAATTCTTTCATTTTTAAGTATGTTCTGTCCGCAGCATAGATAATTTTCACCTAAAACATTATTTTAGCCATATTACTCACTTACATGAACATTATTAGAATGTAAAATCTTTCAAGATTTCTTCTTTGGAGCATTTTTTAAAGTTTAATGTTAAGTATAAGAAGGTAGAGAGATGTATGTATAGAGAAAATTATTTTTCTCAGAACTGACTGGGTCATATAACTTTTAAGTATTTATAAAGTTAATTTTTTAAGTGAAACATTTTAAAAAGTGGTTCTTTAAAAATTTGGTTCTTAGAATTGTTCCTTCCAATTGGAAAGAATAGGACCTTTACATTGGAAGATAGGGTCGTAACAAACAGAATCACGTTTTTAAGAAAGCTCTCCCTAGAGAATTTATCTCTGGTCCTACCACGTGGGTTCAAGGGGTCTAATAAAAAGTTCTGTAAATTAAAAGTGGGTTATTGCAACTTGGGAATGTAGAGAGAGGTCTTTGGAAATCTCTGGGCCAGATCCTTCCTGGTGAATAAACAAGTTCCAATATAGAAGGCTGCCAGTATATTAAGTCCCTGTCACCCCCAGTACACTCTTGAATTTGGCTGGTAGATCTGCCTTTGCAGTCAACAAATTAGGAGGGCTGGGCTGTTCGTTAACTGTCCAAATCGAGTCAGTAAATTGAAGTTAGCTAATTTCTCTTTTGGTGTGTTTGGTTATTAGTGTGAAATTTTACCATAATTTGCATATCAGGAATCTAATACCCACAGAGAAACATTTAACTCACTCATATTTTTTGGAGGCGTAGAAGCTATACCTTATGTTTTTTACACTTTGTAGAAGTGTACGTGCTTTGTTGAAGCTTTCGTAGCAGTTGAGTGTGAATATGTGTTTGTGTGTGTTAGGGCGGGCTCCTTAATCCTGATCCATACCTACATGTATTGATAGAATAAAAGGCTACGCAGATGACACTGAAGCATGAAAAATGTGATCCAAAAAGGAAAATCAATACTGCTGCAGTGGGTAGCTGTAGGTTATAACCCCCCTAAACATTTATAGAGATATATACCAAATGATTGTTTTCCAAGTAGAATGCCATTATGTTTGTTTCTTCCTATGATAAGTTAACTTTCAGCGAAACATGCCCAGAGCACTTTATCATGAGCCTCTCTCCACGCTGAGAGGTAATAGCGAGCATTACTAAGGGTGATGAATATGATGGGAATAAGCATGGCAGAAAAACACATGTTTGGAATTAGGGAAAAGAAAGACTAAGATTGCATATTTCCAAGGGAACTCCTCTCGGGATCTTTGATAAGGGTCATGACAGCATGAGTCTAAAGAATGTGAGTAGGTCAGCCAGCTGTGAAGTACTTCATTGATTACAGATAAGGTGATTCTGGGCAAACAAGTCCTCCTGGAAAGATAGGAGTTGTGGTTTTAAGTACAAAGTCCTGTTGCCTTTTGAATTTATGAAGTAATGTTCTTTCCTATAAATACCTCACAATAGTAATATATAGAATGACTGTTTATTTAAAGGTCCCTTAGGAGATTAAACCAGAGGAACTTTGAGAAAAGTGAAAATTGGTAGAGCCTCTGAGGACATCTTTTTGGACATCTTGGCAGGCAGGGGGGAAAGGTCACAAGAAGCTACTCACCAGTTCTTGTGCACTGGAAAGCTGAAGTGCGCTGTCCCTTGCTCTCCCTAGCTCTCAGTGGTTGTTCCTTCTATAGGACCTTCTCTGCCTTGGGAGGGGATTAATCATGGCCTGATGAAGCTCCAAAAACGAAATATCTCACTAGTGCAACTATTTCCCCTTCCTATGTCCTTGTAGGTGGAATACCAACTGGGCCACCCAACACTTACAGTGTGTTGGGTGGGAGACAATGACCACAGCTAGAAGTGATTGGAATGTAGTACTGAAGAGCAGAAATGTAGCCCATTAACAAAAATCTGTAGGTAGATATGAATGAAAGCTAATAAGTGCACTCCTAACAACATCTTTCTTTCTCTGTAAGAAAAATACGATTGTGTGAAGCTCTTCCACACAATGCACTCACTTGTTTATCAAAATGCTCCATTTTACCAACAGCTACAATGCTTTCGCCAAGGGAAGTGATCACTATGACAAGAACTGTGAGGGCCACTTGTTAGTTTGAGAGAGATTTAAGGTTGTGCGTTGTCAGTCATGAAATGGCCAGATGTTCTTGAAGTTATGAAACTACACTAAAGACTTGCTCTGGATGCAACTGATCAGAGACGGAAAACCAGAATCAAGAGAGACCCTCTACACCTTGAACCAGGAAACACATTTTAAAAGAAGTTCTTAAAGGGGCTGATTTATGTTCTTGAGAAGGTGACGTTTTGTCACTCTTAGAGAATGGAAGCCTTCATCATCTACCAGAGGAAATTTATTATTTTTCAAATTGCAAATATGTGTAGAACAAACCAGTCACTCTATTTTGACAGATTAGGATCAGGGATCCTGGGCTGTGGAATCAACAAGGAATCTAGCCCTGAGTGGAGAAGTTAAAGTGCTTCTGTTACCTGTGAGACCACTGGGGGAAAGGTGCTGTGTTAGGGATTCTCATTGTGAATGGAATCCGCCTATCAGAATACCTGCAGGGGATTTAAAAGAGCATATTTTAGAATTTTTTTTTTAAAACAAGTAAAACTGTGTTTATGCTGTATAGAAAGCAAAGCTCTCTAAAATCTTCACTGGTGGCAGGCTTGAATCATTATCTGTGAACTGAAATTAGTTTATAAGAGGTTGAGAATCATTGAGCCATGACGTTTTGTTGAAGGGTAATTCAATAGTCAAGATGACTCTGGTCATTGAATTACTGTATTTGGTATTTAAAGAAATAAATGTTGGCTGCTCATTTTGTGTTAAACCAAAGACTGGTAACTAGGAGACATTAATTATTAATCCAAGAAAATATTTAAATTATATCTTATTTCCTTCACATGTGAAAGTGTGCCACACATAATCATATATGGACATAATGAATTCAAAGCAAATTTTAAAGATCAGATAATCACATGTACACAGTAGACAGATTCTATCTATTATAAGAACTGAACCCACTGATATTAATATAGGTTTGCAAATAAGTACACAAACTAGAGGTCACATTTTTTTTTCCACAAGTGCTGATTTCTGATTTCACAAATGCTGATGTCATCTCTTTCTGTACTGTTGACTATATAATACTTAAAGTCAGTAACAGGTAATTAGTCAGAAATACTTGCAAGGAAGTTCTGTTGGGATTCAAGAGGAGTATAGTATATGATACTAAATGACTAAATATCCCTTAGGAAACAACTCACTACTTCTGATCAGTTTCATCGGGATTGATTTATTTGCTGTAATATTCTGCGACAAAGTAATCTGATGTTTAAAGGTTCATGTTCTTGGATGCAGAAAGAATAAAGTGGTACTAAAAGATGTTAAAAAAACAATTAGTGAAATGGAGGAACATCCATCAGATAGACACATAGATTCTGACACTCTGCTCTCTTGGGACATTAAAAATGAAAACTTGTATGATCGAAGGGTTGACATTTTCAAGAGTTTGAATACTGGGTATCTATTTTCTTTCTTTAGGATGAGATACCAACTGCACAATAATACCTTTTTGGTCTTTATTTCTTCAAAACATGAAAACAAAAATGAAGTAGATGACAATGAGAGGAAACATTCCATACAGATTATGCTGTATCACTAGTGATTAAATCAGAAATAATTAGAAACTTTATTTGTCTGTGTCAATAATGTGTACCATGTATAAGGAACAGCACAATTCGTGCACTTCCCCCCTAAAGCTGTGCACAATACACACAAAATGAAATAACTTTACACAACTACAATTATTAACAACTCTGAACAATCAGAATCATATTTTCCCTATAACATGAAACTTGAAAAAGCAAACAAACCAAAAAGCTTTGAAATTAAAATTCAATGGCAAGAATTTCTGAAAGTCCTCTGTGAAAATTTGCTATGGGATTACTGACCTTCTGAATATGGCTAAAATTGAGTGCAGAAATCTAATGTTTCAACAACTCACACCCTTTGACTATATTTACTTGGTGTTTTCTAGGCTAGATTTCCATTTAGTAAATCTTAAAAAAAAATGGGTTAGGTTGTGCCCTCAAAAGACTTAGACCCACAGCGTTGGGCCACAGCCTGCTGGGGTGAGTCTCCTGGAGATGTGAGGAACTGTAGAGGTGTGGGGCGTGGAAAGGTACTCTTGACCAACGAAGATAAGAACTGGGGTTAATTGGACCTTTTCACTCATCTGGATCACCAACACGATTGCCTTTCTTGGCTTACGATGGGGAGGTGTACAAATCTCCAAGATCAGCCAAGGATACATAGGATGCTTCCCCTAACTTGTGCTTTACCTCTTAGTTAAAAATCTTAGATATTTGGACAACTGTATTGGTACAATTTCAATGTGTTTATGTTAAGAGTTTTGCAATCGTGTTTTTCCTTGCAAGATAAACTGTTTCCATTTGACTGTGCTGATTTTTACCCATGGAAATAGCAGTCACATCAGCCATGAGCCCCCTGAGGGCAGGGAGCTGGGCTATCTTATTCTGTGGTTTAGGCCCCAAGAGTAGCACAGTACCTGGCATATTGAGTAGTAACCAGCATTTAATTATTCATTCAGTCAGTCACCAAATGTTTATGAAATGATGAGTGATCATGATGACTGAGTAGACGAAGAGGAAATAACTCTGGACAGCTTTTATCTCTTAAGTATCTGTGAATCAATACAGAGGGCCAGTCGTGTCTCTGGCCTGGGATTCTTTATAGAGAGAGTCATCTCTGAGATGGAACCAACGTCATTCCATTTTTCCTCCTTACTGGGTTCACTACTTTGGAATGTTGGGTTTATCCATGCTCTTTGGTATTTTGAAATAGAAAGAGCCATTCCTTTTCCAGGGTGAAAAACCTCCCAGCGCAATCCTCCTGGGAGGCACTGATCTCATTTAATTGCTGACTCCTTCATCATAAATACAGAAGATGCACTTGCAAAGACCTATTGGTCTCCCTGGCTCCTTTCCTACTCAGGAACTGCAGATACAATCAGAGGAGTCTGGGTGGTCAAAGAAACAGGGCTCAAAATAGCCTTTTCATAAAAAAATAAAACGAATAAACCACTATCTACCATCTGTGCCAGACAGAGCAGAAGTGAAATAAATACTTTGGGGGCTGGGGTGTCATGGAAATGGAGGCTCTCAAAGCCTGGGCACATCAAATCCAGCCACTGCTCTACACCCTTCTCCTTGGCCTTCCGGAATCATCAACAGGTGGCTGTTCAGAGGCCTCTGGTGTATTCCACATGGCTAATTTTCCATGAAGATACTTGGTAGTTTGCCTGCTGTCCTCTCCATAGCTTTAACTTCCCAGTGAACCGTTATTGCTTCTTAGAAATGAATGTGCAGGTCCGTGAACAGTAAGCCATTTTCTCCTTTTATCCCTAGTAAAATCAAACTCAATAACAACACGAAAGTTACAACTCAGGTGAAAAGGAAACTCACTTATGTCTTCAATGTCCAGTCAACATTGCCAAATGGGAGAACAGTATACGCTATACTCTACTATATACAGATACGCTTATTTTGTTTTTCATCCATGCACTGTGTAACAGGTATCACAACAACATTCCCAAACAGGCACACGAAGAAGGAGCCAATGTTCAGTCATGGCTGGAACAGGATTGTGCAAGCCACGGATGCTTTTGAAAATAAAACCGACGCATGATCCCAGGCGACAGCGAACATGGGACTGGGACACACTAATGCAAATGGAAAAGAAGGATGTGCTTTTCGAGTGGGGTTATTCCTGTTTGCATGAGAGGTGGTGGGCAGGAGGAGGGTTGGGATGGGGATCTGGGGGAGTTAGCCAAGCTGGAAAACCAGAGTAAGGGCCTTGCTAATCATAGTCCAGAGCTGAAGAGATAAATAAATGATTTTGCACGTTCTTGGGAATCGCACATTATTCCCATACCTGTTGAACAAGAGTGCCAGGCATCAGACTATATCTAGAACCATCACTTTTCCTGGCTGCATTCGAGCTCCCATGCTTCTCCTCGGAGGCGCTTTACCTCTGCTCATGTTCCAGAAAGGAGCATGGAATTTAGCAATCTAGCGAAGACACGCTGCTTCTTCCATACCAATATCCTTTCCTGATCCAAAATAATTTTTAAAGTGTTTGGAGAGAGTAATTGTAAGGATGTAAATTTTTACCAAAAACCCATTTGCATTCAGGTCGGTTATCACCTCCCACAAGAGAAACAAAAACCTTGACCCTCCCAACAACACAACACAAAAGTCAAAAGTCAGCCACCTCCCAGCCCCCACTCCAAACAAGCAGAACAGAAAACAAGATCCAAGACTTAACGACTTATGAACCTGGAGAGAACACAGTCCTTCTAGGCTGAGCTGCAAAGACGCCCCTGCCTCCATGCCTTTGTGATGATGCCCCTGGGAATGGGAGGTGATGGTTTCTCACTCCGGCCCTAGTACAGAGTACGCTCTTGAAGCTGGATTCCATCAGCAGGTAAGTGAACATGACAAATGTCAGTTTCCTCTGTTCATTATACATAATATTTTATGTATATATATATATATATATACGTATATATATATAAATTTACTATATCTGATTGTTCCTTTAGAAGCCTTTTATGTGGCAGTAGGCCTCCAGGGAGGAGAAGAAAATGTACAAGAGCCACAGGAGCACGAAGAGGCAGGATGTGAGGAGCTTGGCAGTCCGGGGCCCACCCAGCTCACCTCCGATTTCCGGCCTCCGCCGATACAGCAGCACCCCCACATTGATGAAAGCAAAAATGGTGAAGAGAGTGACAGAGAAAGCTAGCGTGCCAGGGGACACTTTGAACTGTTCCCCGTTGGCTGCATGGTAGATGGCAGCGATGGACCAGGCCACGCCGATTCCCAGGAAGACGTTCACCGCGTTGCTGCCGGTGACGTTACCTATGGACGCGTCTGCATACTGGTCCTGGGTGGCCGCCACTTTGCTCGCAAATGTGTCTGTGGAGGAAGAAGAAAAAGGAAATGACACTCAGTATTTTAAAGCAGGCTGTGGAGCACTGGAAGCTTCAGCCGTGTACTCTAGGATCAAATCCCCCAGTGGAAACCCAGGGACCAAGAGAGGGCTTTGCTGTTCTCCAAAGTCCTGGTCCTGTGATCAGGACGACAGGATCGAGACATCAGAAGCCAAAGGTTTGGTGTTGGCTGTGTTGCCAAGTTCTTGACCCACAGGTACGGCAGGTCTCTGTCATCTTGATCTTGCAGGGCCCATTTTTCAGAGGGATCGTGGCCCATGGACGTCAGAATCATGTGGGGTCCTGCCGTCACAATGCAATGTGTGACTCCAGGCAGATTACATAATTTCTCTGAGTCTCAATTTTTTAATCTGTGAAATGGGGATAGGGACGCCCACTCCAGGGTGCTATTAACCTGAAATACTACATGTGAAATGCTCATCTTTCTTGGTGCAAAGGAAGAGTAGCTCTTTTTTGTTTTGCAAAGACAATGTAAAGCAGGCTAGATCAGTTTACTAGAAGTTGATCTGATATAGCTCCCTTTATCAAGCACATAAACAGAACTTGCAAGATACTGCGTTTCTTTTCTATACAATCCTCTCATTAATAATATCAAAGTCCTCTCAGCTACCTTGGCAGAATACTTTGCACAGGAGGTTTACAGGAGCTGTGCGTAACTGTCAAATTGAACTCATGTTTGCAGAGCCAGTAACAGCCGGTACGATATCACGGCAAGGTACGGTCGTGCCACCTGCGCTGGTCCTCTGGAGGGTCCCGGGACGCTCTGAGCATGCACAGGCTTGTGGGATATTGGGACTACTTTCTCCCCTCTGGTACTAGTCTGTTGCCACCACTGACCTTTGGTAAATCCCCAGTGGGGATGATGCATAAGGCACGTGAGCTTTTATCAGCCTCTAGGTTTTTGTGCTTTACCCTGGCAAGTAGGTTATTCAGGCTGCTCAGAGAATACTGTAGAAGCAGTATCCCCCCCTTTTTTTTTTTGAAAGGAAGTCAACATGGAGGCCCCATCTCATTAATCCTGACCTTTGGAGTGGAAAAGCAGGTTTTACTTACTGCTCTATAATTAAACTAAGGCAAACACGGCTTCCTCTGTACCAGGCATTATCCTACACATATTACACGTGTGTTCTCATTCAACCCCCTTATCAACCTTAAAGATGCTGCTGTTCCCCGTTTATGATTCGGGAGCGCCTCTTGGACAGGTCAATAGAACAAGGCTTTTTAAACCAAACTGACTCCATTTCAGAGCCCACTCTCCGTCCGCACCGCACTGCCGCTCCCAGGAAGATGAAAGCTTTCCCTTCCTCATGTCAGACGGTTCCTTCCGCTCGGAAACCCGGACACAGGTGCTTATAGGCTGCTCTTTCCCGTCTCAGCAAAGACGGCAGAAGGGGTTGGCGGTCTGCCCCCCACCCGCCTGGATGTGTACTGGCCCTGTGTGTTCAGATCGCACGCTGCCACCCAGTGAGGGCTGTTCCGGAGGCTGGCGCGGAAAGGTCCAAGCAGACAAATCTTAACGGTCTCTTGTACCTCCTCAGGAAGAGTTATTAGGAGCTGCACCAGCAGCCTCAAAAAAAAAAAAAATTGAAGTTCTGCTTTTCTTTTTCAAGGACAGGCAGCTAAGCAAGGAACGTAAAGGAAAAGGGTGGAAGGCAGGAGAAAGCAGCTCACAGCTCGGCGGCTGCCGAGGACCATCCCAGGCGCTGTTCTGCGCCGACGTGGTGGCCGGCACCAGCTGGTGGCCACCAGATGACCACCTGGCGCTGGGCCACACCTGCCTACCTCCCCCCGCGTGGGCTCCACGGCACACTGGACTTCCGGGGTGCCCCGTCCCCGCTCCACCGCTAGACTTCCTGGAAGTTTCTGCCGCTGGGCCAAAGGGAATGAGGCATCACATCCAAGATCCCTGGGCAGGCCCGGGGACCCTGAACACCCAGACTGGTCCTTGTGCCTGAATTTTTTCAATAGCCTGTTGTGAATATCGAAGGGGAATTCTTGTAGTAACAGGCTTCTGTTTTCAAATGACTTTCTCTGGCTTCCCTATAAAATTAGTAGCCAAAGTAACTAGCTTGTCACATAAATGAAACCTATTTGGGGCCTTCTGGAATCTGGTAGGTTTTATTTACTTTGGTTTGACATCAGGCCTTTTGTCTGTTTTAATTCAAAAGCTATGTGAAAATTATAGAGACACAAGCAAATCCAAACCATTAACATTAGCTCCAGCAGAGACGACTCTGTTTTTTAAATAAAGTATGATGAGTCTCCCCAAATTACCTTCTATCACTGCTTTGCTGCTTCGTGCAAAGAGCAACACATCACACACCATATGTCAGGCAAGCCTTACCCTGAACACTAAGCCCGTAACCTGCTTACAGTTGAAAAGGCAAAAGCCACTCATATGACTTTCCCCAAAGTAAAATCCAAGAAATAACTACCGCTGTGGTCTTGGGGGATTGTAATCCTATGCAGAGCTTGGCCCATTAAACAAACATATACAAATCAGATTTCCCATGTGATTGGCACAAACTAAGACATGTTGATAATTACATATATATATGTCTTCCTACATATACACCTTAGGTCAGATTTCTAGTAGGGATTTTTGCTTTTAACTCTCACCTTGAACTCTAATAAATTTTGAATTAGTCATATAGTCTTAGACTTTTGGTTCTGCCACCTGGTACCTGTGACTATAAATCAGTAATGGGGGGGGGGTTGGTGCCTGGGTGGCTCAGTCGTTAAGCATCTGCCTTCAGCTCAGGTCATGATCTCAGGGTCCTGGGATCAAGCCCCGTATTGGGCTCCCTGCTTGGCAGGAAGCCTGCTTCTCCCTCTCCCACTCCCCCTGCTTGCATTTCCTCTCTCGCTGTGTCTCTCCCTGTCAAATAAATAAATAAAATCTTTTTAAAAAAATCTTCCCAGTAATGGGGAAGACAGCATGGCTGGACCTAAACCATAGGTCACAGAGTCAGGACATAACTGCTCTCGGCAGACCCGTCTTGAGTTTACTGCATGTGACCTTGGCCAAGTCATCTGGTCAATGAGCATAAGAGATCAGTACACTCCACTTGCCTCTAGAAATTATTTTTTACCTGAATTTCCCAAACTTTATAGCTTCATCCAGACTTAAATGTCTCTCCTGTAAAAACGATACTTATTATATTCCCACAGGTCACACATCGGGTATATGATCTAGAGCAAGTGTTTCATCCCAGATGATTTGTTCTTGACTCTTAGCATATTTGGAGGGCCAGCTGTTCAACTCCCAGGCAGTGTGCGCAGGAGCTGACACTGACAGTGATTTTAACTGGGATCTAGCCTGCTTGTGGAGGCATCGTTGCTTCCCCAGCACCTGTGACTTCCTGACGATAGACAGACAGACCAGGGGGTATGGAGCTTCATTAAGGAGACAGTTTTAGCTCTTCTATCTATGTGTTCTTGGGCAAGACACCAGTTTTTTTTAGGTTCTGGTTTCTTTATCTAAAATAAAGGATTTAGATTAGAATATCTCTAAGACTGTCCCTAAGTTTATTGTTTGGGTGGGACACAGAACACATCAAGATGCTAAATTCAGATGTATGATTTCGGTGTTTCTCTTTTTTTTTGTAGGAGTTGGTACAAGGGCACCCTTCTTCATTAGACTTGATTAGTGATAATATCTTCTCATTTTAAAGAATGGCCTAAATGAAATCTTCCTAGGAAGGTCTCTAGAGCTGAAAATACTGCCATTGATCAAATTATGACAGTATTTATGAAATCAAACTATACCACACGGAATTCTACTTCCAAATAGAGAAATGTTGGCGAAATTATTTGAAGTCTCTTTGAGCAGCCATCAACTTACCTGAGTAAAGCCATGGGTACACATGGTGGCACTGACGACTGTTGTAAACAGCGTGTATAATGTCAAGTTCATACACCACTGGCTTGGGGAATACTGGGACAGCCTGGTTATAAGATCTGGGGTTCCACCCTCCACCCACTTAATCAGACTCTCTGAAGAAAGGACACAGGAATATGCATTTTAACAAGGGCCACAGGTGAGTCTCCTTGACACCAGTGTTTCAGAACCATGGCTCTGAGGCATGGGAATGGCTGTTGCTCCAAATGCCCACTCTTTGGGAGACCTTGCTGAGAGGGATAGATGTTTGTTTTGGGGAAACAGCTAATTTCTCTGAGAAACAGTGATGCCCTCAGATACCGGGGTTATTTTACTCATAGAACCATTTGTGTGGGCTTGGCAGAGGGGCCAGCCGTGCTTAACTGCAGTGTCCTCCCACTCTCAAGTTACGTGATGCTCTTACTGCTATTTTGTAAGGTTTATTTTTGCTTGAGAGAGAACATGGGTGGGGGGAGGGGCAGAGGGAGAGATTCTTCAAGCAGACTCCCCGCTGAGTGCAGAGCCCCTGGGCTCCATCCCGGGACCCGGGAGATCATGGCCCGAGCCAAAACTAAGAGTTGGACACTCAACTGACTCAACTGACACTCAACCAGGTGGCCTAATGCTCTTACTATCTTTAAACGTCTTTCCAGCATAGATGCTCCGAAAGGCCAAAGGAGGAGGGAAATTTACTTTAGTTGAACTCAGGCTCTGTCACTTGCCAGGTAAGAAGCTTAGCTACTTCATAGGGTTTTGAAAGAAATGGGTTAACATGAACAGCATTCAGACAAGGGCCTGGCAACTAATGAGTGTTCAGTATTATTAGCTATTTTTATAATACAACAGCACCAGAGCCCAAAAGAATCAGTAAGTGGTAAGGAATTCTAACCTAATGTGATAATTCTAAACTTTCAGGGAGTTATCACGTCCTTTAAAAAGACTTATTTTATGATCCTATGATTTAAAAATGTGATAGAGCATAAAATTATTCTTAAAAATCAAAGGCGTTTTTTATTTTGAAAATTTCATGTAACCTATGCCATAAAATGACATTGGAGATGTTTTTGGTTTCTAAGGCCCTAATCTTACTGAAAGCAGGCATCTCTGCTGAAACAAGGCTCCTATTCCTCTCACTCCTCTCCTTTTAGGCACACTGTTCTCTTGCTCTTTTGGAATTCAAATGGAAATAGTTTATGTACTAATTCATCTGTCACTGAGGACTTTGAACAAGGTTTTGTCTTTAGTTGTGACATTTACCCAAGTAAATACAAAAACCGCACTGCCTCACACACTCCGCTGGTTCATCTCAAAAGAATCCTTATTTGACTTCCAGGCAGAGTTCAAGAGACCAAGGAATTACTGGTGTTTGATTGATTAATGACCAGTCACGAGTTGTAAAAACAAAAAAAAGGGAAAAACACTTAAATGAGATTTCTGCCCATAAAAGCTGCTCCTGAAAGAGAGAAAAAAGAAATAGAGATGGTGACATGGCCTATTTTTAGAAGAGAAGAAAACAGAGGTAAGCAAAAAGCTCTAGAGGACTCATGTTGGCAGATTAGAACACCTGCTTCTAGTCATTTTTATCCCAACTGCAAATCAACCAGGACAACTTCTGAAAATACCAGCTTTCTAACCCCAGCAAGTTTCTGCTTCATTGGTCTGAACACTGGTGTTTTAAAAAATTATTTATTTATTTGGGGGGGGTGCAGAGAGGGAGAGAGAATCCTCAGTAGGCTCCACGCCCAGTGCAGAGCCCAGTGCAAGTCTCTGTCCCACAGTCCTGAGATCATGACCTGAGCCAAAATCAAGAGTTGGACACTCAACTGACTTGTCCCTGGACACCAGTATTTTTTAAAGCTCCCCCAACTAGACTGAGATCCACTAACCACTCAGAGCCTTCACTTCTTTGTCTGTGAAGGAGAATGGCACCTCTCATAGATTAGCCCAGGTAACATATGGAATAGCCCTGATAACCATTTTTTTTTGCTATTGAATAACTTTTTGTTCTGCTTACGTTAACTTGAATGTTTGCACTTTGCAAGGGTATCCTGGGACTTAGTTTTCCTATCATGTTATTTGAAATCCTGGTAGATTTTAGGGGCATCTGGGTGGCTCATTTGGTTAAGCTCATTTGGTTAAGTCTGCCTTTGACTCAGGTTATGATCCAGGGGTCCTGAAATTGAGCCCCGTGTCAGGCTTCCTGGTCTGTGGGGAGTCTGCTTCTCCCCCTCCTGCTCCCCCTGCTTGTGCATGTTTGCTCACTCTCTCTCCATCAAATAAATAAAATCTTTAAAAAAATGATATCCTGGTAGATTTTAAATTCAAAGAGATGAATTCTAATTAAAAGAGAAAAATAATGGCTATTTTCCAGGGAGCACAAAACAGAGAAGAGAATGAATACAAACCAACAATGCCATTTGATCAGTCTTCCAAAATGTAATTTGATCCATGTTTTCAAAAGGAAATAATACTTCACCCTTAAACACATCCATGATGGGATGATTTTTCAGTATAATGATCATGAACACCCAAGAGAGGATCCAAGGTTCCCCTTCCTTGTTCAAATCTCTAGCTTCATGAGGTTTGCTAAAATTTTCTAAAATCCCTGGTTCTACATCTTTGCGGTCATAAAAACATTTGAGCTTCTCAAAGAACTCTGTCTGAGATGGGAGTTATTCTATTCAATGCTCCATCACTCTTCCCATCCCCACTCTTGACCCTGAAAAAAGCCCCAAGCCAACTAACTGGGTGTAGATGGAAAAAGTGTATTATGACCTGTTGTCTCTTGAAACTTGGATTAATGGGGTTCTGGAGTGGACTAGATTATGTACATTAAGCAGGTTTGGTACTTTGACTTTGGGAGTCCTTTTATTTCCTTCCCCAAAGTAAAAGGTTCAGACAGATTATAGAGGTGGAAGTTCCAATGTGTGCCTGAAAATCTAAGGGGTACAGGGTTGACTGATTTGAGAAGAGTCTCCTGTCTCTGGTCAAGTGATGAACAGGCAGCTTGATGCTGACCATAATATTACGCAGTTCCCAGTGGGTTCATGTGAATCAGCGGTTCTGCTTGGCATCGAGATACCTAGCAAGCTGAGGTCACTCTCAGGAGTTCATTTGGTCACCTGGTCCCAGTTACTCTGTGGTTAACCATGGTCATTACTAAGGAATGCCAGTCCTGATTCCCGTGGACTGCATGATGTCTCTAGTTACAGTAGTAAGGAGACTAAGCTATGGAGTAAGACCTAGTCCTCATCCTATTTGCCATGCGCTGGCAGTGTGGCCTTGGGATGACCTCCCTTTAAGCCTCTGATATTTGTAAAATAGGGAAAATAAAAATCCCCATTTATGTAGCCATGACGACGATTACAAGTACTGCAAAACAGCTTAGTGTGGTGTTTGGAAGTTATTAAGTGCACAGCAAATACTATTATATTTCAGAATTCTTTGTTCTGATGATAACAAAGAGAATGTTAATGATATTAAAACCTTTCATTATGGTTTTCTTCAGCTAGGTGATTTAAGTTTCATAGACCTTATGTAGGATTTGCGGAGAATGTGTATCTCTTTGATGTCCAGAAATGATGGTTGTGATAAGGGCAACAATAGTTAACATTTATGAGACTCCTAGGAGAGGTTCTACATATGGCTTCTCATTTAATCTACAAAACAACCATATGAGCTAGGAACTTCTGTTATCTTCATTTGATAGGTGAGAAAACAATCTCTGAGTATAAGAAATTTATCCAGAGTTATATAGCCATAAGAGGTGAAACTAGGACTCAAACCAAACAAAGATGATCCTAGCTAGAGTTCATGTTCTTAACCACAGGTCCATGGTGGTGTATTTTTTTAGGATTTATTTTTTAGAGAGAGGGAGAGAGCGAGCAAGTGTGCAGGGGGAGGGGTAGAGGGAGAGAGAGAATCTTAAGCAGACTCCATGTTGAGCACAGAGCCTGACACAGTGCTCGATCTCATGACCCTGAGATCATGATCTGAAATGAAACCAAGAGTCAGACCTTGAACAGAATGAACCACCCAGGTGCTCCAGAGCACAAGAGCATGGGTATTAACAAGGACTAAATAACATATCGGAAATTTGAAACTTCAAATTCTTCAGAATGAAGAAACTTCAGAAGCTTCATCGTGTTTACCTCTGACTATAACTACACGATATTAAAATAGCTGACCATTGAAAGAAAAGGATTAAAATCATTGTAAGAAACATCCGTCTGACTTCTTTAGAAAAATATTGGCATGGGTCAGAAACAGATTAAGAAGGGTCTATTTTGGGCGCCTGGGTGGCTCAGTGGGTTAAAGCCTCTGCTTTTGGCCCAGGTCATGATCTCAGGGTCCTGGGATCGAGGCCCGCATCGGGCTCTCTGCTTGGCAGGGAGCCTGCTTCCCCCTCTCTCTCTGCCTGCCTCTCTGCCTCCTTGTGATCTCTCTCCCACTGTGAAATAAATAAATAAAATCTTAAAAAAAAAAAAAGAAGGGTCTATTTTCTTGGATGACCCTTCATTCCTTTAGGAAAGTATTAGAAATCATTGACATAATAATTTTTTTAATTCCTTAAATTCCTGGGTTCTTTTGGGTATCACATTTACAGTCTTTCTAGCACATAAAAATAGGCTTGAGAGAATCTACTTTTAAAATAACAAAGATTTTGCTATTTTCAATGTTGAGCCATAATTCCATTATTTTTATAATAAACCTTTTTTTTTTTAAAGATTGATTTGAGAGAGAGTGTGTGTGAGTGTGGGGAGGGTCAGAGGGAGAGAATATCCAAGCAGACTCCCAATGAGCATAGAGCCCAGCTCGGGGCTGATCTCATAAGGCATGAGATCAGGACCTGAGTCAAAACCAAGAGCTAATGCCTAATCAACCTAGCCACCCAGGTGCTCCTGTAATAAACTTTTATTAATACTAAGTCCATGAGGGTAAAACATTGTTGAGATTTAGTCAGGCAACATTTTGGTAATTTTGAAAAAGCAAAAAAGGGTATGTTTGGGGCTAAAACAAATAGCTGACTGTCAGTTTCCCAAACCAGTCTGTTACTAGATACAACTGGAACTCCTTCCCTCGAACACAGTCCAGGGCTGCCCCACACAAAAACAGGGTCCCTCCCGCTCGATTCTTCCTTCCCCCCCATAACCTCCCTCCTTCCTCAACCCTCCTTGCCTTTGAAGTCTGGTTCGTTCTTCTATACTTTGTTCTATTTCTGGAACATCCATCTCCTATCCAAATCTTCTCAAGTCCTACTTTAGAGGTGATGAAGAGTCTTGCTAGAACTAGAGGTGGCTGAGCGGGACATGAGAGAAAGACTGTACTATAACTTAGAGAAAACAGAAGCCCTCACTCCCACTTCCAGGTAGCCTTACTACGTTAGAAGAGAACTTCCCTGTCAGCGGGGCTCTATTAGCGTAATTCAGGGCCTGCAGAGCTACACAATACCCTGAAGACACCCATCCTGTGCCTTGGTCCTGTGGATATTTACCCAGGTATTTGCTCCCCCACAGACCGTCTCTTTCTGAAAGGGATTGCTTTGTGCATTATGAGCTCAGGAAAGCGTGAACAGTATTAAAAGTAGGCAAACGGAGGCAACTCAAGAAATAGAAAGAAAGGTCACTGCATACAACTTCAACCCTGCCCTGGAGGCAGTAGGTACTATTTGACAGGTGGGAGTTGAGGGGGTTCTGGGAAGTTTTGGTAATTCTCCTACTTCTGCTCCGACTTCGCCTTGACGTGGTCTAACATTTTTTTCCATTAGCTAATTCCTGTGGATTAATCGTATGGTCCCAAAGCCATATGTGTCTATCAAAAGTCTTAAAAATCCACAAAATTTTTGATCCAGCAATTTTTGTGGGGGGGGGATTTAGAAGTAATCCTGTAAATGTGAAAGTTTATGTGTGGGGGTGGGCAATGCAGAGTTTTTATGTTAGAGAAAAATTAGAAAACTACCATTTCTGGTAAAATTACAACTTTAATGTGCAACTGTTAAAATTATGGTTAAAGGTACAATAACAAAGTAAAATGTTCATGACACTGCTAAATGGAAAAGGTTCTGTAACTATGCTTAATAAGTCCATTAAAAAGTGGGGGTAATTAGCTATATCCTTGTATATAGGTTTTTGTTCAATTTCTTTAAATGTCCCAGGATTTTAAAATGAAGGAGATATAAGAATGCAAATGGATGGTGGGATTGTTGGATGATAATTTTTATGCTGTGCTTATTAATATTTCCCATTTTAATTACAAATAGTGTTTATTGCATTATTAAAGGACTAATCTGCATTTTAAAAAAAAGGATCTCATCTATGTAATAGAGTCTGTCTGGGAAGGGATGAAAGGCTGACTTTCAGACTTTTCTGGTTCTTTCAGTGGTCAGGGCTATGGTAGCTGGATCCTAAGAGGGAAGGAATCCTAAGTACGACACACCAAGCAAGTACATTTCAGTGGGCGTGAGGATGAGGAAGGGGTGGAAGTGATGAAGAGATTTCCTGGCCCTCAGGGGCTGGCCTGAAGTTCAGAGTCAGGAAGGTGCCCAGGACAGGCCATGAGGTGGAACAAGGATTCTGAAAACAGACTTCACCCACTATAAAAGTTTTCTGAAGACCAATTGTGAAGGGGAGAGATGTGTGGGTCTTAGTTTCCTTCCAACCACTCCTGTCAGGCAAAGATGGACTGTAGAGCAAGGCCAAGATCCTCTCAATTTTGTATTTGTTTTCCAGCAACATCATATTGTATTTACTAATAGTATATTCCATTGACTTCAACCCACAAAATTACTCCACGTATTCATTTGTTAAGAGCTCTGTCCCCGGGGCGCCTGGGTGGCTCAGTGGGTTAAAGCCTCTGCCTTCGGCTCAGGTCATGATCTCAGGGTCCTGGGATTGAGTCCCGCATCGGGCTCTCTGCTCAGCGGGGAGCCTGCTTCCTCCTCTCTCTCTGCCTGCCTCTCTGCCTACTTGTGATCTCTCTCTCTCTCTGTATGTCAAATAAATAAAATCTTAAAAAAAAAAAAAGAGTCTGTCCCCTTGAGATTTCTGGGAAAGGACATAATACCCAAGTGTTCCTTTGTACTTCGACTCTTAATAGAGATGTAATTTGCAATGCAGAGACTAGAAAGGAAGCTGCTAAGGATACGTGATGAGGCTGAACTCTAATGTCAAGTTTTGTCCTTGTCTCTCTCCCAGGCACCTTGTATAGCTCTTGGTAGATGGTTTTAAAATGTCTTTTGACAAAAATTTCTTATTTTTACATCTTAAAATTTTCAGAGCACTCCCATAGGTGTCCTACTATTTGTTCTTTCTGACAATTCAGCGGGTGGGTGGATGGGAGCAGCTACCATGAGCCCTGATCTTTTCAGGGGACAAAGCTGAGCTCCCTAGGAGTCGGATGGAATGGGACTGCAGGGGTAGGCTTAGAAGGCACAGTCTGTCATTCCTGGGGTCCAGGTCCTCATGCTGCAGGCTTGGTTTCCAGGATCCTTCATCAACTCTGTTCTTGCCAGGTACTAGCCGTGCTCTGAACCGAATAACACATCTAGATTGCCTAACTTTTAGGGCTGCTGTGGATATCGAAGAGATAAATTACACAAATGTACTTTTGAAACAATGAAGCTATGCAAATGTGGTTCCTGTTGAAACACTTTTTGTGTTAATTGCAAATGCTCTGCCCTTATGAAATCTTCATGAACTACTGATGCCTTAATGTGGATCATTTGTTAGTTGTTCCAAAGTAATAACTAACATGGAACATTTCCACGGGGAGGGGAAGAAGCACTGGGGAGAAAAACCCAGGCAGTCAGGTACTCTCCTGTAAGAACAGATGTGGTAGGCGCTGGGAAGAGAGTCACAGCTGCCCAGAGAGAGAAGTAAACCACCAAATAACTCAAAGGGGTTATTTAAAGGAATAGGCCAGGGAAAAAGTAACCCCTTTTCATAATTTCTAAGATTAGAACCGCCTGGATGAATTTTCAGGTGGATTACTAGCGGTCTGAGTAGGTGATTTGCTGGATTCGTGCTGTGAGGTGTCATACCACCCTATTAAAACCCTCCTCCATGTGCGTAGAACATATGTGCCCTCGATGCCAGGATTCCATACTCCTGCTTTATCTTCTTCTCAACACGGTTCATGCTTGTTGCTACCAGAAACTATCCTATTTGGGGGAAGCATCCATTTTCTTCCACTGGAGTAGGAACTTTGTGGGATTCAACATAACGTTGGTCTTGTTTATCCCTCTGTATCCACTGTGTCCAACAGGGCCTACTACTTAGTGGGTACTCACTAATATTTGTAAAATCAACGAAACCGAGTGCAGAACAGTTCTGGATCCTACCCTGTGCCCCCTATCCTTCTGCTTCCTTGGATTTAGTGTTTAAAAATGGTATTAGTCTCCTTTTTAATGCCTGATGACTAGTGTAGAGAGAAGACCACCTGAATATTGGATCAGTATCACTCAGTTTGCTCATCCTGGCTCCTGGCATCGTCTGTCAGAACATAGTTTTTTATTTCGAAGATTACTTTTCACTAATATCCCTGCTGCGGACTCGACCCAGGTATAGAATTTGTAGAAGAAAGGGCTTGATGCACATTCTCAGGACAAGAAGACATGATACTGAAGTTGCCAACGTCAGGTTCTTCTGGGTGGTTTGACCCTTGCCTCCCTTCAGGTGAGATTCTAGAAGCACAGACGAAAGGACGGGCAGCAGCTGAGCACTTCTGATGCGGCCTCGCCCTGGATGCTGAGCCCTCTCTGAGCAGCCCGACCTACTGTCCTTTAGTTTGACAGTTGGGTTAGTTTAGGGGTCGCGGCTTGCCATATTTCAGCCGGCTGAAGCATCATCATACATAGAGAAGGACGTTTTCATGATCCTTTTGCCACATGTGTGGGGATTTGTTGTTTTACAACTGTAATGCCGGAATGAAAAGGTATAATTAGCCCTCTGCTGGGTTCATTTGTGGACCCCAGCGGGGGTCTCTGCAGTTCAGGACTACGGCAAGTCTTGCTTATTGTCTCCACCCGTGAGTTTTTATAGTGATAAACTAATAATGGTTTACAATTTATGGAGGACCATGTCAGAAAGCCCCCTGGGCTCCAGAGGGCAGGGGAAGGGAGAAAGAAAGCAAACACAACACATAATATCCTGATTGTAAATGATAGAACCAAAGTGAGCTCTCTTCTCCTTCGCACAAAATACAGGATTTATACGTGTTGAGCTAAACAAAGGTTATCAAATATGGTCACCAATAGATTTGGCATTTCTGGGTCACGTGCCAGGAAAGGTGGCTGAAGAACGTAAGGCATTTTATGGATTTAAATCCCTTTTCAGGAATGAAGCAGAATATGAGCTAATAATATATAGTTTATGTTTCATTCTCGGGAAGAGGCAGGATGTGAGGTCTGTGGGCTGAGGAACGTTGATGGCATTCCAGCTGGCTTTGTGCATAAATGCCAAGTACCACGACTTCATGTCTATAATACACACTATCCCCAACAGATATTAAAATGCTTTTACAGTCACATGTAAGATTTGCTTTTTAAATCGAGTTACCATTTTATGTGCCGCCTTTTCTCAAAATACCACTGGACCTTACATTTGTTGCTCATGCAGTGCCCATGACATGGCAATTAAGTCTGCTTTTTTATAGTATGCTCTTTTTTCTTTTGAATTTAGTTAATAATATGTCATTCTGGGTGTAGGGAGACAGTGCACGTGGCCTCTGTTCAGGGCCCTGGTCTCTACTCTCTTCCTAATGGATCCACGGGCCAATGACCAGTGTCTGCAGGGTGACATGCTGAGGCCAGGGATAAGAGTAAGAAGCTGAACTCATTAGAGTTCCCTCCTTAGCATTGTGTTATGATTACCTGACTCACTGGACCAAGGGTATTTAGGCTCCACAGATCATTAAACAAGCTGTTACCCCAAGAGTCAATGTGCTAATTCAAAATATCATTTTGTGATATTTCCCCCAGCAATTTTGAATATATGAGGCAAGGTTACCGTTGGGGGGAGTATAGTGGGAATGTTCGGAAGGGTGCACAACTCCATATAGGCACAAAGGAATGAAGACCAAAAACCTCTCTCACTTGTAGTGTGCAAATGTCTGTAGAGATTTTGTGGAGCACAAAACAGAAATTATTTTAAAATCTTACAGAACCTGAGGTAAATGCCTACATTCTGTATTACTAAAATGTAATTACTCTCATGTAGAGAATCCATGACCTTTTTATATTAAAATTGGTCCTTGTGAAATGTTGAAAAAAAAAAGACAAATCCGTGGGTCAGGAAGTTACATTAGTGGTTACCTGGGGCAGGAGGTAGAAGTCGGGATTACCTGTCAGGAGGCAAGAGGGATCTTACTGGGGTGAGGAAATGTTCCAAAACTGGATTAGGGTAGTGGTTGCAGGGCATTGTAGATTTGCTAAGAAAATCACTGAACTGTATCTCTCGATGAGTGACATTTCTGGTATATAAATTATGTCTCAATAAAGTTGTTAAAAAATGCAGCCTGAGGCCTGAATATGAAAGAAAAGAAATGCAAAAGAGTGGTTCTTGAAATTTTTCATTTTCACTATCTTATTTTCAAATGGGAGAAGGGAGAAATGAAAGTTACCACCTCAACCTTATTTACAAGTCCCCTGCAAGAGACCCATGCTCTTGTTAATCCCCTTGGAGCAAACAGGCCTAACTAAGGCCTTCAGTGCACTTGACGTTTGCTCCCTTTGGAACACACCTTCAGACTACAAAGGAGAGGAAATTTACATTCATCCACATTGCACATTCATGACACCAGCTCTCTGAACACACACACGCACACCCATACACACTGCTGAATGGAATGATGTTTCTGCCAATGTCCTTGGTTCGGCTGACCTAGACTCTGTAAGAAGGCCCAGAGAAGACCAGGATGAAATACTTTTAGCTTCCCTTCTTCTACACTGTGATTTTTCTGGGACCGAGTGAGGGTGTCTGGTGTGGGACTGGGGCATTAATCTAAAGACCATGGAGCTTCCGATTGGGCATGCCACGTGCTGAATTCTCAGCTCGCCAGACCGCCTCCCACTAGGGGACCTCATGGTCGGCATCTTGGTCCCCCTCCAGCCTCATGCTTCCTGTGCACTGCTCACGCAGTGCTGCCCCTGGAGACCAATCAAGGATTTAACTGCCAACAAAATAACTTAAAAGTGGGGCACCCGGGTGGATCAGTCATTAAGCATCTGCCTTCAGCTCAGGTCAGGATCCCAGGGTCCTGGGATTGAGCCCTACATCAGGCTCCCTGCTCAGCGGGAAGCCTGTGTCTTCCTCTCCCACTCCCCCTGCTTGTGTTCCCTCTCTCGCTGTCTCTCTCTGTCCAATAAATAAAATTTTAAAAATCTTAAGGAAAAAAAAACCTGAAAAGTACAGAACACAAACTCTTCTTTTGGGCCATAAGAATAAAGGATGCAAATAGTTTTGAAATGGGTCTTTCCCAGATTTTTATAAGATGCTTTGGGTCTGCTGTCTGTAGTCTATTCCCCGATGTTTTTTCAGTTTCGGATAACAGGCTGTTGATGTGCCATTTATGGAGCAAATCTTGTGAAATCTAGTATCCAGCCTGCCTTTGTTTTGCTCTGTCCTTATGTTTGCTTTTGTGAGCTTCTTTCAACTGCTATGACGTCACCAATTCGTAAGAGAGTGTGCTGAAACATACCGAGTGTTTTACCCCTAGTGATCTGGTCCCTGGCGTGAGGTTGAGGTAAGGTCCTAGGGAAAGCCCTCCAAGTGACTAGGGCGGCCTGGTATTGCACTCTGGCCGTGTCCCTGGGTGGCTCTGCCTCTTGGCCTGACGACTATCAGAGGGCCCATTTTCAGCAGTGCTGACCTTTCTTGGCAAAGAAACTGCTTATTAGGGTATCTGAAAATGAAATATACCTGCCCTTTAGGATCCTCTTGGGGGAACAGACATTAAAGCCATGGGCAAATCGTGGTGCCGAGTAAAGCAATTCTGTTTTCATTCCTATTTAAGCTGATGTGAAATGTTAATCATCCAATTAAATATGTATACACACTGTAGCTACGGCACTTCCTCTCCAACCTGTGGCTGAGTTAAAATGCCAGCATTCGGAGGATTAAGCTCAGAGAGGGTACAATTGCAGGAAACAGGAACACGCTTGGGAATCCGCCTCACCAGGATTCCTAACGTAGGACCATAATGCAGCCAGGCCGAGAATCTACTTGGTTTGCTATTTTCACCTGCTGTGATGTAGCTAAGTACTGGGAGGCCTAAACCCATGTATCAGTCCACTGAAATAGAAAAGAAAAGAGATCTGACATTTTTCTGAGCAGCAATCATATGCGAGGTCTGTGCTGGGTACTCGGTAAAGGTGCTCTCCTGTCATCCTCACTACAACTGAGACAGATTTTCATGTCCCCAGTACTCAGCTTAACGAACTAAGGTTGATAGGAGGTAAGCAATTTGCCTCTAGGGATGTCATACATCTTATAAGTGTGGGTGGGTTTGAACTCATGTCCTTCTGACTCTAATTACCTCCTAGTGGATATCCATTAACACTGTACTAAGAAGATTTTGCATAATTTTTCTGATATTGAGAGAGTTAACCAGTTTGTCTGTGAGCCCAGTAATGAGAACACTATCTCAAGTAGGATGGAGGAAGAGGAAATGATCGCATTAGTCAGATTCCTTGTTGTTCTCCAGGGTAGATCAGATGGCTGTGGGATTTCAGAATGGCTGGATACAATTTCCCCTGAGAAGAATAACTGATTTGCGTGGGGTGCTGTGTTTCCTTCTGACCCCATCTCTGTTGTTAAGTTAGGGGTAGGCTGAGTGTGTGTACTGACAGATGCCTTGGACAGTTATCCCTAATGATCCTCCTCCTAGGCTCCTACTTTCTGCTCAGAGACTTGGAAGACTGGGCTCGATTTCCAGAATTGTTAGTAAGTCTTTGCAGAACATGACTGCTGGGAGAACATCCCCAATATGTCCTTCTTGGGTCCCCACTGACCCCAGTGCCTGGCCAGCCTTGTATTACAGGAATCTTTGGTCTTAGAGCAGAATGACCAAACCTCCTCTTGCAGTCACTTCCATTAGCAACGCATGGCTATGCTCATGAGGATTATCTTGGCATTCTTTTTTGTTTTGTTTTGTCTTTGCCAACTAGGTCAGAGCTGAAGAGATTTAAAAGGGTTTCCAATGGTCTTTGTGTTTAAATTTTTATGTGTAAGAAATGCTAAGTGTTTATGAGTATAGAAATAGGTCTTTATCATTTCTGAAATTTTTAGAAGCATGTATTCTACTAGGTGTTTTCTGTGCCAAAGAGAATAATGATACTACCTGACCCCAAAGAGCTTGAGTATAATTCTGCTGCATGCTTTAAAAGAGGGAAATGTTAAATTGAAGCAAAGAGAGATTCCCCCCAAATTATAAGATATGTGAGAAAGAATGTATAGAATGCTTACTTTAAAAGTGAAACCAAGGTAGAATGAGAGTGGTTGAGTACAGATTATAATAGAAACATGATTTGTCATTGATGAAACTTGAACTGGATATGAGCAAGTCATTTATTCTCTTGAGCCTTAATTTTCCCATGTAACTTGAGGACATTGGTGCTCATTCTCTTTATGCAATGAAGTGACAGGGCCACCACTATATACATCCATAGGTATGGTACCCCACACATACGCAGGGGTATCATTTAGATTATGATGATCCCTTGAGATTGCAGTATGCAATGTGTACAACCGGATCTGTTACTTTAGGATCCACTGGACATAGAGCAGCAAGATATAGCAAATTGTAATGTCCTATTATCCAAGTATACAATACAGTATTGTAATTTTTAGAGTTATTAGAGGTCAGGAAACTAAAAACTAAAACATGTTAACCATCCATAGTGATTCTTTTTTCTGCAAAAAAAAAATAATGTTTTCTAGCACAATGTTAAAGAGGTAAAAAATAAAACTCATTTTTAGGAGAAGAGTCTAAGGGACAAAAAAAATAAACCTCAGGGGACACAAAATCACTCATATCACTTAATGACATAACCTAAATAATATAATAGATAATGTAAATATAGTGTGCATGCCTAGCGCACAGTGGAGTGATATGGTAAATATTTTAAAATTTCCACCTCTGCTCATAAAACTTTTCCCATTCGTTCTTGTTTTCTGATGGTTTCTATTCCTTTTGACATTTTGCGAGTTGATGTCAGGATAGACAACAATAATTATTTCCTGGATTAATACCAATTTTCAGTTGACAAAGTGCTCTGAAGCCGATAGTACTTAATCCTCTCATCAACTCTGCTTAAGTTGCCATGTATTATCATGCCTGTTTTACAGGCAGGAAAACCAAGGCTGAGTCAAAAAACTGATCCGAGTCATACAATGAGTAATGGTTGGAAGTCCAGCTTTCCTGGACTGAGTTCGAATGCTCCCATCCCCGTATCCCCTTGGTGTACTGTCATTGACACTGCACTAAGAGAACATAGTGAACAGCTACGATAACCAGTTTTTTGTCAAATTCTTCCTATAATAGCTAGAAATCTGGAACTAATGTAACTTAAAAACAGCACACATTTTCTCTTTTATTTTTAACAAAAGGTTCTATATACAGAATGGGAAAAAATTCCTAAAATCATCTATTTTCTTTCCCTTCATGACTTAAAATTTCTACAGTGAAATAATTCCTACTTGACAAAACTTAAAGGCTATTTAAAACACTGGAAATGAACAGAAGATCTAACAATGCCAGAGGCTAAGAAACAGCTCTAGGATACCCAATTTTTAAAGTGTTGTGGTCCCAAGAGTAAACATCTTATAATGGGAAGTTACAGGGGAAGTTAAGCAGGCAAGATTGAGGCATAAGCCTTAATCAAGATGTATGGAGAAAGACCAAGGCAGAACTGAGTGAGGTAAAAATATTCCTAACTCATTAACATCTAAGAGATTTCTTTGTAATTAAGGAAGAATGCTTGCTTCTCCTTGACTCCAGTAGAGCAACAGATGAAAGGAGAATCCATGTCTTGAACATGATATTGAAGCTGGAATGTCTTGACCCAATGTACCCGGTTCTATCCAAGTAAATAATTCTAAGCTAAAAGAGTGTGCGATACAGGTAATGCCTAGTACAAAAATGGCTGGGTTCTAAACTTCTTGCATTAATTTCTCTTGAATTTTGAGCCTGTTTTCTATAGAAAATATCTGATGTAACATAGTTATGGGCCCAAGTCAGACTACTCCAAAATGCCTATTTGGCACTACACAGAGTATATCAAAAGTTTTAAAAGTATTGGCCTGAGTTTTGGATCTTAAAAGCAGGGATGATAATAGAGAAAAGAATGAAGAAGGGACAACATATCTCACTCCTCATCACACTTACCACCATAGCCAAATTGTGAAAGAGGAGACTCCGTGCTCTTAAGTTACATTTGTTCTTCTTACTACAATAACCTAACCAGATATATTCCTCAAGAATAAGCCACACTACAAAAGTATGTACTGCACATCTCCCTCAATTATAACTTTAATTCTTCTCTGTCTCTAGAAGGTGTTAAGAAAGCCATCTGATTTAAGTAACTCATACTAATGTGTAAATGACTGATTTATACATTCATTTATAGACAAAGCACTTCCACACAAACACAAACACATGGGAATATACAATTCCATTACTTGTGTATTAGCTAGGCATCATTTTAGGAGCCAAAGATATGAGAGATTGAAAGGGCAGGGTTTTCCCATGAAAGCTTACGTTTCAGTGGGGAAAGGTAGACAGTGACATTCAAAAACAAACCAAAATGTCCAGAATGTAATAAAGACTCTGTAGAAAATAGGGTGATATAACATACTTCACATTGCTGGTTAGGAACGGTCTCTTTGATGAAGTGATTTTTAAGATGAGATATACTTGAAGACAAAGAACCAGTCTTGTGTAAATGAAGGGGAAGAGCATTTTAGACAGCTAGTGCAACCTTGAGAAAGGAGTGAACCTTGGGCATGGAGGACAGTAAACAAGCCAGTGGGGCTGAAGAACAGGGGAAAGGGGAAAACAGAATGGAAAGACGGGGGCCAAATCACATAGGTCTTTGTAAGTCAGGGGGATACTTCTGAAGTTTATCGTAAGTAGGGAGCCCTTGGAAGATTGTAGGCAGAAATGTGGTCTGATTTACATCTTAAAACAGTCCTTAGTAGAAGCATGGAGACAGACAGGAGGCCACTGCAGGGGTCAGACAAAATAGCCTACCCGGACTTGGTGGTAGAGAGCTAAGTGGGTCCTGTCAAGATACACTGTAGGGGTGAGATCTTCAGGAATCATGAATGGCTTGACTGCGGGGATGAGGAAAAAGGAATCTAGGACACTGGCCAGATGATGACACTGTTTTCCAGAAAAAAGGCAAGATCTGGAAGGAATAGGTTTGGTTGAAGGATAAAGCCATGGGCAGTGGAAATAAGCAGTTCTGCTTTGGACATGGTGATTGGGAGTCCCACATTACATATCCAGCATCAGTATAGGGAGGGCAGTGAGCATGTGAATCTAGAACTTGGGAAAGTTGAGGCTGGGGATCAACATTTGTGATTTAATCATTGGCTTATTGGTGGCATTTAAGCCATGAAACCTGGTGTGATGGGCCAGGCTTCCAGGTGGGGAAGAGAAGAGAGACGGAGACCACACTCTACTTCCTCCAACATTTAAAGGTGGAAGGAGACCATTCAGGAAGCCCCTGTTCAGACAGGAGCTCTGCAGAGGGTGATTCAGGAAAAGAAGGCTCTTGCTCTCTTAACAAATGTGAGTCTTCAATGTCTTCTATGCATACCTAAGGTTGAGCCCCCTCAATTCCCACGAAGGCCCTCAGGAGTCCTCCTCTGCCAGTAGATTATAATGACTACTTGATTACCACTGGTAGAAGGGAGAAGCTCTTTTCCCCATAGATTTTGAATATGATTAAAAAAATACTTTAATGAGGTATTTAAATATTTAATCCTGCCTTAGGGCAGGCCATCAGGAGCTGAGAATCCAAGGGTCTCACCTACAAGGGGCAGCAATACATCAAACACTAGCTTGGAGCCCTTCCACTTTAGGAAAAGGGTCAAGATGTCAGCCTAGAGAAGAAGCCAGGCCTCAAGACCAATGCCCATTAGTGGTAAGCTTTGAGTGAAAAGAATTAGTCTCTTTTCCACCTGTAGCAACTGGGCTTTGTCCTCTGGGAACAACTGCAACTTTTTTTTTTTTTTCTTAAGAGTCAGGAGATGAAGCACTGCTCTGAATCATCAGGGTTCAAGAATAAAGTCAGAAATACTATGTTCAGCATCTTGCTCAATTTGCACAGATTTTGGAGGGATGTCTGTTTATATAAATATCATGAGATCACCTGTGACTATACTGTGAGGAACGTTGCTGCACAGCTCATACTGCAGCAAATTACAGGAATTCTGCCGATAACAGAGCAAGGAAATCTGTTTCCTGATGGGAAGAGTTCATGGCGGTGAAGGGAAACCATTCTGACAGCTAATGATTCTGTTGTATTCTCCCCCAACAGGCTTTCTTACCTCTTGATGCCCCTACCTGGGTTTTGAGCTGGTTTTAAGTGGCAGGACGAATGAGGTTTGTACACTAAGGTTTAGTGTAATCCACATTTCATGTTGCAGAAAGAAAAAATTAATGATACGGTATGGTGACCACACTTTTCAAGACAGTTTAATATAAGAGAGGCACAGAGCTACTTTGGAAGACTAGAATATGGGAAAAGGAGGCAATTTTGAGGTATTGAGATGAGGAGCAAGGAAATTTTAAAAATATATATTTTTAGAAACAAGGATTTGATGTAGTAAAGGCATTTTTTTTGGATCATTTGAAAAACAAGAGATGTATTTGGTAGGACCAACTGCTGACTTTCCAGAGAGGTAGGCTGATTTTGAGTAACTCTGATGAGAGACTTAATTTTGCTTTCATTTGCATAATTTGCACCTATTCTCCTCAAGGGTTAAACCCAGGGCCAGAAGAGTGTGCTAACTTGGGTACCATTTGATAGAGTGATTTAAGCCTTAGGGAGAATAGCCTCCAAAACATATTCCTGAAGTAACCTGAGATAGAGTGGCGGCTGACCGTCATGTTTAGTTCCTTTTGGTATATATATTCTCTAAACAAAACAACTCATGATATGAATATTTTAAGGTTTTCCTCCTGCCTGTTAAATTCCTGATTATTTTCAGAAAAAAAAAAATCAAAATAAAGACCAAAATTAGAACTGCTAGAAACACCTGGTGTTGAGGGAGTCTGACCTCCTCTGAGGATCAGCAGTCAACTGGAAGACTGCATAGTTCTACTTACTAAGACAGTCATCCAAGGACCCTCTAAGTCCCCTGCATCCTCCGTTGACTCACTTACACCAGAACCCCATGGGGCCCCTTGACCGGGACTGCCACCTGGTTGATCAGTTGGGTGATGGCTCACCATGGGTGATGGCTCACCACTATAAATCTGGACAGCTTTTTTCTGGTTACTCAAGGATGAAGTATCCAAATCTATACTGGTCAGATCACCCTCCGCTATTCATAAATAATACCAAAAGCTGTTGTTTTAATCAAATTCCTTTTATGTTTCAAATGCTTTACTAGATGCGTGATTTATAGGTGTTTTCTCCAGTCCTTGCCACGATTCTGCAAGTTTAGTATGATTATCCCTATTTTACAAATAAAGAAAGACTTAGAAACACTGAATTGATAAATATCTGAGTGGAGAAGAACAATCAGTGAATTCCAGCAAAGAGATATATACATGATTTAAACTGCACTGTTTTCAGAGTCAAAACCAAAAGCCAGGGTTAGCTGTATGTCTGTCAAGATGTCAACTAGAACTTTGGTGACAGTAGGCTCCGAGGTGTACCAGAATCACCTGTGAGCTTAAAACACATAGGCCTGGGCCCGTCCTCTAGACCTTCTGATTCCAAAGGTTGATGGTGGGTTGCAGGCATTTGCCTTTTTTAAACAAGTTCCCAGGTAATTTTGATGCTCTCCAAAGTTTGAAAATTACTACTGTCAAGGTCATGTTTGGGAGGATGATTTCTTAGAAGTCCGGGTAAATATAATAAGTTACAGTTGTAGACTGGAAGAAAACTTTAGCTTATAAGGAATGCACGAAAGGACATCCACAAAATGTGTACTTGGCCTGCTTGCTTTGGCGGAGATTACTTTTGCCCTGTCCTGGTCAATGTCAACTTTTTTTTTTTTGTAATTTACATTAACTTTTGGGTCAAAAGAATATTGTATCAGGTCTTCATTAGGTATTTATCTCAGTCACCCAACCAACACAGTTTCATGGAAATCATCCCAATGTTAGTAAATATATAAAAGACAAATTCTGTGCTTGAAGATGACTCTAATTTTGTTTTTTATGAAAGTGCTAGCTGTAATGGGAGGCTGCTCTATCGATCTAGCCGTCAAACCAATCTGTTCTCTCCAGGCAGTCCCTCTGGGAACACTTTCCTGTCATCATGATGAGACTGACCAGCCTTCTAACCTTGAAAAATGCCATGACAGTCTTCTGGCAGTGACATTATTTATACCTCTGGGCTCTTGCCTTTCATAGGCCTGTTTGTGATCACAGTCCTTGAAATTGTGAGAAAGAAAAGGTCAAGAAGGCGAACGGGCTGCCACATCTGGGGGAAATCACATATGAACGTATTCTCTACCTGGTACCGAAGTGCCGAGCGCGACGAACACTACTGCAGTCACAGAATCTTTCAGGCCAATGGTGCATCCGAAGTGGGAAGCCAGGTCTCCGATGAAAGCCGTCAGGATGCCGATCATAAGGATGGAGACAATGAAACAGGCCCAGCCATTCCAGTATTCTGTAGGGGGGACGAAGGCGAAGAGGACCTTCCAGAACACAGTCAGGAAATGCATCACGTAATCGAAACAGGAGGGCAGCTTCTCCTCCCCACATTCATCGTCATCATCATCTTCCCCTGCGGGGAGGAATGAAGCACATGTCATCACAACCCCGGGCTCAGTGCTGTCTTCCTCTCTCCAACTCCCTCCTTCCTAGACCTTGTCATCCCTCCTCTCTGAGTAAGCAGGAGGTCATTAGAGTTGATCGAAGCTTAGGGGTTTCTAAGAGTCGATCACGATTAACCAATTAATTATTAAGCTACTGACATACCCCCTCGCTGTAGCCGATGGGTCAGTGGCAGAGCTTAAGCTCCCCACTCAGTTCTGGTTATTTACAAGCAACACACCCTTTCTACGCTCCTATCACCTCCAGTGAGAGTTGTCATTTCAGGGATATGAAAAGGATTTCTTTCAAAAGACTGGGAAGCCCTGTGCCAGGCTCAGAAAGAAACCTCTTTTGATGGAAGATAATGATGACGGAGTTCTCCTAACCAAAGATCTTCCAGCTTGGAGCCTGGCTCTAGGGATTCACAGTTAAATAATCACCTAGGGGACAGTATTCAAACAGGCCCTTGATCACAGCTCTGGGCCCCACATATGTCTTAAGCTTCATCTCTTGCAATTACTTCAAACTCAAACTTCATTCTAGCCAACGGAATTATCTGCACTTTTTCAAACCCTAAGTACTTTCTCCTACTTTTGTCCTTTAGAACTAAATGCGTTTGGCATGTCCTAATCCCTCCCTCCCTCCCCTTCCCCACTTAACCTTTAAAATTCACTTCCTTTGTGAAACCTCCGATGGCCCCCTTTTCCTCCAGCCAAGGCTGGAAATTCCTCCTCAGAGCTTCCCTAGCCTTCTGACACTTGGGACACTACATCAGTGGTCCTCAAACTGTGGTCCTTGGACCAGCAATATCAGCCTCACCAGGGAACTTGTTGGAAAAGCAAATTCCTGGCCCCACCGAATCAGAAACTGGAGGACGGGGGGGGGGGGTGGAGNTGAGAACCAGCCTCTCTCTAGACTGCCCAGTCACTTTCTTCTCCGGTCGGCCGTGAGCCCAGCAACAGCAGTTCATTCATTCATTTTTGTGTCCCTAGTGTTTGGGCCCATCTCCAGCATTTTTGTGTCCCTAGTGTTTGGGCCCATCTCCAGCATCCCATCTCTTATCTTGGGGTAAGATAGCTAAGGGCTTAGTGAATGAATGAATGCATGCACGAATTTCCACTGACTTTATAGAACTGCTTAATTGCATAATATATACACATGCAACCCAATTCTGCCAATTAGATCATATAATTGGTGCATAAAGAAATGCACCAAGATTACTACTTAAAGGAACCAGGAAATTAATAATAATATTCTAAAGCAGGCTTCATTTATAATGGGATATAATCCCCACTCGCATATTTTTAAAATTGGGTACTGAATGTCAACTCTACTCGAAGAGATGGCAGACATAATTTCATGTGTTTTGTGCCATTTTGGAAAGAACCCCTCGAGGACTTTGTTCACCCTCCCCCTCCTCCCCAAACCTTGTCACTAGGGATTGACTTTCCTTTGTCCAACTAATGCCGTTGGCAGCAGGTGAGGCCGTCAGACTTTCCAGCTGCCTCCGTGACCTGAGATTACCAGCAAGGAGCAAATATGTGCATTCTCTGTGAGGCACTCAGTGGTGAGGCCATCTGGTGCAGATCATTCCTGGGAAAACCCTTAAGGCAGAGGAGCTTTGAGGGAACGGTGCCTCTCGGCAAAACACAAAAAGAGGAATGTCTCCACTTGTCACCGGTCATATCACAGGAGGAGAGACGAGACCATGTCTCACTCTTCCGTGAGCACGTGGTCAGAATTATTATGCAAGCAAACTTTGGGGATCTATGGAGAAAACAACCTCCCCTTTCAGGCTTTGGACGGTCCCCAGTGAAGCGCTGGGAGGAAGCCTGCAGCAGGATGAATAGAAGCACTTTTGGAGACTAGGTAGGTAGGTAGGGAACTCAAGTCAGGCCAGCTGCTAGAAAAGTGTGTGATCCGCTAGAGTAAGAAAGCATCGTTGACCATGTTAAAGGGACTGATGGAGGCCCTTAGAGTTGGCTCTGATGCCTGGGTGATCTATGAAGGCGAATCACAACCTAAGCCTCGTGAGTTTCAGTCAATACACTTGTATCCGAGAAAACAATTTTAGAGCAACCAATCGCAAGAGCCACCCAGGCTTTACCAAGTAAGACAACCACTTAAGCTACAGCCAATCAAATAAATTCCTTGCTTTGCTTCTGCCTCTGCTCCACAAAAGCCTTTTCCCTCGCTCCTCTCGGCAGTGTCCCTAAACCTCTTAGGCTGGACTCCATCTGATTTGAATACGTATTTGCTCAAATAAACTCTTAACATTTTAATGTGCCTCTGTTTCCCTTTTAATAACTGTTTCCTATAGCGTCATGCTCTATGGTTATTACATATTTCTAATATCTTGCCTGAAGACAAACGATGATTTTAGATAAAACCCACGTTATGGGCTGAATCATCTCACCCATATTCACCTGCTGAAGGCCTAAGCTCAGAACGTGACTGTATTTGGAAAGGGCCTTAGTGAGACGAGTGGCTCTAATCTAACCAGGCTGGTATCCCGTAAGAGGATGGTACTGGGACACACTGACACCAGGGATCCACGCATATAAAGGAAAGACTGTGTGAAGACACAGCAGGAAGGTAGCCCTTCTCCCAAAACAAGGAGAGAGGCTTCCCGAGAAACCAAACCTGCCCACACCTTGGTCCTGGGACATTTATTCTCTGGAACTGTGAGAAACTAAATTTCCATTGTTTAAGCTACCCGGGCTGTGGTCTTTTGTTATGACAGCCCTAGCAAACTAACACGGTCCCTTCGGAAGACTCCTGTATCGTGACGTTGATATTTAAGGCCAACTGCTCAGTGTTTCTATTACCTATTCCTTCCTCGTTTGCTCATCCATTGCTTCTTTGCTCCTCCTTTTACTTTTCTTCCCATTTCCCTTTCACCCTACGCTTTAGCTCCAGGAAGAACTTACTGTGAGAGCTACAGTTGTTAGGGCTTATTGGGAAAGAAAGAGGAAAAAGAAAATCACAGTAATCCTTCCTCTAACTTCTCTCCCCTGACACTCCCCATCCCAAAGAGGGGAGAGTTGCTCATACCCTACAAAAGCTCAGGGAAAGCACTAGACTTTATGGCTAAATTCATTTTATATATGACCCTGAGAAGTTCCTATTTCTACATTTTTGGACATTTTGTAACTTCATAGGGTATATGATTAAAATAATTTGGGAAACACTGAATTTTAATCACTTATGGAAACAGATCAGTCTGCCTCTAATTCTACAAAATTACTTAATTTGGGCTGTCTAAGACTCATAGTGTGACAATGAGCCAGAAAGCAAATAGTGAAACTTCTCAGAAATGACACTTATAAATAGAGAGTAGACATTATATTTGTCTTCAAGATGGAAATAATAATACCTTTGATGTGAGGGATGAGCAAGGGAATAATTAGAAAATCTCTTCAAAGTGAGGATAGTTCAAGATAATGATGAGCATGGTAGTTAGCGTTATTGTCCTTACTTAGGATTCTACTGTGTTTCCCTGTCATTACTTAATTGCTTAGTCAACATGCTGGGTCCTAAGGTTACAGTCCAGGCTTTTAGAAACAAAATTTAATCTTGCCCTCTGGAATTATCTTCATAATCTATACATGTGCAATGCAAAATAAGTGTGTGTGTGTGTGTGTGTGCGCGTGTGCGTGCAAGAAAGAGAGGGACAGAGAGGGAAATTTCCTTCTGTAGGTTTCCAGCATCACAAAGTATCTGAAATATTGTAGCACTTAAGTCTGGAATGGGAGGCACATCTGTTTTATTACATTTGAAAGTAGAAATGGCTTCCTATCCTCTTCCTGGGGATTACACTGTTCTTCGTAAATTTTAATCTCCAACTCAGATGCCATTTAAGTATTAAAAATGACCACGGACTGCCATGTACGATGCACAATTACCATGTCTTGGAGAAGGAAAAAGAAATAGAATGTCCATCCGCCACCATCAGGACTCTACTTAAAAGTTTGGTCCTTGCCAAGAGCAGTGGAAGATTAAAAACAAAAACGAAACATCTGGAGCATCTTTATGTGATGGCAAAGATTGTAATCTGCCAGTATGTGCATCTGCTCAGGCTTACTGGAGGCCACGTAATTCTTTCAAGTCCCTCCTCTACATTAGCAAAGGAACAGGCATTTTGGGTGGGGGGAGAGTCCTTTTATACGACCCTAAGCGAAGGATCTTCTTATCTCAGAATCCTTCTTTTCAGCTCTATGGATTCCCCTAATGGAAAGATAACAAGCTGAATTCGATTAATCCTTCCCATGGCCTTTCAAATGGTTTCATTGAGACATGTTGGACTTCCTAACTATAACTAAAAAGGTAGCCACATCATTAAAACCACTGATAGAAGAGAGCACATCACTTCAACTACTGACCTAATAGAACTTGCGCGGACCCCACCCTGGAGCGTGAGAACAAAGGGGATATCAGCACAACTGATCACGAAAGGGAACCCTGAACTTGGCACCTCCTGGTAACCGCGCCCCGAATGTGGACCAGGTGTTGGTGTGCCTCCCTGCTGAGGCGCTCAGGGATTGCCCTCAGGGAGAGCTTCGACATCGGAAAAAGAGGCAACACTTAGGTCAGAAGACTTAACACAATTTCTAGTTCTCAGAGCTTGTCTGGGAGCAGGACTTGACCTTTCTGAACCTCAGCTCCTCATCTGTTAACTGAGTTTCCTAACTCCCACATTAGAGATCTGTTGTGAAGACCGGAAGAGGAAATGTGAAAGTCTTCTGTAAAACTGTGAACCCCTTACTGACAGCTGTGCCATAGTCCATCCCTGTTACTTGTCAGAAGGCAGGCAGCAAATCAATACGATCTGAGTATCCTGATTTCACAGAATCTATATTCTGTTTGAATGAGTCATTATCACCACTGCTTCCCCAAGCTGCTTGATTTTAAGAAAAGAAAGGGAGAAAGGAACAGCGGGAGGGAACATGATAGGGTGTCTCCTAAATGACAGGCACTAACCTAAACTTTTTCACATACCTGATCTTATTTAATCCTTACAATAATGCTGCAAGGTAAGCATTATGAATCCCATTGTACATACGAAAAACCTGAAGTTCGGAGAGTTTAAGTGACTTCCTAAAATCATCACAGAGTTGGTAAGTGGCTGAGCTGGGATTTGATCTAACAGCCCAGGGAGCATTTTGCTACACATGATGTCTTGTTGAAGCAAGTTGAGTGTAACAACATTCACATCGAGATTCACAGTTTGATTTTGAGAATACTTTTAATGCCTAGTGCCATATAGATACAATGTTGTCTTTTTTAGGAATTTGAAAACACTGATGCACCATGTTTGTATTGTAATTTATTTTCTAGATATGATACATTTTTGGTAGGGTCAGCCATATGATCTTTCTCAAGACTTTGGGGACCAACTAAACACAGAAATAATAAATAAATGGAGGGATCATGTTTGTGACCATTTTGGAATCTCTCCTTGAGTAGAACAAATTCTTATTTCCATTTCTAGTTGTCAAAGGTCAACCATGTAGTTTTTGAATCAAAAACCTGGTTTACATCTAGCTCTTCAGTCTAGAATTTGGGAAACTGGACTACATTGTCACAAGTCTATAATGGAAAGCAGTTTAGGAAATGGCATGCTGCTATTAATCTGAGGAAGGGTCTGACTTTCAATTACTTTTAGGTATTTACCTATAAAATGAGTCCATTTCTATTTTGTAAGAGTATCCTCCAACTAAGGGAATAATGAGAATGATGAGATGCTTTCCAGGAGTATGACAGAGTGGATATAGAACGACGTCTGCCAATCACACTGTCATCCATATGATCTGAGCCCAGCAAGTGTTACTCAACAACCCCAGGTAATATACAAATCACTAACTGTGAAGCTAGATCACCACAGTGGTTTTCTACATTCAACACACATCCTAAGTTCTTTATGAAATTTTATTCCTTTTTTTTCCAAGTGGGGTTGATTTGATTTTGTGTCTCTTTAGTGTCTGAGCACAAAGATTTTTTTGCCTTCAAATTAGCAAGCTTACTTAATTGAATGGGCTTTCTCCTCCATAACTATCACTTTTTTTTTTGCAACCTGATACAAAGTAATTACAAAAAAATTTCTTCTCTTCAGTTGTAGATTTCCATTTCTCTTTGCTTTCAAAGTTTCTGACAGAATTATAGAATGTTTAAGATGAAAGAAACCTTAGCAATCTGAAAATTCACCCCTCCTCATTTTAAGAGGAAATATGAAAAACTGTGATTTGATTGAATTTTTTGTTCCTTTGCTTTCCCGTGTCTCTCCCTCCCTCTCTTACCCCATTTGATACATGAGGGCTTGAGTTAACTTGCTCACTCAGGGATCTAAAAACTTTTCTCTCCATTTCCCCTTTTTATGAGTTTGTATCTTATTTATAGTGAGAAAACATTTATTCACCTCTTGATGCCAGTTTCTATATGCCACTAAATTCAGTAACCCAAAGATTCTTCCCCAAATAAGAATTTACCTCTTGTTCTGGATTTGGGAGAAGTGCTGTAAACATTTTCCTATAACCTAATGGTTGGGAAGTACTTACTTACATATTCTCTGGTAAAAAGTAGAAGATATCAGCAATTTTTCCACCAGACATATTGCAAAATAATTCCTTATCAAGAAAGATTTCAAAACACAATTTACTCAGACTCCTAGATCAGTGCATTGTCAAAGCACAGAAGAAGAAAATGCAGGCATTTGCTTTTATCAAATGAAACATGTGGGCATTAGAAAATACTTGGACTTAAGGCTTTGGGAGGGTTTCAGAGCTTGTAAGTTCAACTCTCTGTTTAACATCCATTCCTTTAAATTTTGCCTACCAAATGGTCACCTGTGCCAAACCTCAGAGTCTTAGCTACTAGAGAGTTCATGATCTCACAATCGAAGTTTTAGCGGCCCTAGCTGTTAGGTTCTATTCATTTGCCCAGGTCCCATAGGACCATAGGCCAATGGAATAGGTCCAATCTTGCTCCACATGCCATTCCTCCAGGCAGTTGAAGCTGGATACTCCCATTTCAACCTCAATCCTTACTCCACATTCCTTCCTCAGGCTGGCCATGCTCCTCTGAGTGTTAAGTCATGGAATCATATAATATGGTGCATGGCGCTGAGTGTAACTTCAAGAGACAACTAATCACCTGCATCGGGGAAGGTCTTATACCTTTTGCATTCTGGACACTATTCACTTTCATTAATGTACACATTGGGCTTTTGGTAGCCACCTCACCCACTGCCCTACATGTAACTTATACCTATAAATCAGCAACTCCTCTTTCAATGCCATTTCTAGCTCCTGTCTTCCATTTCCCATACTGGTATAATTGACTTCTGGGGACAGAATGTTTTTGGTTATTTTTTCCCAAAGATTGATTGATTGATTGATTTTAGAGAGAGAAGGGGACAAGGTGGAGGAGCAGAGGGAGAAGGAGAGAGTCTTAAGCAGACTCCGCACAGAGCACCTAGCCTGATGTGGAGCTTAATCTCATGACCCTGAGATCATGACCTAAGCTGAAACCAAGAGTTGGATGCTTAACTGATTGCACCACCCAGGTGCCCTGCAACTGTGCAAGGCTTAATTTGTGCTTATTCTCTTTAAAAGAAGTGACTCCTTACTGTCTTTTCAGTACAGTAAAACTGTTATTAGAGTACCTGTAATGTTGATATCATGCCAGCTCTTTCTAAGAAGTTTCCTTCTTAAAGCTTTCTTTGAAATGTATTTGGACTGTGGAAAAGTTGCTGGAGAGCTAGTTGTCCTTGGGGAGGGTGAGAGGCTTCGCTGTTGGTCTCTAGTCTTACTGCCCTAGTCCCTGCAGGTAAAGGGCTGTGAGCAAGCCTAGGGGTACACTGAGAGGTCCTTCTTCACTAGCTAGTGGGGATTTGAATTGGTATGGACAATCAAGGTCTAGAATGCCTGCATGTCCATATCTAAGTGTATCTAGTTTACTCTTGGATACTTGACTGGTCTCTAGTTCTATGTCTCTAGATAAATAAATGCATTGGATAGCAACACCATTATGCATGAAATGTGAATTCAAGATTGCTGTAGATTTGTAACTTGGACTGCTGGCCTGTTCTGGGATGGAGAGGACATCTATACAGACCCTATTAATCATCCCTATCCCCCAGTTTCAAGCCAGAGACAGCTATGGGCCTTTCTGCTCTATAGGATCAGCACTGGTTTCAGTCCATACTCGGGAGGCTAAGGCCCTGTGATATGCGACAGTGCTGTAAGGGACACAAGAAGACAGCTCACTCTCTGTGAGTAACGTTCCTCTTGTCTGAAACAAATGAACTGCTGGATGAATGAATAGAATCCTTACCAGCTTAGGTCACTGTGGACCTTGTTAGAATGGTTGACCCAAGAGATATCTAACATGTCAGAAATATTTCTCAGCAAATGTGGCCAGTGCCAAAACGAAAAACGATCCACTAAGGAATTCCAGTTCCATGTAAGTTTGATTTTAGCAAAATGCATCAGTTTAAAGCTGAAAACCGACTGTGTAGCTTAGCCTCTTTCTCTTCTTAAAGACTTCCTCTATGTGAACTGAGCGTTCCTAAATGCTCGTAGGTTGAAGTAACTAGTCATGTGGTTTTCCCCAAGCTTTGTTTTTGCAAAATAACTCCAAGTCAGGCTAAATACCTTGAAAATCAGTGTACTCTTACCCTTTATTGATTGTAGGATTAACAGAATTCCAGGCTCCTGCAATAGGGAAGCACTTTCCCTTACAGATGTGAGCCTACAAAATAACCCTTCAACAAGAACAAGTGACACTCAGCAAGTGTAGATGCCTCCCGCTAGTTTCGATGGTTTAGTTATAGTGGGTGGTTTGTGAGCACACCAGGTTCTAAGATGGGCCCGAGGGCTCTGATAATACTTTGTAAATAGCAGCAGCTGCGTCTGAATTAGCCTCCTAAGGTGTAGGCAGTCGAGCTTTGGAGGAACTGTTTGGGCAGCAATAACCCTGTAATTTTCAACAAACAGCTCAATGTTTCGTCCTAGGAAAATGTTGGAATTTATATAAGGTTAGATGTGTACCAAGGCCTGCCCCACATGCAGAGCAGCATAGCGACCCATCCGATTCTCTCAAGATGCTGCTGTGATCAAGCTAAGAGGTCAGGGTCCCCTCCTGAGTGCCTACCCTCATGCACGTGGGTAAATATGTACGTCCAACCTAATCTTCATCCTCCTAGAAACCTCAAGTAGGTATTACTTTCTCCGTTTTAAAGATGAAACCAAGGCTCGAAGAGTTTAAGTGACTTGCTTATGAGAGCTAAAACTTTTTCCACCACTTTGCTGAAATGACTTGACCCACTGTTGCCAGAGGAAAAAATTCTCTGTGGTTTGTCCAACAGAAATCTGTTCTGATAAAAATCTAAACTCATTTGGCATTGTTTTATGAAAAGTTTAATTAGAAAATAGCTGCCTTTTTTTTTTCTGAGAGAACTCCTGTGTGAGAGTGGTGGGGGGAGGGGCAAAGGAAGAGAGAGAATCTCAAGCAGACTCCATGCTGCATGGAGCCGAATTCAGGGCTTCGACCTCACAACCCTGAGATCGGGACCTGAGTTGGACACTCAGCTGACTGTGCCACCCAGGTGCCCCAAATAATGACCCTTCTTAAAATAATCTTCTGTATATATCATTTTAAAAAGATTTAGTTATTTATTTATTTTAGAGAGATAGAGTACATGCAGGGGAGGGGCAGAGGGAGAGGGAGAGGTGTCCAGAAGACACCTCCCTGACTGCAGAGCCCCATGTGGGGCTCAAACTCATGACTATGAAATCATGACCTTGAGATCATGACCTGAGCCGAAATCAAGAGTTGGACACCTCACCAACTGAGCCACCCAGGCACCCCTGCATAGATCATGAGTAAAATACTGAATGCTCTTTCAGGGAATGAATTTTCAGGGCAGAATAGTTTCTGCCTTCCCAAGAGTCTGATTATTCCTTTCATCTTCAGCAAAATCCTTTATGGGTGCTTTGTATTGGCCCCGTTGAGAAGTGGGGTCCTTTTCATCCTGGTGGCTAACATCTATCTCTCTTCAGAGCCAACAGAAAGAATCCAGCTCTTCAGCAGCTGCTCCCCACCCCGAACACCCCCTGCTCCTTGCCTGCCTTCCTGGTCTCAGGATCACTTGACAAGACTTTGTTCTGACCATGGCGTTTGTGAGTTAATGTACTGGCCAAATGTCAATGTAAGGTGAGTCTCTAAGATTCTAATCGTGCTTTTGGTTTACACAATCCGGACTATTGAAGGGACACGGCACCCCTCATCTGCTCGCCTGGGTTCCCGTCTCTCTGCTGTGATTTTCAGCGAGCCCCTAGTAAAGAGCCCTGCAGCTGACAACAAAGGGTTTCCATGCTCTTGGGCACTTTACAGATGCTCCATATGCTTCATCTCCTGGAAACTGGGGAGAGCCATTACTAACTCCTTAGTGCTGGTGAAAAGATAAACGAGCTTTTTAAGAGGGGTTTTGTGCTGATATGTAGTGCAGTCTGCTTTGGACGGAGGATTAGCTCATTCAGACGGAGCATCTCCATTCCCTCACTGCTCATGTATGCTTTTCTTAGAGGGCAGGCTGGGTGCTGTGGAGGTTGGCAATCAAGTGTGCCTGCTGGTAGTTTTTGAATCTCTCATAAATAATAACCCTGAATGGAGTTGTTGGGACAGTTTTCTTCCATGCAAACCATCTTGAAACTATCTCTTTCCCTCTCATCACCTGTACGTCTATGGCCTGTTTTTCTTATCTGGTTAAAGCACACAACAATGCGATTAAGTTTATAGGTCGGAAGTCTAAAAATATTTGAAGTCACTGTTTTGTATCGCAAGCCTAGGCTGAACCCCTCACCTGGACCAGTATCAGCTGTAAATCTTTCAAGGGAATGGAGTGGTTGAAAGAGTGATTTTATTTGTACCATTCATTTTTTTTTCAGCGAGTATTTAGTAATAATTTATGTGTCAGGCACAGTTCTAGGCATTGGAAATGCAGACAAATAACACTCTATAGAACTTCCATTCTGTCCAGGAGAGATAGACAGCAATCAAGTAAAACAAATGAACAAGTGTGATGATTTCAGATACCGATATGGGCTATGAAGACAGTGATGTACTTTACTTGTGCATGGGTGGTTAAAAAACTCTGAAGAGGTGATTTGTGAGCTGAGACCTTAATGGTGAGACTATCCAGACAGAGGGAAAACCTTCCTTGGGTTGGGGCTGGGTGGGGGTGGGCAGCTTGTGCAAAGGTTCTGAGGCAAGACTATAATATGAAGAATAACAATAAGCCTATGGCTTACAGGCATTAAACTCTGGGAGCCACAAGTGTGACAAGATGGAAGGAGGACTGAGCTTAGAATCAGAACTTGTAGGTTGGGGTCTGAATCCCCATTTCTGTTTCCCCATCTCATAAATGGGTTCACGTATACTTACTGCACAGGGTTGCCGTGAGGCTTGTGTGAGCAGGAAACTGTCCACCAAGGGTGAGACCATTTACTCATTCAGTGCTGCTAAGTAGTCAGCTCAGAAAAGTTTTGGTCTTTGCTCAGAGGTCCTTAGGTAAGATCAGGGGACAGGCATGGATGGAATATGAGCTAAGGCGCTGATTCTACAAATGCTAATTTGAAAAGAAAAATGAGAGCAACACTATCAAGTTTGGCAAGAACCAAGGATTCTAAAACAGGTCCTGTGTGACCTTGGATGAGACACTTTCCCTCTCTGGTCTCAGTTTCTTTATCGAAATAAAGGGAAGTTGGAATAGCTGATCAGTAAACTCTTGTTTTGCTCTGCACTGGATTCTGGTCTAAAGCTGCTATGACAGGACATAAGACACAACCCCCAGCCAGACGTGTTCAGACAACCGCAAGGCATGGGAGATGAATGGGGTGGGGGGTCAGGGGGTCGCGCCAAAGCCTGTTGGTTCAGATAAGTGGCTCTTGGTTGCAGGAATCAGAATGACAAGGTCTTTATCAAGAGAGCAGACTGTGAACAGCAAGAATTAATGCTGCAAGTCACTTTGAAGGAGGCTCCCCTCTGCTTTGGGGCTGTGTGTATGTGTGTGTGTGTGTGGGGGGGTGCTGTGTTTTCTCCTCCTTTCACCTCTTTGGATTAGGCTGAAATATTGCCCCCACTGAAAACAGTGTACAAAGGCTCTCACCCGGGGACGAAAAGCACCCCCACGCCTCCAGCATTGATTTGTAAGCAGCCATTTGAACTGTATTCACGGTGCACAGCAACAACACCAACAAAAGGGCTACTGGATCCAGGGAGGGCTCCTTGTTTGCAGAGCTGAGCGTCCTCTCCACACACAAAAGCTGCATGGGAGACGTGACTCCAGGCTTACAAATAAGAGCGCTGAATCATCCTGGAGCCCTTCGGCGCAGTGTTTTCCTCAAGATTTTGTAATAAGCAATTTAAGAGAAAAACAGCTCAACAAGCCAATATTCTTTCCAGAAATACCAGCTAAAGCCTATCCAAGGGCCAGAAGATGATTGCTGGGTTCTCCCGCCCTCTTGTACCCCCACTCCCGTGTCACGGGCCTGCCTCCTTCAGAAACAGAGCTGGAGCTACCTGACCAACATGGTATCCTACTCCCACTGACATTTTTACGTTGATAGTTCATACTCTAGAGTTGCCGTGCCTCCCCGCCAATATGGCCCCAAAGAGTTTTCTCTCTGTAACTTACTCTAACCCTTTCTTCCTCATGCCCTCTGCTTCTCCTCTTTCTCCATTAGCATCATGATTATCAGCTAAATACCAGGAAAATGTCACAAAGAAAACTGAGACAAGGTCACTGTTAAATATAGATTTGTAGATCCAATTTTCATGTACAAAAATAGTATTTTACAAGTACAAATACATGCATCTGAGTATCTGCATGTCTTGTGTATATGTATTTATTATACATGAATTTATTATACACATGAATTACATATGTCTGGAACTTTTTGAAACATGACATGTGTCTGTGTGAGAGTATGCATCTATACAGATTTTCTAGATCAGACATAGCTTTATGATGTAGTGAAAACAGGCTTTTAATCCAGTTACACGTGGATTGAAAAACATTGACACAAACGTCATTCATTCTTTTCCCACAAATAGTTATCACGGCTGAACTCTAACCTAAGTGCTAGGGAAATTATGGTTAACAGCACAGCTTTGCTGTTATTTAAAACAAAAAAGGATTTTAATTTAGATTCTTACTACTTCTTAGAGGGCTTAAACAGATCTGTACCTACTAATAGAGCATAACATAATTTAAGATACAACGGGACACAAATGTCTGAAGAAAGCAGAAATAAATGATGCTTTCGGGCATCTGAGTCGAGTGAATTTTGACCATTTGGGGAAAAAAAAATTGAGCAAGCTTTCTGATGGCCAAATGAATAAAAAAATACTGAATTATATACTTATTCTTTTTTTTTTAAGATATTTATTTACTGGAGACAGACAGAGAGAGATCACAAGTAGGCAGAGAGGCAGGCAGAGGGGGGGGGAAGCAGGCTCCCTGCTGAGCAGAGAGCCCAATGCGGGGCTCGATCCCAGGACCCTGAGATCATGACCTGAGCTGAAGGCAGAGGCTTAACCCACTGAGCCACCCAGGCGCCCTGAATTATATACTTACGATTTTCTAACTGCAGAAGTGATAAAAATAATTTGCTAGGAAAACTTCTTTTCTTTTAACCAAAGTAGGAATTTATCATGTTTTCTTTATAGTGACTGACATCATGAATAATTAACTCTAAGGAAAGATAAAATAATACTTTTCAAATATTATATTTTTAAAAATAAAAATTAAAACTGTAACTAAATTATCATCCAGTGAAGGCAATTTTGAAAATGGCTCTGATAAAAAGTTAAAGCAGCTTTACTTTCTTAATATCTACTTCAAAGCAAGTAAGAGCAGCTACTGAATTTAGTTAATGTGACCATCAGACAGTGTGTCTTAAGCATTAGATGTCCTAAATGAGCTTTAGTTGAGTTGGCATAATTACCCAATTTATCTAACAGGTACTGTAAGGAAGATATTCCACTTGATTAAAGTCAGAGTCCTAAATTTCAAGGAGCAGGACTAGGGAAAGCAAGTTGACATTTATTGCTGAAAATGAAGGGTCCTTCAGAGAACTCTTCAGTATTTCCATGTTCCGGAGATAAAGGTCACCTATTCCAATCCCCCAATTTCACATGTGAAGCGAGAGGACTTGTCTAGAGCTATCCAACTAGTTGGTAGGTCTTTAACCCCTTGAACTCAAGTCTCCAGAGAGGCCAAAGATTCCAACATATAATTTTTACATGAAATGCTTTGTCACCCATGTTACGTGCACTCTCTATTCCAATGAATATGAGTATTTTAGGTGTATACTAGAAAAAGGAACAAAAACCAAGTTGGATGACAGCAGTGGGTTCACATCTTCTGTTAGAGTTTAAAATAATTGCTATTCCTATTAGTTCAAGCATGCTAGTGATTTGGAGCATGAAAGACCTACCTGAATAACTAATCATACCACCAGGAAACAGCAGGAGCTCAACAATAACAAAAAAGGATGGGTATTGATATTTTTTTGTTTCCGAAGACCTGACATGATTTCTAGAAGTAGACAGAAATAGTTCCAAGATCGCAAAAAGAATCTGCAAGTGCTTCAGGGTTCCTCATGATGGGATTAACCTTGCAGTTGACTGATCCTGTCCACTTTCCACAATCTGTATTCCTTCTGGTCCTTCTGCACCTCTGTCCAGTGCTTTCACACTCAGTTCCAAACTCTTAACTTCACCTTGTGTAACTGAGAGTGAAGGACTCATCAACATTGTCCCTTTCTCCTGAATTAACGCATTTGAAATCTGGCCACTTAGGACCAGAATTAAGATTGTAGGAGGGACAGCCAGGGTTTTGCTAAAAGCTTGCCAGCTGTGTGGACTCACAAAGATGGGGCTTCCTATTCTAGCTGGCCACTTGCTACCTGTGTGAGTCTAACTAAACATGTTTATATAAGCACCCTGGGCCTCAGAGTTATCAACTCAGGGGAAAAAAAAATACTTACCTCAGGGTATAGCTGGGAGGGATAGAAATAATATAAATAGAACATTGGCCATGTAGAAGACAGTCAATAAATGATAACATTATTGAAGCAGAACGTGAACCATAATTTCATACACAAGTCTTTGACAGGCTTTCTTTAAGGCTGTTGTACTTACTGAACCAGCATGAAAATAGCACCCTTGTTCATGAAATGAAAAAGTCAGCTTATGATTTTTAGATAAAGGATAGTTAGGAATTTGAATAGTCACAAAAGAAACAGGGCAAAATGAAAACTCCTACTAACCTCTAGCACCTTCTCCCTCCACTTTGCTTGCCCTTCCTTCTTCCTTCCTTCCTACCTACCTTCCTTCCCTTCCTTCCTCCATCCCCTTCCTCCCTTCATCCCTCCCTCCCTCCCTTCCTTCCTCCTTTCCTTCCTTCATCTTCTAGTTATGCTGAGGCTGTGCCAAACTTGACCCATAACTGCTTAAGTGGCATTTTCAAATGACCCAGACTTAACACATTAAGTAACAAGAGTGTCTCCTCCGTAATGATGTTCAATAATAGAGAAGATGCTAGAAAGATTCCTGCTTAGACCCGGTTGCATGACAATCCCATGAACCTCATTAGAGTCACCATTTCTATTACTTATTATTTTGGCTCATGGAGTGGGTCAGTCTTCAGGTTGACCCTATTTTCTAGTGAATTATTGTCTGGAGCACCATCGAGTTGACAGTTCTTGCTATTAAATAATTCAATTTAATTGATAGCACTTATTTCTCCACATAACATGCGTGGATGATGAGCTGATGACAAGAAGCACAAGGAACTAGCCTCCACGTTGGTTTGGTAGACTGGGGAGAGCATGCCCTCACTATGAGTGAAGTTGGTCTCTGGCTGTGATCTCCAGCATGAGTGTGGACAGGCCAGCTGCCTCTACCAGCCTAGCCTAGTGGTGAATGCCTGTCCTTCTACTGTACAGGATTTTGCAGGCATTCCTGATTTCCAATTAAGGAGAAGAAAATTAGGCACTTTCGAAGCATCATCTCATTTAGTTTTTTTTAGGCTACACTTTGAAAACTATCCTCCCATCCCTTTCCTTCTAGGAGAATAGATGTGGACCATATGTTGCTATTGTGCTAAGTACCTAAGTGAAGCAAGCTGGGTGGGTGGCAAAAGTGGGCGAGTCGGTGCCCAAATCAGGCTGTCATCAGGGATACTGCAGAGTGATACTGGTCACTGACAGAACTCCCAAATTTCAACACTAGATGGGATCTTAGTCCAACCCTCTCACTCTGCCACTGCTGAAATGAAAATTCAGAAAGGTGAAACACTCGGTCAAGGTTTTACAGTTGGGTCAGAGACAGAACCAAGACCACAAAGAGGCTTTTATTTTTATTTTTTAGCCACTTTGAGGTGTTCCTTCATTATGAGAATGCCAACAGATATTCTGTCAGATAGGCAAACTCCATGTCAGAAGTAGTAAAAGAATTTCAGAAAAACCTTTAGTGCTGGGACCCTAAAATTATCAGGGAAAAGAGAGATAGTGTGTTGACTTTCGTTAAAGAATGTCAGATTACTTGGCAGTAGAAGTCTATGGATGCATGAGGCAAACGAAGGCTTCCCTTTGTTCTTTAGGGAACTGGCTGGTCTTCTCTGTGGGGGCCTGTGAACGAGGCTTACAGAGACTGAATGAGTATTAAAGGAAAAAAGCCCTTCATACTTTAAGCTGTGGCTTAACTGTCCAAATGAATAAAGATACGTGCTGTATCAGATAACGTGCGTGTCTGTGTGTATGTGTGTTGTGTGGGTCTGTGTGTGCACACGTATGCCTGGGTACGTGTGTCTCTGTGTTCGTGTGTGTTTGCACACACACATGCGTGTCTCTATGTATCAGAGTGCGTGTGCACAGGTGTGTTCTACGTGTGTGTCCGTGTGTGTGTGTGCAGGGGCCTATCCTCAGCCCCTGGCTACGGCAGGCGTGTGCTCGCCACACTGGGGAGAATCCTGGGCTGACCTGTATGGCCGCTGACCAGCTCAGCTTCTCAAGCAAGTTACTTTGTTTTCCTGAATCTCAGTTTTTTACCTATAAAATGGTGTGTTTGTGTGACTCTCAGGATAAAAGGGAAAACCAGTGTGTTTAGTCACTTAGCCATTTTGGTAATTAAACTGAATTGACTCTATTCATACAAAATTTGGTTACCTTTTATTATAGATTCTTCAACAGATTGGTCTCCCAGAGAGTTTCTGGAGGTCTGGGACACAAACACACATCTGACTCCAAAGCCAAGCTTGCAACCATTCTCCTTCACCTCACCACGACCCAAGACTCTTGTGAGGAGCAATAATATGGTGGTTATAGAATTGAGAGCTTTGGCATCTGGTTCTCTTCACTCAGCTAATGTTTGCCCTGTTCCTTGACATATCCGTTTCTCTTCTACATCCCAACTGGTAAACAATTTCTTAAGGTCATCTGTCCGTTCTGCCTGGGTGGAGACACTAGGAAGAAGGAGAACTTGTGGGGTGGTTGCGGGGGAGGTGCCTGGTTGGCTCAGTCAGTTGAGCATCTGACTCTTGGTTTTGGCTCAGGTCATGATCTCAGGATCATGAGATCGAGCCCTGCATCAGGCTCTGTATTCAGGGTGGAGTCTACTTGACATTCTCTCTCCCTCTACCCCTCACCCTGCTCCTGCATGTGCCCATGTGTGCTCTCTCTTCTAAAATAATTTTTTTTTTAAAAAAACAGGAGGACTTGGGGACCATTTAACTGGACATGCAGTGAATGCTAGCCTCACTTCTCAGTGCATCTGCTGACACATCTGAGAAGCACCCGATGGTACTGGACTGGTCTTGCAACCATCTGACTGCTGCCTAACCGGCTGCCGGCCGCTACTCCTGGCATTCCGTCCCGGAGGCCACAGAAGGAGAACCTCCGGGACAGGACCGTTGAATCCCATACCTAATCTCTGCAGTCTCGTGAGTCCTTGAACTCTTCAAATGTTAGACTCCACGAACTTGGTTCCCAGAAACAGTCGGGTCATCAGAAGCCCAGATACTGAGCTCTGAAGTTCAGGAAAAGCAGGGGAACAAAAAGACTGCCAAGGGGGTTACCTTGAAACTAATTTAAATATAATCAGTGAGAAACAGGAGCAAAATCCTACTTCCAAAATTATTATTTTTGTTTAGCAAGATATATAGACTCAATTTCGCACAGAAAATTGCATAGGAAAAAGCCTCTCAGTAGGGCTGTTTAAAAGCAATTTAATATTTTTAATAAGGCAAATGGCTCTGATTCTCAACTCTTTAGCCATGAAATCTTAAAATCCAATGAAAGTCTGTTTTCAATAAATGCGGCTTTACAAATTTTATTGTCCATTTAACAACTAAAGAATATTAACATTCTTTAGACACTTAAATTTAATCATAATGACAAATATTGAGCTCTCTAACTGCCCTTCATGTAATTTAGTGCCCATAAAATATGGGTTTGCTTTTCTGATATTTTGTCTCAAAATTGTAAATAAGGTCAATTTACCCAGCAGCATGCAAATTCTTGAGCAATTTTGTGTTATTCCCAAGCAGTCATTTAGAAACATAAAACACAGCACACCGCATGACAAATAAGAACACTCGAGAGATGTTAGTTACATTTCATTCATTAACAACAGTTCTTCAAAGGATTTGAGCAGGAACTTGTCCCATCCAGAGAGGGCTGAAACTGTGGGGTCAGAAAGGTGACAAGACCAGTGTCCCTTAAGGAGACAGAGGTGGGGAGCAATTTTCCTCATTTTGAATCCTCTCTCTCTCAAGGAAGTAGACAGCCCATTGGACTGTTATTTGGTAGACTGGGGCTCTGAGCACTGTTCCAAAGCCAATACTGCCTCACTGATGCTCAGATTGTTGAAGATAAGGATAATCATAACACCTCTCATCCACGATTTGGGAAGGATTTAATTCAACATTATATATGAAAGTGTCTGCAAACCCAAATCTTACTTCAAAGTAAGGGAGTATTAGCATCTTTATCATTGTTTCACTCTACACCTCTTCTGACCAGAATCACAACTTTGGTCTTGTGCCTGGCATAATCCCTCTCCCTGTTTAAGGCTGCCCTTTGCTACTGCCAAGGAGCGGCCATAAAATGTTTGCTCTGGTCCCTGGGAGTTACAAGAATGTGTGCGTAAAGCCACACAAACCCACTCCACTGCTAGAAAACAAACTGCATCGTTAATGTGTCTGTTGATGGAGTCTTCTTGGCCACAGCCCAATGCGGCCCCTACACACACTCCTTGTCTCTTGCTGTTCTCCACGACAAGCTCACCATCACGCATACACTTTCTTTCCTTATCTGCTTTATTTGCAGCCTCCTTCAGCAGAATGTAAGCTCCGCTTGGGTAGGGGGGGCTGTCTGTTTCACGCGTTGTCTTATCTCTTCCGCCAAGAACAGTGATTGACATATAGAAACATAAATTAATGATCTCCAGCTTGTGACCATTATGTAAGTGCTCATACATCTGCAGCCCAAGGAAACCTGGGAACCACTGGGAATGGTTCATTAAAGTTTATGTTGCTTTTAATGTTTTTAATGTCCCGATTCTGGTATATCAAAGCCCATAAAACAATTTTATTATTTTTAATGTTTTCAACTGGCCTCATCAGCAGTTTCTTATTCGAGCCAGTTTTGTCCCTTTAGTTTTTGTGTCTGTGAAGGAGTATAGCTCATGTCTCAGACATCCATGTTAGATTTCTAGAGAAACAGCCATAACGAGGGAGCGCTACAGACCGTTCGTGCCACCCCCCACCACACCCCCAAATTCATATGTTGAAACCTAGTCTCCAGTATGATGGTTTTGGAGGTGGGGCCTTTGAGAGGTGATTAGGCCACAAGGATGAAGCCCTATGGATGAGACTAGTAGCCTTATAAAAAAAGACCCCAGAGAGCTCTCTTGCTCACTCCTCCATGTGAGAACACGGTAAGAACACAACTGTCTATGAACCAGGAAGTGGGTCTGTCAGTGTCTTGATCTTGGATTTTCCAGCCTCTTGAGCTGTGAGCTTGTTTAGACACCACCCATTCTCTGGTATTTGGTAATGGCAGCCCAGAGGGATGGAGACAGGGGTTCCCCTCCCCCAAGTAGAATTTGCATGTAAATTCCAAATCTATTCTCCAAGCAGTTTCCCACCACTTAATGTTCATAAATTTCCCTTGTACACTCAATCTCAAGGAACCAAAGTGTGATTATAAACAGCACTAATAATAAAGAGGCCCGAAAGTTTTACCACCCTCCGCTCCCACAGCACTTCAGAGATCTGTCACATTGTTCTGTGGCAGATTGGAAAGAGGGGGTTGTGTTAGGCATCATGGACCATCCACCAGGGATGCTGGCTCCATACTTTACAGTGGGAATCACTTTTTAAAAAATGCTAGTTCTGTTCATTAGCTGCAACAGTAGAACATGAACCTGCGGGGAATGTTAGAGAGAAAGAACCAGGAGAGATGGAGCAGAAGAACTGGGGGGGCAAGGGGAGCCCATAACCGTGTTGCTTTGAGGTATCTTGGAGAGGGACTTTCCTCTTGTCTGTGACTTTAGAAAATCACACAGACAGTGGACAAGGCTTGACAATTCAGGAAAAAAGACGCTTCTTTCTATATTTAATTCCCTCAGGTCTCTGACTCCTTGACTTGGATAACAACTTCATTTTTGTAGGCTTTTCCTAAATAAGACTCTGCACTTTGCTTGTATAGGAAGAAACAGAATGTGATTCTACCGTGCAAATGCTTATTTGTTAGACGTTGTTGAAGAGAGTGTGAAATGATGCCGATGGGAGGGGTGAAGGATCTTAATGTCCCCTTCTCCCACCTAGGAGTCCCCTGCCTCCTTTGTGACCTTCACTTGGCCACTTCTCCTGCCTTCCGGGAATTTTCCAGACAAAGCCCCATTATTGGCTATCTGTGAGGTAGAGACACAAAAGCCTTTAAATTTATCTCGTCTATTTCCAGAGAGAAAGACACAATGTCGATGGAGAAGAATGCCACGTTTGAAGACGTTTGCTTCATCTAGAAAGTCTAAATCAGTCTCCGAAATGTGCAGGTGTGCTACAAATACATTTATTTCTCTTTTCATTTTACCCTGGAAGTTCTCCGGTGCTCTGACACAGACCAAGTGGTCACAGTAGGAAAAGCAAGCGCAGCTTGGGCGGTTGTAATTTATAGCATGCAGAAAAGGGCACTCACCAGCACTGACGGTGATGGCTTCAATAAACTGCTCTCTCCAGCTGTTTGTCCCAACCACAAGGGCTAAGTTTGTCTTCTTAATAAGTTTGTCCACGGTACTCTAGAAAGGTTGGAAAGAATAAGATAATAACTGCTGGGTTGGTTAAGGCCTTGGGAAATCTAAGGCCTTGTTGATTTTGAAACCCCAGAATTACACAAAGGATGGCAGATGTTAGGCTCAGGACGACAGTATTGACATCAAACACTGTCACGAGTATGCAAACAAGCAGAGTCCTTGCTTGCACCCCTTCTGAAATAGAAATCTCTTCATAGCAGACATAAGCCTCTTTTACTGACTAATGGCCAAATAAGAATGGGCTTCAGTGTTTAGAACAGCAGATGTTGCAAAAGCCCGTGCCCTTCCCCTTGAATGCTTCATGGACTTGCTTCTCCGCTGGCTTCATCTGTGCGATGCTGCATGCAACGGAATTACTATACGACCGACTCAGCATCGCGTGTCTCTGAATCGCCGCAGTTGGCGGAGAGATTATGAAACCAAAAAGTGTTATTATTGTGCTTTTGTTTGTCAATGAAATGCAGCCAGACAGCAGAGCCCCAAGATTGCCGCGGCACGATCATCAGTAAAGAGATTTTTCTTGGGCTACTGATTTTTGTTAGCCTGGCAGCTATTACAGAATTCACTCTAACTCTACTTCTGCTGCAGACAAAAAAAGGTAAGACAGGAACGGGTGAATTCACAGGGTTCCAAGCCCATGGCAATTGGCGTCGCACTGAATTTCCCCATGCTTTTACTTTTCTCTTTAGACTTTTTTTTTTCTCTTAGACTTTTTTTTTTTTTTTTGCACTTGGTTTTATACAATTAACACTCTCTAGCTTTCTAAATGTCAGTTAAGGTAACACCAGGAAGAGCCAAACATTCACAGGAAAACTAAGCAAGCAGGTGCACCCAAAGCGCTACCACAAACCATAGCAACTAGAGGGAGAAAGGTCACCTCCAGGGCATGAGGCCGCTCTTTCCAGAGAAACTACCACAAGGACTAGTCTACCACACATCCACACTTACTGTCAGAGCATCCTCGATTTCCCACTAATTGCAAAGAGGCAGAAAACACATATTATTTTCTGAAGTCAAACTCTGTACATATCTAAATGCAATGGACCTGAATCGACTACAGTTTGGGAAGAGAGCAAGTTATCAGCTCACTGGGAGTCGGGAAAATGGGATCTGAGCAGCCCGCACAGGAGGCCAAATCTCAATCAGAATGTCAAGTGGGTTCGTTCAGCAAGAGTCATCTGAACACTGAGATGATAATAAGCTCGGAAGGGCTCATGTCCAACTGGCCCACTCTGTATTTTCAATATCATTTTTTTCTCCGCTGTTTCCTCAGGGTGGTGACCTTTCCACCCGAGCCTGTGTCTTGAACGGCTGCTAGTGTCCCTGATAACAGCTCTAATGGCCACTGCTCTTGGCTGCAGTAATTTGAAGCACATGACAAGCATGTCTTTTTTCTCTGGACTCAGTCTCTGGACTCGGTGCTTTCATCAAGCACTCTGAGTATCTTGACTGATGCCAGTTCAAAGTTCTGTGTAGAATGTAACAAGAAATGACATTGATCTTTCCTAAATGTCATGGAAACGTGGACCAGGTCTCCCCAAGAGACCTTCTCCATTCTGATGCCAAGACAGAGAATCCCATCACCTGGCAGATAAACAATGAAAGAGATAAACTGCTCTAAAAGTTCAACACACAGACTTGCCTCAAGAAATCTCTCTAAAAAATGAATTTTTAAAATAAGCGAAAGTTAAAATTTATGTGGATGAAAAACCAAAGGTATATTATAAACTTTAGTTCATGTTGACCCTGGAGGACCATGGGATAGCCTAGGTTCTTCCTAGGACTTAATTTGCATGTGTCCTCCCTTGACCTATGGGAGGAGGGAGACTGAAGAAGATGAATTTGAAGTTCAGACCCCTGAACTTGGACATGTCCATCTATATTCATCTTGAAGTTTCCTATATGCCAGTAATCAACTCTCACTGCCTTAGACCTGGAAACAATTGCTGTAACCTCACCCTCAGCAGTGGTTATTAGGAAAGTCAAGCCCTTAGTCACAACATGGTAAAGAACCCAGTGGGCAAAGGCAGAGGGGGACATTGTGAGGTATCACTCAGATTTGGGTCTTCAAGCAGTTCTGAGAGCTTTGAAAAAGGTCCTTAAAACAGCTATGGTCTAGAAAAAGAAATTTCTTAAAAGAATGACATAATATCAAAATTGATATTTGAGGGCATTTCAGGGACATGCTCTCAATTTCCCTTTTGTGTTAACAGTAACTACTGATGAATTTCGAGGAGGTGGGAGGAAATAGTCCATGGAAGCTATTCTGGGAAGATAAGAACCCTGAACAAGCTAACTTATGTAAAGAGATTGGGGGACTTTCAAATGTTCAGGCCATTGGAGTTGTCACTAGAGAGAACTCTGGACCCAAGAAAGCTTTGCTGCCTGGGAGACTGTACCCTGCCATGCCCAACCCAATGGCTCCTCCAGAAAGTTTCTGTGATGGCTCCTCTTAGTCATGAGTGCATGGAAGGAGAAGGTTGAGGGTTGTCCCATAAGGGAGAGAACACACAATTATTCCCCACGACAGCCCAGGGGGCGGGGCAGAAGCTTGCACCAGGTCCTCTGGTTCCAAGTGAAAAGGAGGTGTGTGAGGAAGAGTGAGGCTGGATACGTCTGGACAGACTGGTCCATAGAAATGGGCAGTCTGTGTCATCTGTACCCCAGAATCACAGGGAACTCATGTATGTGTATATGTGTGCCCGTCTTAGGTGTGCAGTGAGGCAGGTTCTAAATCGAACAACAGCTGAGCTCTCATAGTTAGGGTCTGCCTAGAAAGCTCTGGTCCCTGTCTTTACCCCTGATCCTTCTCTCTGTGGGAATGAGTGAAAGAAACAGTGATTTTTAGCAGCCTGAAGGGGGAAGTTTAACTGCATTTTTATCTTTTAAAAATTCCACTTTAATTGTAAAAGATGTTTTTCTTTCTACCTGCCTCCTATCAGGCAACTCACTTTGTGGACCAATTTTAAAAAATAACTAATGGATCCAGCAAAAGGCAAAGGGGCCACTGCTATGAGACATCCCAGATAAAATGCTGAGGCTTCCAAGCCCCTCGCCTGCTTCTTTCTTGTGGGATCCTCATACTGGTTTTGCAAAGAGGAGCAAAGACAGCTTTTGAAAAATAAGTGGGGAAAATATATCTGCCATCTGGGTTTGTGGTTCTGGAAAACCAGAGAGTGATGTTCCTTTTCATGTCCCACTGCAGAGGTCAAGTGAGGCTCTCCTGGGGTCTTCTCAGATGTCAGGGCTGTGTGGGCGAGGCGGGATGGAAGGTGGGAGGGGGGCACAGGGATCAGCTAAGATGGGCGGGAAGTTTTTACCTCCAAATGCTAAGCTCACCCTGAGGCCCAACCACTTGACTTCTGAAAAATGACTTTCATCATCCAGAGAACCAGGAATCCAATTTTATCAGCTCAAGTATAAACTCTCTGGTTATAGACACTATATACCTTCGGTATGTTGACTGTGCTAATAGGTCCTAGGATCTGAAGAGGAGGACCAACTATAAATGAGAGCTTGTCAGTGGGCTGGATGTGTTATAAGGACAGCTTTCCATCCCCCCTCCAGAACAAAAGCCTCCTACCTGTCAGCAGTGCAAATGCTTTGCTTCTGATGGATTTATTTGCTTCTTCAAATACAACCTGGTTCCTTCTACACAGAACAATCTCTTCGAATTCCCCTTTGCCTCTTCCTTGCTATCCCCTCAGACAATGTCCTCCCTTTGGGGCACCCCTGACCCTGTGCAAGGACAGAGGCCACCCCCTAGACCCTGGTTCTGATACTGTTTGGTTTGCAGGACCTCTTGGCTCCCTACCAACTTTCCAATTCCAGTTCTGCTCTGAAAGCTTCTCCGTTAATGAGCTAATTCCAGAACTTGCTAACATTATGAATAGTCTTGGTTCCAAGATGGGCCTAGCCTCCCCCCGGGCAGTATTGGTAAGCATACCTTGAATTCATAGGATTCTTCAATGATCACTTCCAGCTTGGTGTGTTCCCCCAGAATGGGGCGCCCCATTTCTGCAATGCGCCTCTCCTCTTCCTCTTTGCTGGTCAGCGGTTGCTTGTCATCACATTCCTCTGTGAAAGGGAAGGGCAAGAAAGTTAGCAGTGTGCTCAGTCCTCTTAGGAAATCCCTGGATTCTGCTACACGAAAGCCAAGAGGGAAGGACGCCCCAAAGACCCACTAAAAGTCCCTTGGCCGGGATCATCAGTCGAGGGGAGAACTGGACGGAGGCTCGGGGCAGGCCACACTGCACGTCACTGTCGTGCTTGTTGACAGCAAGTGGAGCGGGTGATCCACAACCCGAGCACAAGCCAAAGTGCAGATCAGGAAAGCAACGCATACGTGTCACTGAGAAAGTCTCTGCCTGCACACCATCTCTATGTTGAGAGAGTCACCTAGCTGTCCCCTGTGATGCTGGTTCATCTGGCTGTTTGTACGCATTCCTTTAGCTGGTGACCACAGGAGCCACAATAAAAAGTGCTGCAGTGACAAAGGGATGGAGGACTCTGGCCTCCTCCTCTCCACTTTCTAGAGGCGACAGAAAATGCCCCAGGGCCAACGAGTTGGTGGAAGGGAAATTCTGATCATAGCCAGAGCCCCTGCTGCAACTTAAGAAGCAAAACATCCATTCCATTTCACTAAGATGCCTGTGCTCTAGTGCTTTTCCTCTCTCTGGTGGAAAGTCCAAATCTGCTAGGAAGATCTTGACCACATTCATCTTAAAGTAAACAGGGAGGGCAAAGGTGAGGCCTTTGGGAGTCGATACTACTCACCATGTGAGCGTGATTATTTCCAGAACCACCATGTAGCTGACACTCCAGGAGAGGCCAGTGAGAGTTAAGAAAATGTTAATGGACTTGGGAGTCCATTAATGAGGGGAAGCTCACAGTTGGCTCCTCTCTGTGTGAAGGTCATTAGGATAAATCCCAGACTGAAAAGGCCATGCTCCTGTGAAGGGCAAACTCTGTTCCTATAATCACTCTACCTCTCTATCCTTCAGGCCCAGGATGCTGGAACAAGACAGACTACCTGCCCTCAGAGTCAAGTCAAATGTACTTCATCTCCAAGGAAGTGGTATGTGTGGTATGGAAAGACCTCAGCCCTGATGTCTTTGCTTCTAGAACTTTCCGGGCAAACTACCTGCAGTAGGACTCTGTTGACTGAAGAAAACATGAGAAAGGGAGGGACTTCTAGCCCACTCTTCTTGCCTTTTGCATTTAGGCATCAGCTTTGTAGGAATCCACACCTCCCATCCCCTCCAAACACATGGTTTCCCTCTGCCGAGGATGCTGCAGTGGTGGTTCCATTTGATGCTCTAGCAAATTTTGTAGAGAACCGGTTCTTAGGCCAGTTGTTCACAGCTAGGGCCCAGAGCAGATGCGCTAGGGATACTACTAGCATTTTGTATACCAAGTGTCAAAATCAACCCAAGGCTGAAGCAGGATGTAGCATATTAATTAATCTTTACTATGTACTCAGTAGTGTCTTCTTAAAGGAATATTTTAGAATCTGCTTTCCTACCCCCAGTTTTTACAGGGTCCCAAAGAAATTAGATGAAGCCTAAAAATAAGTCATTTTGGACTGGCCAGGAACTGCTGAAAGCTAGCAGATGCAAAGGAGAGGTGCAAAGAGATTAATTTTAACTGTACAAGTAGTAATGTGTTTTATAGTAGGCTTGGGAAGTTATGACCCAAGAGAAGGCAAAGGGTTCCAAAGTATCCACAGGATTTGTCCTTGAAATTATGCATGTGTAGTCAAGGAAGTGGGAGGCTGAGATATGTGATGTCTAATCTACTCAGTGCTCAAATCAATCACACTCTGATTCCCACTGCTTTCTGATCCTTGAACCTAGGATAAGGTTCTTCGTAGTTTCCTAGCAGCAGGTCACATTAGTGTCTTTGTTCAAAACCTTGGCTGAACATGGATGTCTTAGAGACTTACATCAAATGAAAAATTTTTTTTCCAGAACAACTGGGTTTATTATTTGAATTACAAAGCCACTGGGAGAGAATATTTATTATGGCTTCCTTTTCTGTAGTTTACTTATAAATGTTAAGTTGCTTTAAATGGGGTTCAAGGCAACTTAGGTAGAAAACTGGAGAAATTACAAAAGAAAGGTGATGTGCTAGCATTGTTTAATGCCCCATTTCACAAAATGAAATTATTTGGAACATGGTATTAGATAAATGGACACAGTAGTAAATGAAATCAAATCACAGTGATTAAAAAGGTTATTCTGGTTTAATCACCTTTCAATCCTTCTGATCAGGAAGAAATGTTTAGTTTGGTGCCATCATGTCTGTAACTAGTTCATGACATATGCTCTATGTGTATAAAGATCCTTTATTCATTGTTCACATGGGAAGTGAGGCACAAAGATGGGACAACTTCTAGTGCAGCAAGGGAAGGGCCGAGGGGTCAGGGCGGGGAAGTGGCTTGCTGTGCCTGAGGGAGTCAGGGAAGGCTTCAGGAAAGAATAAGTACTTGAAATTGGCATTGAAACCTGCAGAGAAGCTTGCCAGGGCAAGGTGGTGCTAAGGTTGGGTAGGAGGTGGTATAGTAAGAAGGGGCATTCCACGCAGACAGAAGTCAAAGCACAAAGACATAATGTCATGGAGGGGTCAGGGCTGTTTTCACTTAGTAAATGTCACGAGCATTTAAGACAGAATTATGTGTAATGGGGAAGAGACAACTGGATAAATCCTATTGTTGTTCTACAATGATCCTGATAAATTAGTATGTACAGTGCAGATTTTTGATCCTGGCAAAAAAGAGAGCTGGGGCGGTTTTTCAAAAAGTGTCCTCTCTTTAGGTATCTTTTATTGATTGGGAAGTAGTTTAACACCATTTTTTGAGGGAGGGGGGATCGTCTATTATGTTTGTTTCTTTTCCACTTTGTTTTGTTTTGTTTCCTTTCCACTTTAATTGCTGGACCAAGTGCTGTCCATTTCACTCTGACCAAGTCAGTTTCATCTTATTTATGTCCAGTGACCACATGCTGTGGTTTCGTTTTGCTTCTCAGACAGAAAATTCATTCTCTGTCTGTGTCTCTCCATACAGATACATGTATGCTTTTTTAATTCACCATATTTAACTGAGAAGTTGATAATCAATCACAGAACATCACGGTCTCCACTAACCAGCACAACCTAAGATCAAATGGATAATTCATACCCACTGCTAAAATCCGTATTGACAGGACATAAAACCAGCCTGTGATAAAACCACCAGTAGAGGACCTCCCTTCTTTCGAGCAATTGATTTTGCAAATGACAAATCACAGAAGCTAAGAGATATCTGGGATGTCTGAAAAAGCTACTGCGAATGCCTTCTGGCTCAACTATTTTTGAAGCAGTAGTGCCGTCAGAGGTGAAGGGCTCAGAGGGCGAACCCCTATTAGAAAACAGAACAACCCACATGCAGATCTGCACCTGAGGAGCTACTCTTGCTCTTCTCTCGCATCCTGGCAATCTTTATTCTTAACCAACAATGTCAAATTCGGAAAGGGGTACAAGGCCAGTGGTGGGACAATTCGTTCAAGGTTATTTTGATTCTTCACTCAGATCTGTGCTGACAAATCTGAGAGTAGAGACCTCTTGACAGTTTTCAGCACCTGACTGGCCTCTCTGGTTAGAACCTAAGGAGACTGGTCTATTTATTTCCACTGGGAATATTCTGGAACAAGTCTGCAGTCAGGTCTGGGTATCATGATTATTGAGTAGGGAAGTGGGACATGAGGATGAGGAAAGGAGGAAGTGTTTCTACCACCAAGGCGAGCGATGATGATGGGGAGGACTAAGGAATGAATATCCCTGTCTTCATCCAGACTTGGAGATGATGCCCAGGCTCTAAGCTTACAGTAGATGTGGGATGGTTGTGGGATCCTCTGGTCACGTTGGCAATGTTTCCTCTGGAGAACCCCCACAGATGTACTATCATCCATGCATATGTGGCTAACATATTGCCTGGAGGCCAGAAAGGCAAGTTCTGCAAAGAAATACAGCTTGCTTTTAAAGAAACTTCATTATACTTGGAATGAAAGACCCATGTGTGAGAAGCGAGATTTGCAAAAAATCTGGAATATATTGAGATGTGAGAGGGAGAGGTCATGGTGGTCAATCTCCTCTGCAGGCCCACGGTGCTCCCCCTACCAGGCCTCCTGTCCTGCGTGGATAGGCTTCTGTTTTGTGGCCGACCCGTCATACTCGGACCATCAGAGAAGCCACCACATTATTTAGCAATGTTCTGGCGGGGACAGGGGCCAAACTCTGCTATTTCAATGTCTAAAGACTTAAAGAACACTTGAAGACAGTTAACATCAAGCTAATTAAACTGTGGTTTTCAAGTACCATGATGCAATGAGTACCTGCAATCGTGATTACAGTAGAGGGAATCGGATGTTCTCTAGCATGAACTTTCCGGAAGACAGGTTGGCCTAGTGAAAAGGACAGGCAGAAAATCAGCAGAATGGACAGTGTTGGTTTGCTGCCAGAGCTCTGTGGAATTAGTCAGCTAAACATCACACCCAGATGCACACATCACAAGCAGTGTTAGTTTGGGGATTGAGTGGATAGAGGCCACTCCAATGGAGGCCGCAGAAGTGAGCAAATAAATGGGTCAAGTGTGCTATGAGCCAAACCAGATTATGCGAATGAACCACACACTCCTCAGGAGGGGGTGCAGCTAGGCGGAGTGTCCTTGTCCTTCAAATTACCACTTCCAGAGGCCTCATGAAACAATGGAAAGCACTCAATGTGATGAAAGGTAACCTGGTTTTGAAGCCCATTGGTGCCAACGACATAGCCTTAAGAGGCCACTCCCGAGTTCTCCCACATGTAAATGGGGATGGTAACCCCTGCTCCATCCATGTTACAGGTTTGTTTGAGGGTTGAGTAACATAGCATCTGGGACCATGATTATTTATTTCCTGAGCAGTCTGAATGGGAGAATGTTTCACACACTGGTAGCCTTTGCAAGGGTATGCCACCATCATAGTAACTGTTGGGTTACCGAGGCCTAGGGTTTTCATTAAACTTCTGGCTCAGTTGACTGCTAAATCCACCTGCTGTTGGCTTCTACCAAGAGCCACCTTCAACAGATCTGAAAATCGTGGGACTGGGAGTTGGTGCCAACTCTGTCAAATTCTTGCCATCTGAATTTGGGTAGAGCATTTCTCTTCTCTGAGACTCAGTTTCCTCGATTGTAAATGAAGCCAAAGTTGAAGGGGATTTGTTCCTCTATGCTAGGTACAAGAGTGATTACAGTGTTACAAGTTTTCATACTTTGGCTTTCTTAAAAAGCCATGTACCTTGTTAAGTCTATTATATAATGAGCATAATATAATTGGGAAGGCAACTTTTAAGGAAGTATATTGACTTTTATATATAACTCTATGGCTGTCTGTTTGGGGGAATCAGATGTGCCTCTCTTCTTTCCAAATTGAACCAGAATACTTAATTTTATTAAACAATTAATGTGGTCTAGTTTCCCCCTTCTGAAGTCCCTCTCATTTTTCATTTGACTGGAATTCACACTGATGGCATTTATGAAACCTAGCCGGGCCTTGGATTGCCAGGGGGTTAAGATGAAGGTAGGGATAAAGAGATTGAAAAGGAAGAGATGAAAGTGCTGGGGTTAGGACACTCATCAAATGGCTGTGGACTTAAATCAGAGGGCCAGGCTCTGAATCCTGAATGGGTGATTTGGGATAGATGAGTTAATTGCTTTCCACCTTCATTTCCTCCCTATAAGTGAGAACAATAAAATCTTACCCCTAAGGCTGAAGATTAAATGATATAATGAATATGAAATGCTTTACAAACTCTAATGAGCTATAACGTATAGAGGGTTATCGTGTTATACGCTGAAAAGGTCAAGGGACAATGAGATCATAGGTTCCAACAAGGGCCTTTCAATGAGGCAAGGTCTAGGAGCAACACGTAAAGATTTGCAAATTCTAGAATCAACTCTAGTACTTAATGTCCACCACTAATGAAATCACTGAAATATATTGGGCTGTGGACCAAATGACTTTTTCAATTTCCATATATCCTGCTTCAAATTTAGATTTTCACACTCAGCTGCACAAGACCACATAAAAGCTGCAGGCAAGAGTCCGAGGGCTAGATTAATTCTTCTCTATTGCCCCTGCCTCTCAAAACCGTCACTTCAAAGCCTCAAACTGACTTCAAAGAAAAGTTCTTTCGACTTAGAGCTGCTTTTCACTGTGCAGACCCAAGTTTTAAGAACCTTCCCCAGGGCATCCATGGAGAGTAGATCCCAGGCATTCTGACCTGGATTGGGAGAAGAAGGGTGATAAACAGTGAGAAAAACAGGCCAAGGCAGAAATTCCCAGGGAGCTTCTGGAACATTGTCTTGTTCTAATTGTATCAATTTCAAGTGCTGGGAAAAGGTGGTAATAATAAAAAAACTATTGTTTCAAATTGAAGCCACAAGAAAGAACTTAATGAAGTTAAGTGCATGAAATGATAGAACTCTTTGGAAGAAGGGATTCTGTTCTCTTGAAGACAAAATGTGTCTGAGCCAGGAAATGTTGGACATTAGTGGACAGATATTCTAAATATTCTAGTTATAAATATATGTGTAAATATATACATATAAAATAGATATTCTAGATATCCTATCTAGATAGGAACAATTTCTGAGAAAAGAAAACTAGGATTCTGTTATTACCTAGATACTTAAAAGGGAAGATGCTTCAAATGATATGGAAGGAAGGTCCTTGAAGCAAAATCCTGACATATTCAATAAAGAAAATAAGAAAATATCTAAATACATCAATGCATTTTAACAAGGCATTCTGTAGCCCAAGATTTTTGGTGAAGATCTCATTATCAGGCTGCATAAGGCTGAAGGTGCTGCTAGACACTATAATATTTCTACAACGGTTGGCTTTTCCTTTCTAATTACTTCAGAAGCCACGAAGGCTGCCTTCTCCAACTTCCACCTCCCTCAAATCTCACAAAGGATAGCCGACTCATTGGGTGACAGGAACAGAGTATTTCCAAGAAGACTTCGGTGAGTTCAAATGAGGGGATGAGAAAAAGAAGATAAATTTTTAAAAAATAAATGGAAATTCTTGCATTAGATTCAAAAATAGCATCTTCAGCAGCACACAGTCAGGGAGACTTGACCTGGGAGAGCTTTGGATGGTTCAGATTTTAAAAATCCTCTATGAGGACTTGTCCTGTTTAACATTTTTATCCTTTTCAATTTCTGTGTCTCTGAGAGTCTGTGGGTCGTTTCGTCATTAGATGCTGTGTCTGGAGAGAAGCAGTGGGGAGCCAAGAACCCCTGTGAAGTTGCTCGTATTTAGAAAGTTCTACTGGGGACAGAATCAAGTTGGAACCACCTGATCATGAATTTACAAGAACAGTGGTTTAATTAACCCCCAACGCCCCTACCACAGGATTGAGCAAAATTGGAATTTCGAGGAATATTTCCTTCTTTCATTGTTTTGGTTCAGCTGATTGCAGAAAAAAATAATGACAGTAGTGCTATCTACATGTTATATCGGAAATTGCCATGGTCAGTAGGATGCTCTTGGAGATCTTCAACCTGCGGTTTCAGACACATCACGCCAACCATTTGATACTTCTTTCTCTCTCTAAATCTGTCTAGATGATTCTGAAGGGGGGGATATAGTTGGGGCCAAAGGGAGGATACCGTAAGGAGACCCTTTCTTCCTTCTGTACACAAGAAAATAGCTCTAGAGTTGTGTTAGGTAATGTGATCAACACAGGCTGGATGCCAGTAGGAATGAAAGAGTTTTAAACTCTTTGAGCGGCGTTTTGGGTTTATATAGAGTCCTGTGTAATGCACTTCTAGGGGTCATGTTAATAATACTCAAACCGAAGTCCTCAAAGAGGGGCTCAGATGGGTGTCGTGGGATGTGGGGAAGGGACTGCTTTGCCCTCTGCTCACAGAGCATCATGGAGTATTAGGAGCCCGAGCTTTGTCCTGGATGTTGTTCATCCCTGTTTCCTTGAGGCCAGCAATTGTCTTATGTAAGCTGGTACCCTGCAGCATCCAGCAGAATACAGGGCACGCACGCCAGCAACACTACGTGAACATCTTCATATCGACCAGTATCAAAATGTGAACAGTTACAGGTTCTCCATACGAATTTGCTTGTACATCAACACAACACACACATTGTTAATGTGCACAATGTTAAGTGTGTAAAATCAGCAAGAGCACACCATGTGCCACAGCAAAACATTAACACATGTTACATAAAATGTGTTTTGGACTGGATTTTTCAGGGTGTTTGGGGGAAAATGAAGAACATTAGATAAAAAAATCTGTCTTACCATACAAGTATTTTCCTTCATTCAAAGCAAATAAAAATGAGAAACGATTTTTGAAAATGTAAACAACATATGGCAAAGACAGAAAACAAAAAAAATAAAGTAAAATTCGATGTCATTAGCTTTAAAAATTCATACCTGTTATTGTGAAGCCACCTAAAAAAGAAAAAAAAGAATAAATGTTACAATTTATTCAATTTACATTCTAAAGAACAAATACCAGTGACATCGGACTGCCTGGCCACCCATCCAAGATACAACAACTTGCCAAATTATATTTACAATTAAGAAAAATCTGAAAACATCCATTCATGATTTAATCACTACTCATTCTTTTAAGATTGTGGAACTTAGTGCACAGATTTAATTCTTGTGCATACCTAAGCAATCACTGGTGTTTAAAAAGATCGTACTAAACTAAAAATGGAATATTAACTATCTGACCTACACAAAAATGAGGCCAATGGCCCTAGACAACAATCTTGCCAATCAATACAAATAAAAGTCAGAAAGCTAGTGTATCACCTGACATTCATGGAAAATCACCTAGAGAAATGGAAAGGAAATGGAAGAAATGAAATGCTTACCAAGCTCATTCAATAACAGGGCTGTGAAGGAAACAGACAAAGACAACACAGAATAAGAGACCAGATGAATAATGAAAGTAAGAGGAATATCAGCAGAAAGAAATCCAGGCAGATCTGATTCCAGTGGGTAGGAAGCCACTGCTAACATGGGTGCTTCCCAGGGAAATATGGCATTGGGAATATTTTCCAATAAACAATCCCAACACTAATTTTTTGCAAATGTGTGTGACTGATTATATATGGATACAATTCCCCTTATCTGTTATTTCTTGACATTTAATAAAACATTTCTACTATATATACTTACATAATATAAATATATCTAGTTTGCCAAGTAAAGTAGAAACGTTTTATGAAGTTAATCTTAACTTCATTTGAGTGAGTCTTCCTCAGTAAATATTGCCCAGGCGTTACTGAATTCACTGAATTCCACTGAATTCATGGAAGTCTTAAATGATGCAGAATCTCAGGTGTTATACCTTTCGTTCAATGAAAACAGATAAAACATCTTAGGAAATTCCATTTTAGCTGCCCTGCCTGAAGAAGACTTTGGTCCAAAGGAAAGCTCTCCCTGCAGGTTCTATTTGCATGGTATTTCTCAGCCATCAAAGGAATGTTTATGTTTTTTTAATCTTCAAAACTTGAGTGCCAGGAATTAGCATTTATTCGTGTGTCCTTCTCTATGACTTCTGTGTGTTATAATTGGACAATCACGATACTTCTCGTGGACACATAATTCCATGGAAACTGACAAGGCAGGTGGTGGGGAGGGGGCATTGTATCCATAATTTGTCTTCCAGGTTATGTGCTTTAAACCCAGATTATACCATAGCACTTTGTTTTGGTGAAAGCTCCCTAGTTAAACATATTATATAAATTTCTTTAGGAGCAGAGGGGAATGCTACAATTATGTTTTCAGTCCCATTTTGCTGCTAACGGTTAATGGTATTAGAGGATACCTTCTAAAACAAGTCAGTAATTTTATTTATAGTGACAAGAATCCACTTGGAGGGTGTGAAACCAGAAAGTGCTATCAAGGAATTTTAATTTGCTTTTACATGAGGGCATATTTTACTAAAGCGACAATTCGAAGAGCTATATCCAAGATGCTCTTCCTTTAGATAAAAGAAGTGTTTTGGAGGAATACATTTAGAAGTAAGTGCTTTTTTCCTGTATGCTAATGAGGCATTTTTGATCCCATCTTTGTAAGAAATCAGCTCAGTTTTCTAGAGGCTTTTTCTTCTGCCTACTGCTTATGAAGTGTATTAAATAGGCCACATTAAAATGGGTCCCCAGTGCTCCATTCTCTATCATTCCAAATGGCTCCTGTTACCATTTGGGACATGACTAGGTTAGGGACATACACTTCTTTTTCTTTCCTTTTTCTGATGGACTCAAGTCAGTGAGTTCTTAAAATGTGAGATTAAATTCCCCCAAATGTTGGGTCTATATAGGAATTAGTCCTATATATTTGATATTTTTCCTTATGTGTAAAAGTATAAATTTCTTACAAAGGGGTCCATCTGATCATCTTCCATGCTAGTCATCAATTGTTTGGTTGCAATGAGTAAGAGCTATTAATGTGTAGTAAGCTCATTTTACATGTATAATTACATAATCCCTTTAAAATGGCCATTATTAGAGGATAATTGCAGGAAGCCCTTGTAATAATTCAGAATAAAAAATTATCTTTAAGGGCGGTATAAAATTCCTGTCCTTCCTTATCAAAAGTAGGCCATAGAAAATAGAAATAAAATCAAAGAGGACAAAGAAACTGGCTTCTTTGTTCAAATATTTTCCTAAAAATATGCTAGTACAAAACAACTAAAATAAACCTAGCTATGAGGATACTGCTGTTTATTTCTTTTCTTTTTTACTACACGTTAGAAATTTGTCGATTCTATAAGCATCAAAACATTTCCGAGCATAAAGCTGGCTAGGCCGTAAGCAAGGGCTAAATTCCTTCTGAAGGACCATATCCTTTCTACTAAAGGAAATTTGTATGACTATAGTTTCTTACATCTGGTCCCTTTTAAATGTCATATTTGATGATATAAAAAAACCTCAGGCCAAAATGGATGCTAGAATGTAGATAACACTACTCTTCAAAGACCTTTGTTCTTATTAAATATGTATTTTTTGAAAACTGGGTTGTCTAAAGAAGCCTAATTACTGAATTCTTCTGAAAGTTCCTACTAGTTGCCATTAGACTCATCTGTCAGTACTAATAGGTATTAAGTTGTCTTTATCATGAACGTTCAAGGGGAGGTTTAGCAGTAGGAAGTACATTTTAGAATGATCCCTGAGTAGTAAAGACCTGAACCCAGAAATCATGCTTCGATCATCACTTCTGAATTACAGAAATCTCTTCTAGTATTTCTTCAGTCCGCTCTCAAAGTCAGTGGACATTTCCCAAAGAGAATGGGCATTATTTGGTGCATTTGTGAATTCGGGAAGGGAGATGGAACTGCTCGAGCCTCAAAGGAAATGAAGGATAGTACTTGGAGCCGAGGAAGAGGAGAGAGTTAAGTGTGAGAGTAGGAGACACGGAGAGAGAAGAGTACAATTTCTCGCTGGTATGTCTTTGTATACTCTCACACCTTTCATTCCTCTTCTTATCCATTTTGGTTCCTCAAGCACAAGGGAGAAACTGCACTCTTTCTCATATTCCTCACGGTCAAATATTCTAATGGTAATGATCTTCCTGTGGGAACACAAGACAAAGGCAAAACAAATGGTTGGAGTCACACGCTCATGCTAGGTGTTCACCAAGCTGCATGTTACCGTGATGTTATGGAAGGGAGAACCGGCAACACATGCACCTCGCGAGTATGTAACAGGGCACGGCAGCTACTCTCGGCGGAGCCCCGGGGCGTGGTCTCCTCGTGGGCCACTGCCACAAATGCTTCCTGCTTCCGGGAGGCGGCAGGAAGGACCCCGCCGTGGGAAGAGCCGTCAGAGCGTGCGCTTCATTTTGGCACGGCCGCCATCAGTACCGCCCTTCGCGGAAATGGAGGCCGGAGGGGCCGCCCCGAGAATTCGTCTCTCAGACCTGCCATGCGCAAGAGGGGCCAGAATTTGGCGGGTGGAGCTCCAGGCCGGGCCCGCTGCGGCCCCGGGGGAGATGTATGCCCTGTTACATAGGTGGAGGGATGTGTGTGTGGTGAGCCACGTCTGAAGAGTGCAGGCATCCAGGGGCGGCACAGGCCAGCAGAAGCTGTTGGGCTCAGCCCTGGAGCAGCTCCCCCACCTTTCTTCTCACTCATCTCCACCAGGCGGGGCTCTCCAATCTCAAGGAAGAAGGTCTTGTTTTTCTCATACTCCTCATCATCAATTACCTTGACTGATATTGTTTTGCTGAAACAGAGAAGAATAGAAATTGACAAACAAGGGGAAGAGGAAAGAGAAGAGAAGGAACATAGAGAAGAGGAAAGCCAGGTTAACGAGCTGCACTTCCAGACCAACGGCAACTGAGAAACTTCTGTACTGTGACTGTTCTTCCAGGAGGGATGGTCCCGAAAGATTGGAGAGGTCACCCAGTGCACGGCTCCCCTGCCCAAGGCCGTGGGATGATTTTAGGCACTCGGGACCCCTAGGTTTATCATCACCAGGAGAAGGAAAAGCAGAAGAACACAGATCACAATAATAAGAAAAGAAAAATATATTTATTTAGTAAATGCCTTAACCGTAGGATTGTCTGAGGCATGCCCTGGAATTCACTCATTTAGAACAAATCAGTAAATCACATCAAAATATCAACAGAGGTTATCTGTGAGTGATAGGCTGATGGGTTCTTTTGGGGGGGCCTTCGTTCTGCTTTACTCTATTTCCAAACATAATATTTTTGTAATAAACTGTTATTAAAGTAATAAATGTATAAGACCGTCACAAAATAAAATCAAACTCTTTTATCTTACCCCACCCAATGTCCTAGAACCAAACTCTTATTCAGGCTAGTCAGATTTTCCACCTAGATCACAGGGGAAGATGTTCATGTTTTATTTGTCTTTCTAAGGATGAAAGCTGAGGCTTCACAATAGCTGTTTCGAAAGGTGGGGGATGGGAGTCATGATGCTACAGTGATTCTCATCCCTCCAAAGGTGAGTTTCAACTTTGACAAAATATACTATTTATACCACTTTCGAACTCTGCCCATACCCCAAGGCATTCAGTTAAGAATTTTTCCCGTAATCCATCCATTAGCACTTCTAGCCTTAGGGTCCTCTGGTTGTGAGTGACTGGCAGACTGTAGGACAAATGCAAATATTATGCAAATCTCAATTTCCCGAAGCCTGATGACTGAAAATATATCTAATGTTACTTTCGAATTAATAAGGGCTTAATCACTTCTGGTATTACCACTTATTCAGAGCCCCCTAAACACTTGTTTGTCCTTAAAAAATTTTTTTTTCCAGTAACACGGGCCAAGAACATTTCTGACTAAAGTTTTTGAAACAATGAGTTTACACAGATGCATAGTTTTAAAGTCACGAACATTATTTAGCTTTGGTGGAATTTTCTAGGTCTTCTGGAAGGAAATTACTTTGTAACTTTTTTTTTTTTTTTAAGAGAGGGAGAGATGGGTGGGAAGGGGTAGAGGGGGAGGAAGAGAAGATCTTACGTGGGCTCTACCCTGAGATCATGACCTGTGCCAAAATCCAGAGTTGGACACTTTAACTCACTGAGCCATCCAGGTGCCCCCCCTTTTTAAATTATTGATCAAAGCCACCAAGTTTTATTTATATCCACATATGCCAAAGATCTCAGTCTTCTTGCCTAGTATGAAAGAGAAGAAAGGTAGAAGTTGCTTTTAATTCTCTGAATTTTCTGACCCTTAATGCTAAATGCTTTGGTCTTGCTTTCTTGGGTTAACATTGTGGAACTGAGATCAAATGATTGCTTCTGATCCTTTGGAGCCCATAACCAGCTCTCCACTCCTCAGCTTATGAACTTCCCCACATGATGCTCATGTCCAATTTCTCATTACAAAGGAGTTGGGGCTCATGACAGTGCCTTTTCTATTCTATCTCAGCTGTGTCCTCAAAGACTGAAATACTAAGGCCAGATGAGCAGCTGTAAATGACCAAAGCAATAATCATTTTTTCAGAGTAGTTAGATATTTACAAACTTCCAACAGTGTGACAAAGTCCAACTAGATGTACACAGTGAACAGTTCCTGTCTAACTTCTGGAACTATTCTCTGGAATGACCTATTTACTTTGTGTGTGTGTGTGTGTGTGTGTGTGTGTGTGTGTGTGTGCATGCACGCGTGTGTATAAATATACATATCAATCAGCCTACCCTGACTACACTAGGATGTCTGATCATTCCCCAATCTCCAAAAGTTATAATTATTAGAGAAAGCACAAGAAGATGTAAGAAATGATGATACATGCGCTCTTCATTTCAGAACTGAATTTGATGTTATAAGTGAAATCAAATTTATTCTACAAAAACCTGCCAAATGATTGTCCTCTTTGTCATCAAACTTCTGCATTTTGACTATTAATGTCCATCTTCCTGCCTTATAACCATAAACTACAGTTGTGCAGCTCTACTAAAGCAATCAGCCATAAGACCGAGCACGGGAAAGCGTTAATGGGCATTAGGAGGTCCATGCTACCATCTCCTGGACCTCATGGCCCAACATTCGTTATCACTTCATGATTGGGTTCACATGGTGGCTGCCATTTTGCAATGCTCTTGCTTGTATTACCTAAAAACATTTGGCTTCTCTTTATCCATCTTGTACTCTCAAACCATACTACATCTCATCACATGTTTTATTAGATTTCAGAAACAGAGTACAGTAGAGATGGTTGGTGTAGCCTGGCTAATAGGGTGAGCCTTTGTTTAGAAAAAGCTTCCAGTTTTATCCCCAAAGAGCAATATGACCATTCACTCAGAAATAAATAGAAGCAACCAAATAACATTTTCTTATTCTTGGCAAATTTAATTCTCTATTGTCCTAACAGCTTTATTTTCTATACTCGGAGTAGCTGATGAGTGTGATACATATGAAGCCCCACGCAGTTTGTTTGTGTAATAAAATAAGCACTGAAAATTTATCTTTAGGTTACCACTATTTACTAAGATCATAGTCCTTAGAAAATGTTTCAGTATTTGATAAAGGTGACACTGGAAAATCAAAGAAGAAAAAGAAAGCAGTAGCTCTGTAGGTGTCTGACCAAGACACCTAAAATAGGTGGGATTTGCATAATGGCATATTTCAAAATCATTAATAATACCATCAGTAATGTCCCTGACTGGATGAGCCATTAAATTAAAAATTGATTTTGGTGCTCTTGTATAGCAAAACAATTACTAGAAAGCTTGCTTATTAAAGGACATTTCAGTCCATTTAAAGAGGCAGGACGAAGTCAATCCTTATGAATTAGACCTCTGAATCAAGAGAGGTAAAAATCAGAAGGGATTGCTAATGTTCACCTTTTGCTTCCTCCCCCAGCAAAGGTAGCAAAGGTGAAATTAACCAATGTCATTTTTTTTTAAAGATTTTATTTATTTATTTGATACAGAGAGAGAGATTACAAGTAGGCTGAGAGGCAGGCAGAGAGACAGGGAGAGGAGGAAGCAGGCTCTCTGCTGAGCAGAGAGCCCGATGCGGGCCTCGATCCCAGGATGCTGAGATCATGACCTGAGCCGAAAGCAGAGGCTTTAACCCACTGAGCCACCCAGGCGCCCAACCAATGTCATTTTTAAAGGAATGGATCCTTTGACTGTCCCTTGCTCACCTCCCAGAGCCTCATGCCACTTCTCCATCATGTGGGCAGTTACAGGAGATGGGGTGCATTTGGTGAGGATTCCAAGTATACTAGATTGATAATCGGCAGAAGCACACCTCTGTTCCTCACAATTCTGCAGTGGATATAGAATCTCAAGGACTGAAGGGGCCTTCAAAGCCCTCTCATTTGCACCCTCTCCCCCCACCCCCCTGCCCCATTGCCACACCAATCCCATAGTCACAGAGCTTTTGCTCTGTCACAAGGACTCCCTCCCCCTGTGAACATAGATTGATGTTGGCTGTTCCTCTGTTCTCTTTACCAAGGGGATGCAGTCAAGTTTTCTTTCTTTAGATTGACAGGTTAAACCAAACAAGACCGGAATGGTCAGGTAGACACAGCCTTTCATCCAATGACTACTCTTGCACCCTTATTGCCCCAATAAGGAACAAACAGAAAAACTGATGTCATGCAATTTTCAACTACCGTAATTATGAAGAAGGTAATGAGAGCTTTTCACTTGATTTTTTTTACACATCTCTCTAAAGTTGAATAGATTACTATAAAAATGATCTTTTCTAGAAACTAGCAAAACAGTTACAAATCTAATGATAATACTAAATAATTTTTCAGTGTGGCTAAAGTTTTATGGAAATTCATCTTGGTTCCAATTCTAGGGGGGGAAAAGGATTTGATTAAGAAAGATCAGTTTATTGAGTAGAAAAATGCAGGTCATTCCTTTTGATTTTTTTTTTTTTTTGGCAGTGCTTTTCCTTTGGTAATACTAAACCAACATCCATACTTGACTTCTCGGTCTCTCTCTTATCTGATAGGTCTCAAAAGACCTGAACGTCTCCCAACATTCTACCAAGGAGTTTGTAGGTCTGATGGTGACTCAGGCAGACCATGTGAAAGAAAAGAAGGAGGTGGCTTTATTAGTGGAGGTGAAAAAAAAATCTTTAAAATATATTCTGACCTCTCCTCAGTAAGCCAAAGTAATCTGGGCCTCTTTTTCTATTTCAGCCTTGATTTGCCCTTCTGTGGTTTCCTCTTCTCAAGACTTCCCTCGATGTTAGGAGAAGTGAGAAAAGATGAGTTTGAAAAGAGAAGAGACTCTCCTTTTAAATCCCCCATGCAAAAGATTTTAGTGAGGATTTCACATAGTTAGATACGGTAATGACTGTTTTAAAAATTATTATTAAAAGAATTAAACTCTCGGGCACCTGGGTGGCTCAGTGGGTTAAAGCCGCTGCCTTCAGCTCAGGTCATGATCTCAGGGTCCTGGGATCGAGGCCCACATCGGGCTCTCTGCTCAGCAGGGAGCCTGCTTCCTCCTCTCTCCTCTCTCTTTGCCTGCCTCTCTGCATACTTGTAATCTCTCTCTCTGTGTCAAATGAATAAATAAAATCTTTAAAAAAATATTAAACTCTCTTTAGGCATACTGAGAGGTCAATGGACCTATGAGCACTTTACATTTCTTAATTCACCTGTCCTCGTAACGGCCCTAGAAGGAACTTCTACTACTTACCATTCACAGAGGAAACAATGACTCAGAGAAGTTAAATAACTCCCAAGGTCACAAAGGGAGACTCCTATAACCGGCTCCAAAGACCAATACCTTCAATTATATGACCCACAAAGTTCCTTACTCATTCAGTTGTGTAGTATTTTTATGACCACTTTAAAGGATCTAGATCATTATTTTAAATTAATATAAAGGTTTATTGTTTTATCTTTATGGTAATAAGGACTGCCTAGTTTAGCAATGATAGAATTTCAACTCTACTTTTAAAAGGAGAGGAACACATCTATTTTATGATGACTGTCCTAAAAAGTTGAATCCTTGAGGAGATAGAGGTCCTAGAAGTAATTGAAAAGTGCCATGAATATGTAGGGACTTGGCAATTCTCAGAACTTTTAGCCACCAACCAATAGCTTCAGCCTCATGGGGAGGTGGGGGTGGGTGCTTGTTAGAACTGCAGAACCTCAGTGTCCACCCGAGACCCACCAAATCAGATCTATGTATTAACAAGATACCCAGATGATGCTATGCATGTGAATGTTTGAGAAGCAAGGATCTAGAGAGGACAATGTGTTCTTTTATTAAGTCAGAGAATGAATTAAGAGGCTGGTAAAAGCTGGGCTTGTGTTTGGGACTGTCTTCCCATTAGAATCACATCTGGATCTTGGCAAACTTGAGTGTAGGGTAGGACCCCTCAAAACCAGTGACCTCAAGATCTCTGGTTGTGGGGCCCCGACATGCATATAGTTTTTAAATGTTTTTTGGGTGGTTCCAGTATGCAGCAGGGGATGACAGCTGGCTAGTGGGGGGCAAGACTATATGCCTGGTGTTTCAAAGAATGTGTTAAATAAAGAATAGATAGAATTGTGAGAAAGAGTCAAAACTAAATTTCAGGTCTAATTAGCAACCTAGACTGAAACATGGGAGAACCATTTTGCTTTGTTCTTCACCAGTGTTCTTTTCTGGATTACATAGTGTATTTAAAACTTTGTTTTCTCCACTAAGGAAAGGCTGGTCTCCCCAGACCACCTTAATAGTATAGGTGAGAAAACACTTTTAGCATTCAGGCAGCAAATTTACACTCACACAGAATGATTTCCTTCCCCACAAAGTGATAGGAAGTCTGGTGATAGGCTTTTACACAATGGAAGTTCTATTTGGAGAGTAGAAAAACTAAGGATTTCTATTGCCACAGAAGACAGTAATGCCCCATCCTGCCACTCTCAGAGAGCTTCTGAGCCATGTCAGTGAAAGGCCACATTTATGGAATAGAAACTTTCCCCATTAGGGCCACCACACTTAGACTCAAGAAAGAAATGACCCAGGATTGATCACACATGAAGGCAAAAGATCTGGCAACTTCTCCGACCACAGAGTGATGTCATCAGGTGAGGCAAATTTGAAATTTCACCCCAGTACACTAGTACACCTGATGTCAAAATAGGATAAACTCCTATTACTCAAAAAAACAAACCAACTTAAAAATGGGCTAAGGACCTGAATAGATGCTTCTCCAAAGAAGATCAACAAATGGTTAATATGTATGTGAACAGATGCTCAACATCATTAGTTATAGGGGAAATGTAAATGGAAACCACAATGAGATACCAATTCAAACCTTCTAAGATGACTAGAATCAAAAAGATAATAACAAGTGTTGTAGGGAACACAGAGGGATTAGAACTCTCTTACACTACTGGTAGGAATGTAAAATGTTGCAGCTACTTTGGAAAAACCTCGCAGTTCCTCAGAAATTTAAAGATAGAGTGATCTCATGAGAGTGATCTCATGACCCAGCAATTCCACTTCTAGGTATATCAAAGGTTTAAAAACATAGGTCCACATAAAAACTTGTAAGAATATTCATAGCAGCCTTATTCATGAGAACCCCAAAGTGGAAACAATCTAAATATCCATCAACTAATGAATGAATAAATATAATATGGTCTATCTACACAATGGAATATTATTCAACAATAAAAAGATATGAAATTTTGACACACACTACTGAAGGACAGCAGAACATGCCACCCCAGAATATACCACTTTGGTATAATGATAATTTGGAGCTATAGAAACTTGAAAAACAGCAGATGCAGGGAGAGCATTTCTCTGAACTCCCCTATCTGCCTAAAGACCAACACTCCAAAATGAACTCAATCATCATGGTTCCCCTCCCTGAGAATGACATCAGCCATTATTACAGGAGAGGAGACTAGAAGTAGAGGCCACATCCTGACAAACTTTGTCACAGACTGCCATACTTCCCATCTGTTCCTCTAAGGATCTTTTGATCTTTCCCACAAATCATCTACTTTCCCCTAAGAGGCCTTCATCCCCTACCCCACTCCCTACTAAGGTGGTATTTAAGCCCACATTTCAGGTACCTTAGAGAGTGACTAATTTTTCCCTGGGTGTCTCTCATGTATGCATGAGGTGTACATGCTAATAAATTTGAATTTTTTTCCTCGTTTATCTGTCTTTTATTACATGGTCTCAGCTATGAACTCTAAAAGGTAGAGGGAAAGTTATTTTTCCTCCCCTACACTACAACACAGATGAATCTTGAAAACCTTACACTGAACGGAAGAAGCCAGATACGAAAGTTCTCATATAATTCCATTTATACGAAAAGTCTGGAATAGCCAAATCCATAGAGACAGAATGTAGCTTAGTGATTGCCTAAGCCTGAGGGTTGGGGAGTAAATGGGTGGTGACGATCAGTGGGTATGGGTTTTCCTTTGGGGGTGATGAAAATGTTCTACAGTTGATTGTAGCAATGGTTACACAATTCCGAAAACACACTAAAACTCACTGAGTCACATATTTTAATTAAGTAAATCTATGATATGTGAATTGTATCTTAACAAAATTTTTATTTAAAAAAAAAAAAAAAGCAAGCTTCAGCATAAATTCCAGTCCTTAGAAAGGACTGTTTCTTAGGTGAGAAAACGTGATGAGAACATTTTAGGTTTTTCGGTATGGAGTTACAAAGTTTGCCAGCCCTGCCAAACAGAAAACCAGAGGGCCACATGCCCCAGACAGAGAGAGAGCCACGGGCCCCAAAGCTAAGTGCCACTGCTCAGCCCGTCAGCTCCGCTGGCCTCCGTCGGTCCCTTGCCCCAGGTTCCCCACAGAATCCGTTCCTCAGGATCGAGGACTACTGATGTCGTACTTGAACTTGATCCGCATTTCTGGTGGCTCTGACCTCAGGCCTGGCTTCCTGGGCTGGTTTCTTTTCCCCAAAGTACAGAGTGTTACGGAAATGTCAGAAGTGGCATTTCCTTCATGGCGTCTATTTAAAAAGAAAAGGAGAGGACCGCAATCCTCGGTCATGCTGCTGGCCCTCTCAGAGTCCCCAGCTGCGTTCGCATCACCTTGGGCATTATCCAGCACCCTCACTGGCATTGATTTCTCTCAGCCTACAAGGAAAGATGGGCTTGTTGTGGATTACCTTTGCATCCCTTGGTTTACGTTCCTGGCCCATTTTCAGCTTTTTTTTTTTTTTTTCCTTTTCTTCAAAAATTGGTTTGATGAGTGACTTGGGGATTTGGAGTTAGGGAAAGAAAGGGGCAGTCAGAGAAGACCCAGGCATGTATTCTCATTTTCCACAAGTGATCTAAATCAACTCTCCTGTCCAATGAACATTCCAAATAGGATAAAACAGGCTGCTATTCATATTATTTCTAATAACATTCCCCCATCATTTTTAGCTTAGGAGAAACTTGGGGCATGGACTCACTTGGGAATTTGCTCAAGGTCCCATGTTAAGATGGTTCATAGAGAAGGGACCAGGCCATGACTCAACTCTTGTGTCCTTTGATAACATGTTGGGAGCATCAGACCAGGATGCAGGTTAACCAAGTTCCTCTCTTGGTTTTGCCACTTTCTAGTTGAGGTTTTTGGACCAGTCCCAGCATCTTTCCAAACATCAGCATTATTGTCTATCAGATGGGGATAATACAACTCACTTCACAGTGACTGTGATGATCAAATCACAGGTGTCATCATTCATCAGCTGTAATGATACAACTTCACAGGTTGTTGCCAAGATCAAATAATTCAATGCATGCCAAATAATTTTGCAAAGGACTATACGATGTTAGAAACAGTTTTTATTATTAATTGAAAAGGAGTGGTTTATTCTGTAGTTCTTACTTGCCTGTTCACCCAGTCACCAAAAGGGGCAGTTGGCAGTGGGGGTCAGGAAATATTTGAAGGAGTGATGGGTCATACGCTCCAGTTCACTTTCATATGCAGCCGGGGATCACATCCCATATAATGGGCTACTCAAGTACAGGACCCTAAATTCAGAGAAGCAAGAGGCACAAGGGCTACTGTTCAGCTTCTCAGGCCCAGCTCTGCTAGGTCCCGCTTGACCACATCAGCTTGTTACACAGAAGGGACTGAAATCCTGCTTTTCCTGGAGCTCCTGCTATGAAGGAGAGCCTGATGAACAGGGGTAGTACAATTCTGTAATTTAAATAGACTCTGAGGTTGAGAGTTGCTAGAGTAGCTAAACCAAAGTAATTCTCCAGAAGGCCTTGTCATCCGTGCACTGAGCTCTACATTATCAAGTGGTAATTGAAACGATTGCTTCAAGCAAGGCAAGAGGCAGGGACAGCTAAAAATCCTGCTGTTCTCTGGGGATACCAGGAGAATGCTACAGAGCACTGGAGTGGGGCTTTTCCAATAGAACCTTGCTCTATTTTCTTTTCTTCCGCTTAGTTTTGTAACTGAAAGGCCAATTTATTTTTTTCCAAATGCAAAATGGGAACCAATGTAATTCACTTTTGGTCTCTCTCCCTTTAGCACTGTCAGCTTTAGTCTCAGAAGAAAAACCTATGAGCTACTTTTCTGTTCCTAGAAGACGTGCCGGTTGACCACTTGAAAGAGACACTGCGGGGATCCTAGAGTTATTGTGCCAATAAAGAATATGCTAACAATTCTAGTATCCCCCATGGTTCTAGTCTATTATGGCAGGCTAGTGTGAAAACTACATGAGTAGAGTATTTAAGAGAAAATGATACGAATGTGTTAAAAAGTGGCCATCATTTTATGATATGTAAAATCTACACCTAACTATTGCCCCACTTTTCTGGAGTCAATAACTGCAGTCTTAAGGAGGGTAGAGTCATAAAGATCCTGGGCTTGTTACTTAAGTGTGCATGCTGAGACAACTTGTCGACCTAGGGAGAAATAAAGTGCATCAAGCATCAGACCTCATGCTGAATACAGATCTTGGACTAGATTTTTGAAAACTGTTTGATAATATTGGCATTGTGCCAGTTCCATGAGAGAAAGACTTTTAACCAAACGGTGGAGGGTTCTCATCATCTTGAAACTGCTTTCTTAACTTGTCAGCACTACCCTATCGTCTCTAACCTGAGATCTTTGCTGTCCACCTTAAAGGGAATGAGAAAGGTCAAATTCTCTAAAAAACGTTGTTTTGACAAATCCCTCAAAGGTGAGGATAAACGTTGACTATTTTGTGGATCAAGGATCTTTTTTTTAAACTGAACACAAACGTCTTTGGTTCAGTTTTAGAAGCTTCTATGAAGTCCTCAATTTGCCACTGCCCCTTTATAAGAACTTGGAATTCAGTGGAATTGATGCTATTGAATTGCAAAGAAGCTTTTGGTTTCCCATCTTTCCAAAAGCTCTCTTCATATTGGGCATTTTAAACATTCCTGGGTTTTACTGAACTCTCTCCAGAGACTATTTCTGCATTTGGACCTTCCTCCTTTGTCAAGATTCTTTGTTCAAAGTGGAGTACCCCTGGAAGACGGTGGAAAAATTTCACTCCTAGAATGTTATAGAACAGCAGATAGTGTATGCCGAAAGCATCTCTATCTGAGAGAGGCCAGCTTTAAAAATAGAACACCAAGAAATAAAGCCAGGCTTTCTTCAGTTTTTTTAATTCACATTCTCTCTTTTCCTTTTTGCCCTTCCTTTCTCGATGGCCACGAAATATTCAATGACAAATCAGTCTCTCTCCGCATGCATTCATATAAAATATTCAAAAAGACAAGATGCCGCATATTCTTCTTGAACAGAGCCAAACGAAATCAATGATTAGCGAATTGTTGCTGATTTTTATATTCCACATTTCTGATCCATGTCTAACATTTTATTGCTATTTTACATTGGATTAAGGAATCAAATCCTTACGTGTTCATACAATATATTCTATAACTATGTTTTGATTTTAGTTTTGCGCTTCACAATGGGGGCTTATGGTTTACAAAAAATCAAAAACAGCAAATAATGATATTTATTGACTACCTACTCAGTGGGGTGTAATGTTAGGAACACAGATTGGGCTCAAGTTTGTTTATACTGAAGATGTCATGTAAGAAGCTCTCCAGAAAGCCTATTAAACTATTTCAATGTTCATTTTTTTCCAAAAATAACATAATTATTAAAGGGAATCAGGACTCTGTGACCCTGTCTATGGCTCTGAGTCATTGTCATTCCACAATATGGGTAGAGAAAATGACCTCCCAAGATGCTTTCTCAAGAAAGGGAATCAGGTTGCAAAATTCTCCCTTTGCCATTTACTAGTTGCACCTGTATGAATTACGTATTCTTTCCAAGGCTCAAGCTCCTGCTCTGTAAAGTGGTTAAAATTGATGGTGTTTATCTCATCTGATTGCTGCAAACAGTAATTGTGATAATACGTACAAAATGCTTAACACAGAGGTTGGCATATATTAAGCACTAAATGAATATTAGCTATTTCTATTATGACCACGATCAATATTGTGTCTAGTTAAGAACTGGGACTTTTGGGAAGAAATTGCCTATATCTCTTGCAAGTGGCTTAATCTACGTGTTGTTTTTCTCCTCTATAAAAACGGAATAATTAGATCTGTATTATAAGGTTGTTGAGAGGATTAGAAAGGAAAACAGAATAGTAAGCAATCGATAAGTGATGGTTATCAAAATTATCATCATGGACAGCAAGATGAACTAAAGTATTTCAGTGAGGCTTAGTTACTGACATGAAGCAGTAAGTTAGTAGAAATCGATAATACAGTCCTTTTAAAAAAAATTAAATTTGTAGTGTCTGTCTTTGGCTTTTGTTTTCCCCAATAATCTAGGGGGAAGAAAAAAACCAGCTTGATTCTGAACAGAATTCTGTCCTTGTTCATGTGAAATATCACCAAGCCTGTATTTCAAGTTCGTTTTTCACTAAATACAGCTAAAATAACCTGAGTTGCTTTCAGATAATTTGTGTCATTTCTCTTAAACTGTTTTTCCTGCTTATTAAAATAATCCTTGCTCACTGTTGAGAATTTGAGAAACGCAGAAATTAAAAATATTAAAATCACCCATAAGGTTACCACTAGAGATCATTATTTAGCATTGAAAAATGTTTGCTTTTCGCTTTTAAAATACACAACTACAGACTTTGGACTATGTTGCTTTTGTGTATGTGTAAATAGAATTCGGTGTCAAGCAATTTTTCACCTATTGCATTTTGAACATTTCCTGGGGCACAATTTTTTTTAAACCTTTCCTTTAGAATGCCACAATTTATTCCCTGCAATGTTTTTACAATAATGGAATTAACTCTTTGTGAATGGATTGTGAGTCATTGTTTTTCTCTTTGCTGTCCCTATCCATCTAGACTGATCTCTATTTTATAGAAAATAAATAAAACGAGCCAAAATATTATGAGCTTTTGATGCTTTCTTGTGGATACACTACTTGGGATTAGTTTTGTTAGAGGCGAATAGTTATTTTCCCTATAATCTTCCTTACGTGTGTGGGTCCCACTCTGGACTCCTCCTCTAGGTCATAACCTTCTTCAGTTCCGTCTTCTGTTGGCCTTTTTTTGAATTTCTTGTCTGAATTCTGTCCCATAGAAAATTTGTACATCCATTTTTAAACAGGGAAATTCTCTTCTCACTCATTACTAACCGTCTGGCTAAATCTGCTGGAAAATTTTTTCAGGAATCATCTGCCAATGTTGTTTCCCTAGAAGGCCATTCTGGCTACCTCACTAAGCTCCTCTTCGTTCCGTAGCAAATAATTCTTCATGCTAAATCACTCGCAAGTACCCACGCTCATGCCCTTCTCCTAATCACCCACTCCCGTTTGTCATCAAAATAGCATTAGTCATTTTCTACTCAAATTCAGCCCTTGACTTCACAAACACCCCACCCTCCAGTCTAGAAGCAGTTTTCTGATCCTTGATCACAGAAATCTCCCTCTTCACCTCTCATGATACAGGTGAGCCAACAGACTCACTGACATTGGCCAACACCTCAAAACTAGATAGCAGAATCAGGATTAAAATTCATCACCAGACTTTCAGTCCACATCTGGTATTTGTTTATTCTGTTACTATCCTAGTGTTTTTCTTCTCTGGTTGCTGCTGGAATCCAATTCACCCCTCTAGAGAAAACCTTTCCTTCCCTCCTCTCTTTTTAAGGAAGTTAAAGCTGATGCTGATAACAGAAGGAAATGCATGATTTTCTTTGTTAACTTCCTGCGTTTTTTTATCATTGTCTGTCATGCCGGTGACAGCTTTATAAAGTACATGGCCCACACATTGGAAACATGGACTTCTTTTAGTAAGGAGGGCTGTGTATTACCGTGACCTGGTGAGTCTCTGACATGAAGACAGTTTGCAACACCCACAGAAACACTAAGTGAAGAAGAAATCAAAACCAACCCATGGTCTTAATTGTATCTCAAGTCTTCTGGGCCTCATGGATAGCAGTTGTCCATCTCGGCCTTTTTCTCTGTTTCCTTCCTTCTTCCGCCAGAGTCACGGTGATCTCCTAGTAGCCACTAGATACGGAACCTGAAGATCCCTTTGTACCAAGATGAGAATGCCCAATAATTATGTGTAATTCTTTTCCACTTGAAGAAGATAGTTCAGTTTTAAAGGAACCCATTTTCTTTAAATCAAAGAGAGTAACTATGGAAGGCATTGGCTTTGCAGTGAACTGGTGAGCTGTAAATGCTCTAAATAGTCTGCCTCTGTGTGGTGAAATCCTTTCTCGGTGTCTAATCCAACCAGGCAAAAATTAAAAGTGATATAAACTATGAATCAAAAATTATTACCAGCAAAATAACAAGGGCCTCAGTATGCCCCCTGCTTTGTGCTGCTGCTTTCCACTCTGTGCAAAACACAATGATTCACTGGCTGTGGACTCTCGCTGAACTTTTCGGTGTAGCGCTTATTTGGATGTTTAAATGTCTTTCAGGTATTCCACTTGGCTCAGAACTGCTCCACACGGTTATCATTTTGGAGCTCATATTCTTAGCAGAAGGGACCTAAGGCACTTTATAGGTAATCATCACAAGAGAAAATCAGCAAGAAGACAATTTAGCCTCCCATTGATGCCAGCAATTTAAAGCTTAAAATCAAAATTAACCAAAAGCAGAATAGAGTTTATTGGTTTTGAACTGAAAATGTGTTTTTTCCCTTTTATGCTTTTTGTTTGTAATGGAAGTTTTCCCCAGTTAGACTTTCCAGAACCAGAACAGGTTTACAGAATGCAAATAATGCCATTGTTTAACAAAATTGAATAGCTAGACCAAAACACAGTGAGAAAGTACTTGGTGAGCAATTCTTGGATTAATTACAGGGCTTCTGATGAGACACATTTAAAAATGCACATTGATTTTAGGAGGAAAACTATAAGTAGGCTTTTACTTTTTTTTTTCATTTTTTATTTTGTGATGGATTGTATGTGGCTCACGGTTAGTGCTCAAAAAGCAAATCCTAACCATTATTTCACCTTTTGACCCAGGTGTAATCTTCTTACAGGGAAAGGTTATTGTTGTTTTGATTTGTGCTATTTGACAAATTCTCCAGAAAGTCTGCACTTTCGTTTAGAGAATCTGGTAGGTGGAAGGACATATGATCTCTAGACTGGCACCAACAGCATTGACAGCTACCAGCTGTAAATATATCAACGTAACAGCTCTTAGGACCATGACCTTGGTCAATCCACCTTCCCTCTCCAAATTTCAATTTCACCAAACGTAAAGTGAGAACCCCCAGGGCTGACATGAAAAACAAATGAAATACCGTATATGAAAGAACCTTTCCCACTTGAAGCGTTTTCAAACGTCAGGTGCTTTTATTAAACTACCTAGTTTCATGTTCTCATTTCACAACTGAGCAAACTTAGGTCTCTTGATTCCAAACATCTTTCCATTAGAGCTTCCTCAGCTCCACTCTAAAATATGGATAAGGTATTAATATTAATCTTCCAATATTCATTTTGGAAAATAACAGTTTACTGTGTGAAGAGTCAGGCAGTAATACCAGACACCTCTCCATAGATCTCCTTTTAAAGTTATGTTTTATATTTCTATCACTAAAACACAGAAATTATAGCAGCAGATAAAACTGACTGTGAGAACATGAGCTAATACTTTACTACATATGTATTATGATACTGTCCTATTGGATTTTAACACTTCTATTAACTTTTATTATATAGAATTAGATTTAACTCATTATTAATTATAATATATGGTTCATTTAATAAAATGGAGAAAAAGGGAGACATAAGAGGACATCTCACAAACTGATCTATGTTTCCTGAGTAAATTTTTTAGTATTTTGTACTAATTAGATCAGAAAAGCCTTAAAAGTTTATTTATAGATTTTCCTCTCTCTATTAACTTGCTGTCTTGCCTGAATATTTTTTCTCTCAAATCATCTTTGAGCTTCTAGAATAATCAAAATACTCTCCATAGTTTTAACTAAATTTCTTCCATGAGATCAGACTTCCTGATTTAGGCATTCAAAGTTTAGTGAAGGTGGTGGTAAATTGAAGAGAGTCCAGAAAAACACAGTTCTGGGTCTTCAGAGCCCTCCAGATGTAAAATCTTTTATGCAAGCCATCCATACTCAATAGCAACACAGCTGCCAAGGACCTCATGTGCCTCCCTCATGACACTGAGCACGGTGCCGGCATGACATATTTGCTTAGCAGACATTTGTGATGACACAGCTATTCTCACTGTCACACATTTGTACTTGATTTTGCATTGCTCTATCAGGGTCTCTGAGATTTCTTGGTAAAAAGCAGCCCACGTATCTTTTAGATGAAAAGACAGGCTCCTTAGTGTAGGTAGGTCTGGCCATGGGAGTGAGCAAAATGGGCAGAGTGTAGGTGATTCACGCTCATGACTTGGACCTCACTATGAAGGGCCATATGAAGTTATCAGGCATACTTCAGATTCCCAAGGCGTGTTATTCTGTCCAGCCATCCCACAGAACTCTGCCTAGTATCCTACTATGCGTCAAGTCCATGCTAGGTGTCAGGGATAGAAAGAAGAACAGGACGCCACAGCTTAGAGGGGGGACAGGCATGGAAACCGAAGGTCACCTACCTCCTTATGTCCTTATGTGCTACATATAAGCCAGGCAGGAGGGAGCTCAGAGGGTGGGAAACTTCACAAATGACAGGAATAACTGGACTGGGTCTTGAAGGAAAAGTAGAGTTCTGCCAGGCAGAAATAGATTTAGGGTCAAAAAGAGGAAACAAACAAACTTGGTGCAAAAAAAGAGAGGAATGAAAAGGTATGAGAAGTGTGAGGTGCTGCTGGGCTCCTGTTTTGGTGCTCAAGTAGGTGGAGGAGGACTGATGGGAGATGAACCAGGAAAGAGGGCTTGGGGTCAGAAGAAACGTTGTCAGTGGGCACAATCTTATAACAAAGAGCCAATGGGCCTTTTTGATTATGGGCTGCCATGATCAATTTTGACCTTAAGGACAATCAGTCTTACTGAGTAGAGCTTGTGTTGTAGAAGAATAGAAAGACAGCGAAGGAAAGTGCAGAGAAGCAGCCATGGAGAAAATGCCATCTCCCGGATGGGCAGAGCCTAACACCCCTGCCAGATTAGCCGGCCAGGTGCCCCGCCAGCAGCGTGTTTTGAGAAATTGGCCCCCAGCCTCTAGTCTGCATCTGTTGAAGCTGAAGAAATAGAAATTGCTTTAATGTTTTAATTTCTTTTCTGCAACCTCTCCTTCCTGAAAATTTGTCTGTGGGTTAGAGAAAACAAATTGAAATTCCATGAAAATGGTCTCCCTGGCTCCTCTTTGCTCTTGCAATTGTCAATTTCTTACAGCAAGGTGGGGGTCGTAAAATACAAATTCTGTTGGAGAAAACATCAGATTGTAAAGCTGACCCGATTTTCAGGAACAGAAAATCTAATTATCTACCATTAGTTCAGGTCTGGGCACATATTTCATTTTATTCGTATCAGGTGTGAGTGGTTTTGGCAAGTTTTATGACAAAATATCTAGATGTACACATTGAGTTTTTAAATGAAAGTATCAAAAACTAAAGTCTTAGGTTAATGAATTAGGTGGAAAATTGCTGTCACATTACATTATCTTGTACAGTATTGGCAGGAGGATTGGTGAGAGAATTACAACCAAAATGATGTAATGAAATGGAAATTTACAAGTTGGGGTGTAGAAAGGGTAAAAAGAATATAATTCTTCTGATACAGTGAGTGGTCCGTAAGAAAAGTGAAGTTACTTAGCAGGCTCTGTGTGTGTGTGTGTGTGTGTGTGTGTGTGTGTGTGTGTGTGTGTGTACAAGTGCACAGAGAGAAAAGTGAAAATAGAATAAAGTGTCTTGAGGACTCTGATGAGAAATAACAATTCACTACAGGAAGCAAATGAGATGTAAGAAGATGGAAGGCACGCATAGAATGACATGGGCTCCTCACTCTTCTTTGTTTAGGCAGACAGGAGCAGTGAGAAGTTGGAAGGCAAAAGAGATAACAAGGGTTCAGCAGCAGCAGTTGGTGTTATGTCCGAGGGACTGACTTGATTCATCGTCGTGGGTTGAACCAGCCTGAAAGAGGATGACACCGGAACAAGATCTAGCCCACCGGACAAGAGCAGGGGCTGGAAATGACCGAGGCTGTACAAAGGGGAGGAGTTCCATTTGGACACACCAAAACATGGCACCCAGAAAGTATGGAAATGGTAGATGGAAATGGTAGATGGAAGCTAGGTAAACCACTGTGTGGGCTGGGCAAGAAAGCATGGAGCTGACTGACTCAAGGATAAAACAAAACCAAGAGGTCTGAACAAAGCACTGCACCCAGCATCACGTGACAGAACCCTGTTCTCCTGGGAGAGGCCCCAGTTCTCCAAAGGAAATGATTGCTGGAAGGGTGCACCTTCATTAGGATGAAGTGAAGTCCTGAAATCAAGACAGGAAGACAGAAACTGGGTAGGCAACCAAACCTGGCATTCAGATAGATTTCAGAAACCTAGCAGTTCACTGTTTTTTGTTTGCTTGTTTGTTTTGGTTGTTGTTTTTCTTGAGTATCTGGAAGAATACGTAGGGTACATAGCAATTTCACAGGGTCTGGTAAATTAGAGAGTGGGCTATTGGGACTGGAAAAAAGGTCAGAATCTGATGATCAACAAGCTTATTGTGATGCTGGACTAGGCTACGCTAGGCAAAAGGGCTAGGCTAGGGTTTCTAAAATCCCTCCTACTTCAGGTCAGGGTGGGGTGGGGTTAAGAAAGCTGGATGGGGTCTGTCCAGGGGTGTGGAAAACTGAGGAAATGGATAAAGCTGAGAAAGAATTTGGCCACCACTATGGCTTTTCTTGGACTCTTTCTACCTGCTTCCTCTCAAATGTCTTCTGTATGGTTATATCTTTCTTTGTGATTGTTTATAACTATAAGATATTTAAGTAAATGGTGTTTTCAAGGGTCTAAGCATGGGAGATAGCTGACATAATATGGAAGGCTAAGGAATTTTGTGGGGAGGAGATAATACATTCTGATCTTGATATGTTTAATCTAAGCTATGATGGGAAATGTCTTATCCTTATGTGTGGAATATGGGCCTGCAGTGAAGATGAAGGGTCTCTATTTGTCATGCCTATTGAAATGGAAATTGAAGCCCTTCATGTGAGCTGATAGACTTTCCCCAAAGGAGTGACCTCAGAGAAATAAAAGCCAAGGAATGTAGAACCTGATACTGTAATATCTTTGGTAACAGTGTGAAAAAGAGGGGACACACACACACACACACACACACATCAAGGCACCAGTCATGGGAAGATGGGAAATTAAAACTTCGGGTAGGATGTCCTTTAACTTGAAGAGGGAGAGTCTAGCATGTCAGAATCAGAAGATCCACAATTGTAGAGGAAAAAAAAGAGGTCGTGGTTTGGGCCAAGGGGAGACTACTGGAAATAAAGCCAAGGAGCTGATTTGTGTAGTGATTTGAAGGGAGATAGGGAAGATTTTGAGTTAGTAATGTTGTTGGTGGTTTCAACACAAAAGAGAAAGGGAATGAGATGGCATATAGTAGGGGTAGTCACGGTGAATGGTGACTTTATACATAGGAAGTGATCTGAAATGGATTTCTAGTAAAAAGAAGACTCGTGTCATCTTGAGACCTCAGATTATAAACTTGTGTGGCCCTGAGGCATATGGAAGGATGGACTAATAGGTCCTCAGCTCCAGCCGACTATTAGAATTTCCTGCAGAGTTTTAAAAAAGCAAACACATAGATTTCTTGTCCTTACCATAGACTCAGATTCTCTGGATGTGTAGGGAAAGGGTGAGGGGGGCGCTCTCTAGAGTTAAAAAGCTCCCATAATAATTCTAAAGCAATAATCCATTGCTTGGTATGAGGAAAATGTCATCAGCCTTGCTCCTATCCTCAGCTTCAGAGGCTCAACAGCAAACATCATTAAAAGAAGAGCCTTTAAAGACGCATCTTTCATATTCTCTCACTTCCCATATTTAAGTAGTTCATGAAATTTATCTTTTTCCATAACAATTTCTTGGATTGATCACATATCATATTATCTATTGTTTGGGGTAAAAGCAAAAGGTGGTTCTTTACAGCTTTTGTGGATTCTGCCCACTGTAATATAGCAGGTCATTTTTCTATCAAGTCTACTCTCAGTATATTGATCAGTGGTAACATCCATTTATTATCTCATTGAATTACTAAGTCTATAAAGCATTCTGCAGAGGGGGCATTCTTTATGGTAGACCAATTGGTTCAGTAACCTGTATAATTGTCACTTAGAAGATCTCATGGAAATGCTCCTGGACATATCACGTACATCAGTGGCTGCAAATAAAATGAAGTCTGGCATTTATTATTGTGGAATTGCACCAAGTTTGTCTGGCACTACTCCACACAGTCATTTGCCCCAGTTCCTATTTGGGGGCCAGATGAAATAATAGTATGCTTCAATAGTGATATCCTTCCTGATAAATTTAGCATTTACTGAGGGATCCACTTTCCACACATGCGGTAATGGCACCATTTTCTCTGAGCCCAGAGATTTTTGGCAGAAGTAACAGCTGGTGCCTCAGGATGGAGCTATAATTTTATGGTGTGGTGTCTAAGGCTGGAAATGGAACTAGTAAACCACAAATGCCAAAGACATCATAAAGAAAAATGTTCCTTAGGAAGAACTTGCCAATTTCTGGGCAATCAATTATTCCCTAACCTACACACTGACTTTTATGAATAAAACAGCCCAGGAAATGCATTTAATTAAGCAGGCAGTTACGATAAAATGAGGTGCTTTCCTTCCTTAGCACGAGACCTCTCTTTCGTCTCCTCCTCTGGCTTGAACCCTTGCTCTTTGGTAGATAACGCTCTTGGTTTCCTTCCATTTCACAAACTCTTTTATAAACAGGCAAAAGTGAGTGTTCTTAGAATGGGAGAGAACTGAGTCTTGAGAGTGAAATGGATTTTCTCCATGACTCTTTCCTCTTTAGAAGTCTTCTCATTGGGCTATATCTTTTTTTTTTTTTTCCCACCTCTGTGGAACCAAGAGAGTGTGAGGGTTCGAAATTGGATCGACTGTCAAAGTTCCAGGAGAGAATGACTGCCCCAGAGTGCTCTGGGGATGGCTTTAGTATAGGGAAATAGTGCCTCTCTCCTGGATCTTCCGCTCTCTCACTTGCCTTCTAGTGCCAGATAGAAGCCAGGTCAGAAGGACCCCCAGGAGGGCCCATCGGCACCAGCCAGAGGGGGACAAGCAGAGGACCATACGATTACATCAGCTCCAAACTTACAGAAGGACTTGCCAATTCTAGTTAGGCCTTTGAGAAGAAGAAAATATTGAGGATCTTTAAGTCTGTTTCACTGTGAAAACAGAAGATGAAATTATAGAACTAAAATTTATTTCTACCTTAAACAACTCACAAAGTTGTGTGTGTTAACTTCTCAAATGAATTTGTGGTAGTTTCAATGAAAGATACAGGTACAACGAAACCAGGTCAATATGGGTAAAACCTAAAAATGAGAAATAAAGATGTTAATGGTAGAGAAGATAAGGGTAGCAAAAAAAAAAAAAAAAAACAAACCCCTTCCCTTGGGAAACAATTGTGTTTGAAATGGAGTGTTAGTTACATGCCCACTGGCTTAACTGACTGGACATTCTTCCAGGGGATGCTACTAACCAGAGTTGGTACCTGCATTTCCCTAGCCTCAAAAGATGATAAATAAGTATCAGCATTCTATATTTATGGAGTATAATCTCTCAAATCCCCCAAACGCTTGGTGACATATCTAACTCATAGAAGTTCTATAAAATATTTCAAGTGTTTTTAATTTCATTTGCTATGAGAAAATTATTTATTGACTTTTTTTGTTGTTGTTGTTGTTGCCAGATGTCATGTAGTAAAACTGACTCCAGGTGTGAATACAGAATGTAACTCACGGTGAAAAATGAATTCCACAGTGGCATGGAAAGTAAGGAGAGTAAGCCGCCAAGTCTGAGACCTTAGTGGCCGATCTACTCTCCAGTTTCACCGGAAGCCATCTTTGGAAGCATGTTAATAACATGGGCATGGTGCTGGGTAGTTCTCTCTGTCAGACACCAACCACCCTGAAGTTTAGACGGACTCTAACACAGAGCTCCCAGGCCCTTACGACTGTGGCAAGATTCACATCAACTCAGTCGTCAGTCCTTTTCATTATGGATACAGGGTTGAAGGGATTTCTCAGTCCTCCATGCTTTGAGCTTCCAGAGGAGCTGCATAGCTTTATGAAAAGCCAGTTAAGGAAAAAACATAAAAGGAGTTGAACTAGGATCTGCTGTAGGGCCCATAACATGATCCTCCATAGAAGTTTCCTGGTGGAAGGTGTTATATCTTTAAGTTCTTTGTTAATACACTTAATAAAGACAGAAATTGGCTGCGAATATAATAGAAACTTGTTCAATTTGAAGACTCCAAAAATTAACATGATCCCATTTCAAAGTGCGGCTATATAAATATTTCCGTATTTTTTGGTCATCAGATTTAAGGTCTGTGATGAGACCTGCTTGGAATCCTGGAAAACCGAGGAATTAAACAATATAATGTGCATCATACAGCTCTCCCGGAGCACTGGAACTGGAAGCTGCACACTTTGGGAACCTTGACTCCCTATTGACTTGTGTCACTGGTTTGCTTAGGATGGAGCCTGGGGTTCAGGGGCTGAGTCTCCCAAAGTAGCACTCCCCTAGACCAACACATGATGCTCTTCACCCATTATGGTCAGACTACAGAGAACAGACCTCCATAAAGATAATAAGTAGGGTCCGTCCATACTAGATCACAAGTGATCAAAACGCCGGCAGCCAATAGGATTTCTTTTCCAAGGGAGAGATTCTACTCCAGAATAATGATGAGATGACAAAGGAAGGCTTTAATGATTAGGCAAACTTGTTCAAACTTTGTATTTCCCAGACCATTTGAATTAGGATTCTGGAAACAACCACAGCAACTTCTCCTATGCTACTTGCCAGGAAACTATGTCCTCAAAATTCCTCTCCTCGTTTAGAAAAACACAACAGAAAGTCAGCTTCAAGGTGTGTGCGTTTTGATACATGTTGATGATTCTACATGGTAATTGATCACTTGGAAATTGACAGGACTTACATTAGGGTCTTGTTCTTAGTTCCAGTCTTAACACGGGGAACAAGGAGAGGCATAAAGCATTACTCATCATCAGTGGCCGTGTTTGGCAAAGGCAGGTCTCTCTTCCCTACTATTATCATTCATCCTGATAGAGCTGTGACACAGACCAGATGTCATTTCAATGTTAAAATTACATTGTTTTCATAACAAAGTCAGCTTACATCACTCTTAAATAGATCACACTAATGTTCCTCTGTATACTGTCATGGAGAGAGTGAGCTAGATCTTTCCAGAGGACTTGCCAAGCACAAACTATAGGAGGAGTTGAGATTTTCTCAGGGCACTCACTAGCTGGCTCACAGCCTATGTATCTCCACATCTCTCTCTAGTATATTTCAGGTCATTGCAATATAAAATGCCCTTTCTACTGATTTCTTTCGTTCCTGGAGGAAATTACAGGTACTTGTTCTTGTGGTAGGTAGAAGGCCCAAGTTTTCATTGGCTGGAGCTCTTTTATTGCCTGTTTTCTTTGTCCTTCCTTCTTGGGCCCTGGTGACTCTGAATTAATTTACTGTCCAGGACTTAAGAGTATCATGTGCACTATCTTTCCCATTTAACAGTTGGAACATGGAAGATAACAATGTTAAGTCCAAGGTCAGAATCCATATTTTTTGAATCAGAATGTCTCATGATAGCCACACATATGTATTTTTTCTTCTAGGCTAATACCATGTCCTCCACCTATACCCCGCCATTCTTAAAAAAAAAGAAAGCATTTGTAAAACCACTGAGGTTTGCAAAGCGACAGTGACAAGGTTTAGAAGCACACTGGAGTAAGCTGTGGACACCCAGGCCAGCAGGGAGAGGCTCGCCTCAGAGTCACTGGAGTCGTGGCTCTGGACAGCCCATGTGTCACTTCATTAAAAAGTCACTGTTCATGAATCGCAATTACCATTTGGTTTGAAAGCATATGTTCATGACTAAGAAACTGTCTCTAGGCCCAGAGAGAGTATCTTGCTGGCTTTTCTCGAGGAAGCGAATGGCAGCCAGAATGGCATCTCTGTAAGCGACTTCAGGGCAGGCTATAAGAAGTGCCCTGCTATGAGCCACGAGAGCGGGCACGCTAAGTGAAAGGACTCAGCGACCCTACAGCCGTGCTCTGCTCGGAGCCCATTCAGATAACAACTCGGGATCGCTGCTCTTCTACCAACTGCTCACATTCGATGAAACAAAGGGATAACTTTAGGCAGCCTTCCCTCATTCTCCGTAATTGACTGATGTTATTAGTGCCGCTTTTTGCCCAGGCCCTCTGAAGCGTGTTTACTGGCAATTCCTTCCAAATGTCCCTTATTAGAAATTCTGGTTCCTGATTCTGGCGGTAGTAAATCTGGACACACAGCTTTCATTAGCAAATGGAAAGAGGCTCAGAGTGTATCCTGAGATAAACAAGGGCAGGGAAGATTGGGGCAGTTGACGGCTAATGAGCCTCACTGCCATGGCTTCAGCAACAAGGCATTCTGCTCCCCCATAACGTTACACTGTTACGGGCTCTTCACGCTTGCCCGGTTTGGTTGCCAGCAAACCTAAACAGAAAGTGTTCCACATCCATGAACCATTTCCCAAATCACTGGGCTGAAAAAATGCCCTTCTGGAGAATGCCTACTGCTAAAGCTTCCCTCCGTTGCCCAAGAGAGCTGGAAGGAGAGCTCAGAGAAGCCGTGGCCAAAAATACATAATTACAAGATAGGGAGAAAGGCAAAAAGAATGGTAAATGGAAAAAGATGAACAAATTCAGGGCGGCTAATGGGGCGGGGGGAGCTTTGACCTAAGTTCCTTCATTCTGACACGATGAGGGTTCAAAACAATTTTATAAACCTCAGTTTAAGAGCGGAAGGGAAAAAAATTCAGAAAGATCCGTGTGTTCTTTAGATGACATTTGAAACACACTTGCATGCTTTTTTAAAAGCCATTTGTTGCTGTTGCTATTCAGGTGGTAGGCTTGAATGTTCAGAAAACATCTTAAATGTGGGATTCGTTGCTCTATCCTCTAAGATTGGTTTAGATGGCTACTTACTTTATAATAATTGGGGAATTATTCCAGGTGCAACATTTATACAAAATTTGAAGGTCTGTGAATTCCTATAAGGCTCTAAAGGCATTTTAAATTTATCATATTTCCCATGATCCTTTAACAAAATCAACTACAGATTTTTAGATTATTTTTCCATCCCAATTAAGGGCAACCACAATAACAACTACGTACTTCAGTTTTTCACAGAAGCGACCACACGTTTTTGCCCTTAACTGAAGGGAAAACAACCATATGGACCTTGTTTTTAGCCAGAGCTCCATTAGCTAATTAAATTTACAAAGCCCAACCAGTGAGAGACCATGGATTAGCTGCATTTTAATGATTCCATCCCTTTGGCAGAGCTAATGATATCTCGTTTCAGAGCAGCCTAGAGAAGTTTGCCCCATTTTGAACAGGTTAGACAGATTAGTGCAAATCACATATATCATTTTTCTTAAGGAAAAAGAAAAGGCCAAGTCAGTTTTAATCACATGGTTTATACACCCAGTATGTCCAAAATATTATCATTTTAACAGAGAATCAAGTAACATTTGTTAATGAGGCGGGTTATATTCTTTTTTTCATATGAAGTCTTTGAAATCTGGTATACGTTTTACAGTTAGGACATCTCTTAATGTGGATTGGCCACATTTCAATTATTTTGTTTTTAGTAGCCACCTACGATTAATGGCTAACGTATTATTGGGCGGCATAGGACTGAGTGGTATGATGCAGCACTCCATATCTACCTTTCTTTCTCTTCTTTTTTTCTTTCTTTCCTTCTTTCTTAAGATTTTTATTTATTTATTTGACTGAGATAGAGAGAGAGCCCAAGCAGGGGGAGCAGCAGAGGGAGAGGGAGAAGCAGACTTCTCTCTGAGTGAGGAGCCCGATGTGGGACTTGATCCTAGCACCTGAGCCGAAGGCAGATGCTTCACCGACTGAACCACCCAGGCACCCCTCTCCACATCCTTCCATTGCTCACACCCATAGTCTTTTTCAGGAGTTTAATAATCCTTCACTTTTCACGCCTGAACGTTAGCTAGACATACAGACATTCATAATGGTAAGTTAACATAAACATACAAGAATAACAACTAGCCTGCTCCCTACTAAGGATACATCTCTGATGAAAAATGTAATTTTTTTTTTTTAGGTCTAACAAGTGCTAGGGGCCGAATAAGCCCCAAGCCTTCAGTTTGCTGACCCATTCTCAAGTAAGAGAATACAGAATGCTTCAAACACCTTACGGCATGGTGTGAAAGTTTGAGTTTGAATAAGGTTTTTCCAAAATTTTGTCAAACTTCTGCTTCAGTTGTGTTGTGTACAACTTGCCTGCGGGTATCATGATCACAGTTTCCTATCTAGAAGTAGGGAAACATGATCTGACAAAGGAATAAATTGTGCCTGTGTGATGTGTGGACATAAAAATCCTCATCCAGACAAGGGAATCAAATATATTTAATGAAAAGATTTGACTAGAGCAAATAAAATTATAGAAAATTAGTTTGTTTTTAGAGAGTTTGACAAACTTAGGGAGAAGAAATAACTAAGGTTGTACTTGGCGATGATAATGGGATGAAAGGATTGGGGCTATGAAGAACCAAGAGAGAATCCATTAGATTCCAACCTCACCGAATTTCTGGAAGGCTGTGTGAATAAGCCAGTGTTATTACAAATACCAGAGCTGTGGAAAACTGTTGAATTTTAGTCTTAAAGCCAGGATACCTGCCACTTCCCTCAATATCTACTTCTAGAATTAAAAGATGTCATTTCATCACCTTGGGACATTTATTTTAATCTGTCCTGAATGTAATTATTCCATCAAGCTATTGTCACAAAATCCTATTAACTCGAAGAGTGATTGCATTATTCACTCCTTACTCATTCCCTGATTTCAATACCTATTAAATGCAAGTTTCAGGCAGCCAATATGAACCATTACCTTAAGGATTCTTACATCTTTTTGATTTTAAGAACTGTTTTCTACCTGATGTTCTGAACATCAGGTAGATTATTATGGTTCATCATAACGGCACATTTAGGCTTAGGAAATTCAGAGAAGGACTGAGGGTTTTAATAGGAATTAAAAATTAGATTCATCAAATGACCCAAATACTGCCTTTGATTATTCTAAAAGGCAATCACCAAAAGCACGAGATTAGAGCCAGTATAATGATGGCTGCCTATACAAGCAATGGGATTCTACTTCTTGAATAAGCTCTACAGAAATCAGGATTACACACTTGCTTAAACTTCAACAAGTGATCCAAGGTAAGACAAAAGAAATTTTTATTTTGATTTTATAATGTAATTACTTGAAATGACTTTGAATGCTAAACACAATGGATTATATTTATACATTTAACAAATCCACTTAACTAAAAAGATAAAAATAATATGAAATGATTGCTCAAGAAAATGGTATACATGAGGTCCCTGTATCATAGATGTTGGTTCCAAGTTTCTAAATTAGAATACAAAATCATGACTTCTGGAATGGTTGGTTTAATCATCTATATGGCTGGTCCTAGAAAATGTGTTAAGTTGGGAAATGTAACCTCTCTTCTCTTTTGTTAGCATCGATGGGGTACTGCTCTCTGGCGCTCCCACTAGTTGCAACTTATTTTGTTTGAAAGGTTTCCAGGGACAAGAACTGAAAATATGTGCCAGATCTCTTTTCAAAGTATGCTGCAGCTCTTTGAAACTGGCCAGACTAAAGTAACCTTAAAGTTTATGAACTAGACCTCCTTCATTGCCACATCACTGGAAAGATTTGTCTCTCCAGAATCTAAGCTATCCAAAAGAACTGTTATAAATGTTTTATGAAACTTGAGTACCCACAGCCAAGGGAAGAGAAGAGAACATGGAGGATGAGGGAGGGGCAGGAACAAGAAAGTACTGTCTAGCTTATAGAAAGAACCCAATTTATGCCTTAAGCCAGTGATTACTGAAGCACATTCATAAAGCTGGTCTCCTGGGCCTCTCACTTTCTAGTTCTAGACCTCTCTCCCTGGTCAAGCTTCCAAAAGTCCACCTCCTGTCTTCCTTATCAAATCCTTCTTATAAGAATAGATCTAAATATCATTTACACATGACAGTTAACTGCTTAAATCTCTCCTGGGAATTTGTCCCCGGAGACACTTGTCCCTCAATAGGGAGTGAAACTGAAGTCAAGTCAAACTCTTTTGAGTGTTAGTCTTTCACGTACCGCTGGTCAGGAAGGAAGGGATGGGAAGGAGATCCTGACACTTTGTTTCAGAGAGCACGGCAGCTGGTCAGGGAATGCAACACGAACCCCCTTTTTTATGCTGGGGTTTATGCTTTTTTAATGCTTGGTTGCTGTCCTTGCAAGTAAAATTATACAGAGGGCAAGAGTTTTCTCTTTGGCACATTAATCAGTCAGCTCTGCTCAGAAGGTCCCATGAACAGGGAAGAGTGAACAAATTTGGGTACCAGCGGAATCCTCCAGGCCTCAGCAGTCAACTCCAATGGGAAGCAAACAAGAGCGGAAATGAGAAACCAGGGGGTCAACGAGGGTCTTTTTCCCCTTCTCCTCTCATATGTCCATTTATGCTTAAATATCTTTAAAGAATTCAGAACTCTGCACACTAAATGAATGCTTACTTTTGAGGGGAAAAGAATCAGAGAATGTCACATCTAGGAGGCCTTTGAGATTGTTCTGTCCAGAGATGAATGCTTCCATTTTCCCTTCCCCAACTCATGCCAGAGATCATCCGTTGATTCCTTCATGTAGCCATTGGAGACTGTTTTTGGAGCTAGATATAGATCAGGAAAACAAAGGATGAAAAGGTCCTTGCCTTCTCCTTGAGGTGAGACAGATGTAGACAATATATATAATAAATAATTAAACTACAGAGTATGCTAGAAGTGCTATGAAGGAGAGTTAGAGAGAGCATCCCTGGGCAGAGGGTGGTGGTTATGATTTTAAATAGAATGGTCAGAGTAGGCCCTATTGAAAATGTGGCATTTAAGAAAAGACTTCAATGAAACAAGGGAGTTCGCTACCCAGATTTTTTCAGCAGGGGGTGGGGATGTGCAGGAGCAGAGGTGAAGAAGGTCCAGCCGGTACACATATGTCCTAGGGTAGGAAAATGCCGGCCTTTTTTTAATGGCTTAAGGAGGTTGCTGTGGTTGGAGAAAAAATGATCCAGAGGTAAGAGCAGGGTCAGGAGGTGGGTGGTTGGTGAGGCCAGATCAAGTGGGCCACAGAGATTCTTTTTTTTAAATATTTTATTTATTTATTTGAGAGAGAGAGAGAGAGAGAGAGAGAGAGAGAGAGAGAGAGAGAGAGAGAGAGAGCACACACGCGCGCACAAGCAGGGGGAACAGCAGAGGCAGAGGGAGAAGCAGGCTCCCCGCTGAGCAGGGAGCCCGATGGAGGGCTCGATCCCCGGACCCTGGAATCATGACCCAAGCAGAGGGCAGATACTTAACCGACGGAGCCACCCGGGTGTCCCACCGTCTATCCATTCTAATCTATACATTTTCCGTATCAGTGTCCCCGAATCACTGCGTCTCAAACTTGATGGCTCTTCCTCTTTCTTGGTAATCGTGCAAACGCGCTGGGGCTACAGTCAACCNCAGGGAGTCTAACGCGGGGCTCAATCTCAGAACCCCAAGATCACAGGGTTAAGCTGAAGGCAGATGCCTAACCAACTGAGCCACCCAGGTGCCCCCCACATGGACTCTTGAAAGGACTTTGGTCCTGAGTGAAATCAAGAACACTGTTTTGAGCAGAGAAGGGATTTAATTCGACTGGAGGTTTAACAGATCACTGGGGCGATTTGTTGAGAATAGATTGTTGAGATAAGGATAGTAACCTGGAGGCTGTGGTAGCTTCAGGCAAAAGACGGTGGCTCAGAAGGGAACAGTGACATTCAGGAAAGCAAAGAGCAGAGCTGGCGGCGCTGGCAGACGGGTCGGCGTGGTGGTGGAGTCTGTGGAAAGTCTGTTCTGATTGCTTCTTTCCTCCGGGAGATGGGGAGCCTGATCACCCGCTGAGGGTGAGGACAGAGGAAGGGAGGCACTGGATATAGAGTAAGGCAAAGGCTAGACTGAAATAGCTGGATGGTGGAGAGGAGATGAAAACTAGGGAATTGCAGAGTGACCGATGACATCATCAGTGCTTACTACTCAGTACTGCCTCCGTTCCCACAGGTATCAAAGTCTCTCTCCACCCAGAACCTTTAGGCCGCCGTATTGTTTGATCTGAGTCGGCAGATGAGAGAAGGTGTATTTGCCAGTTTTGATCTAATCTAACCTACTCCTTTGGTAAACTGAAGTCCAGAGAGTATCTTTTGAATTTCCATCTTTGAGGATCGTTTGAATTACCAATTAGCAAGTGCCTTAGTAAGGAAAACAATTAGAATGCCTATCTAAATATCACGAACCATGAGGGCCTGATAGCTATGGCTTTTGGGAATTCATGCTTTAGGATAAGGGTACCGAGGGCTGCAGCTGAGTGTCTGAAACAGGTTTCTGTTAATGCCACAGGAAGAAGGCACCTGCTCCATGGATTTCTACCTAACTCTTAGCTCTTTATATTCTGGCTCAAAGTTACATCTTCTGCACATACGGGCTTCATTTTTCAAAGGGTTCCAGGGAGATCAGCCAGGGATTTTTTTGTCTTTTGAATTGACTGGCATGACTTTTAAACAGGACCCAAAAGAGTCACATCTGATTTCAAGAACCTGAGGAGATAATTAAGAATGCGTTAGTCACTACCGAATGTAGTCTGCATGCTTGCTTCCGCAGTTTGGGGGGGTGGTGGCACAGTAAGGTCCATTTATGTCATCCTAAAAGTCTTCTTGCTATAAAATAAAAGCTAGGGAAGGGGTAAATCTGAAACACAAATGACTTTCCTGCTTTACCAGTAATTTAGTCTTACCTAATGAATGCTGAATAATCAAAGCATTTATTGACATTTCTGCACCCACACTGGGAATTGGTTTGTGACCTTCAGAACTCCCCACTCTTCTGAATTGCTTCTCATCAGTTCTCTCTCTACTCTCCTTCCCACTCAGTTTACTTCTTGGAAGGCTTGTTGACCTTTACAATCATTTCCTCTCTCTCACCTGATCTTAGTCTTCTCATAAGTCCATCCCTTTTCTCATACACAGCTTCTTAGAATGGATAAGTTCATCAGGCACCATGAAGGCCATAAAGTCTCATGCAACTATAAACAGATACCCAGGGCTAGCTCACACACGGCAGAGTCCCTGTTTGATTTTATCAAGACCCTCATTTTCAAGTGGTCTATTGCTCTTAGAAAAAATCAGGCCATTCTTAAGTATATCTTTTGTTTTTCCAGTCCAGAAATAATTGCTGTGTCAAGTTCAATAATGAAATGAATGGCTGCTGTTGACTGAGGGCATGCTCTGGGGTGTGGAGCTAGTGAGAGTCTCTCCAGTCACCCCCCAACAATCATGCCAGCCTTGTCCCTTTTCATTTTTTTACCGTGGATGCTCATTAGAGCTGAAATTCTTGCAGATTGGCACCTCTAAAACAACTGCCATAGTTTGTCCTATAAAAATTGTTAATGACATTGGGACTTTTAAATTCAGTTTTTGACATTTTGTTTGTCATTGTGAAGAGCCAGTGGAACCCATAGTTGGATTTTTCTAATAGACAAATACTAATGTGGACCTGAAGTTTACAACAAAGATTGGGGCTAAAGAGATAGATGAGGGGGTGCCTGGGTGGCTCAGTGGGTTAAAGCCTCTGCCTTTGGCTCAGGTCATGATTTCGGGGTCCTGGGATCGAGCCCCGCATGGGGCTCTCTGCTCAGCAGGGAGCCTGCTTCCTCCTCTCTCTCTGCCTGCCTCTCTGCCTACTCGTAATCTCTCTGTGTCAAATAAATAAATAAAATCTTAAAAAATAAAAATAAAAAAATAAACAGATAGATGAGAAAATCATCAATGCTAAGCAGAGAGTGGGCGGTGTAGGTCTACCAAAGGAAAAATCCCCTGGGAGGCACAAGACGTGGCTGACAGCAGCATCTTGGGAGATTTTTATATTTAGGTAGTAGGAAGAGAAAGACAAACCATGAAAGGATCCGTTGAGGGCAATGGAAAAAGCTAAGCAGCGGACTTCTGACACTGTTATGAAGTCAAAGGAATAGCTCTTTAAGGTACTTCAAATCCTCGGGGCTCTAGGGGTCAGCACTGTGGAACTCTCACAGATCTGGAACATGGAAAAAAAAATCAGTCATCCTTAAGAGGGTTAACTCAGCAATACAATGGATGAAAAAGCCCCGTTCCAAGGGACTAATAATCCTCTTTTATTTCACAGGGGTGGACAGAATGTTACTTTTAGCAAGACAAAGAAATGATTTTTTCTGGAAGAAAATCAGTGAAGGGTTGAGCAATTCATGAATACCCCAATAAAAGCCTAAAACGTGACACATGAAAAAAATATGGAACTGTATGTAATACCATGATTCTATACGAAATCAAAATTCAATGACCAAAATATGAAGCAGAAATCAAAGATGTGGCACATACACACAATGGAATATTAGTTCGCCATAAAAAGGAATGAAATCTTGCCATTTGCAACAACATGGACAGAGCTAGACCATAAAGCTAAGCAAAATAAGTCAGTCAGAGAAAGACAAATACCATATGATTTCACTCATATGTGGAATTAAAGAAACAAAACAAATGAACAAAGGGAGAAAAAAAGAGACAAACCTAGAAAGACTCTATAACTACAGAGAAGAAGCTGACAGTTACCAGTGGGTGGGTGGGTGGGGTGGGTGAAATAGGTGATGGGGATTAAGGAGTAAGCCTGTAGTGATGAACACTGAGGAATGTATGGAAGTGTTGCATCACTTCCAGGATCGTACACCTGAAACTAATACAACACTGTATGTTACCTCTACGGGAATTAAAATTAAAAAATTTTAAAAAGATACAAAAGGAATTTTGAATGCATTCATAATATATTCTCCAGCGCATTGCATTTGTCTTTGTTTTTAAAAATCTGTAAGTATTTTCATGTAATTTAAATAAGGAATGAAGAAGAGGAGGAAGAGGAGAAAGAAAAGAATTTCAGTATGACCCAGAAAGGGGGCTGAGGAGAGGACATCACTATTAGGCATCCTGTGTGAGGACATGTAAGTGATAGCTCCTCTTGCTAGTGACTATCTGTTACTTCTCACCAAGACATGCAGTATCTTGAAGGCATCATGAGCATCTCGAAGAAGGAAGGGTGGAGCTCTAAAGAGTAAAGACCTCTGGCCCCTTTCTTTTCTCCAGGAAACATGAATATTTTTCAAATTCTTAGGCAAAGTGGCTTGGATTCAGAGTTCCTCTTTATTCAGCTGTGCTGTCTCCTTCCAGGGGCCACATGTCCCAGGGATGGATCTGTAAGTCTGTGACAACAAAGTACATGTGTGGAGGCAGGGTTGGGGGGTAAGCAAGAGAGGCAAGACCAAGTCAGGGCCAGCAGCCGCCTCCAGGCAACCCAACACGACACTCATGTCTGATCTGTGCAAGTGACAGCATCATGAGCTTCGGATCAATACTGGCCAAAATTTAAGAACTCAGCTATGGTGTGCCGGCTTTAAATCTTTATAACCTAAAATAGCTGACCATGTTGACTTCCCTGCAGGACCCCTCTTTGACTTCAGAATCGATGGCACATTTTCGTTTCTAATTTCCAGCCTCATCCAGTTCCTGGTGACATTAGTATGCATAGACAATTTGCTGGGGTGATCACAAAGTGACTCAGGAATGAAAGCTACTGCTAAAGGTTCAAGAGGTCTACTTAGAACTGCGTACCTTGTTCCCCACTCCCCCAGCCCCTCCACGGTCCATAGGGTCTACAGCCAAAATAGCTTTTCAAGACAGAATGTGTTTTACCGGTAGATGGAGTAAGTGGTTCCCGGAACGCTGTACCTGCTTCTTACTGCTGTAGTCTTTCAAAAAGAGACAAAGGCTTCACCGGCAACTAATTATGGAACTTCATGTGTAATTGCAGCTGGTGAATGTAATCAATGACATGGATGCCTCTTGCCTGTAATGTTGTGTAAGAGGGAGGCATTCATTCATATATCCATATACATATATGGATGTATGAGTATGCATACGGACAGAGGAGTAAATGAAGGGAAGCAGTAGGACACAGAGTAAACTTGGGATACTCAAAATCCCTTCATTTCTTTATAATTTTGCCTAACACCAGCCCAGCATCTGGGGAACAATCCCAAGTGCATTTCCCCCCCCCTTCATCACAAATGTTTTTCAAAAGTGATCATTTTACTCTGAGGTTTGGTGAAAGGGTGGGATGAAGGGAAGTCCACTTCGCAGCTGCTACGACACAGAACAGAGCTGCGTCAACTCTCCAAGGCTGCCAAGCCTTTCTTTTGGCAGAAGCACTGGGGATATTATACTGGGGATAATTTATCACGCTTGCTTTGGATGTTCCAAATTTGCAAGCTGTGGCTAATTTCCAGAGACAGCAGGGCAGTAAACTCCACTTTCCTAAAAGAAAAGCAGTAACCGCACCACCTTTCAATTAAATGGGCCATGGAAAATGAACAGCCACAGATGACCATGGATATTCAGAAATCCTCAGAAAGCCTGAGTGTGGCCACTAGTGGTGGGAATAATGACCGCTTGGAGAAGGCTGGTTTCATGGCTGTTAGGAATTGGCACAGGCATCTGCTTCTACATCTGTCTCTTTTGGTACATTTCCCTGCATGAATATGTACACACATGCACATGTGAACCCTCACATGGGCAAGACCAAAACACACCAGTGTTGGATGCTGATGGAGGAATTATAGTTTCTTCTGCTATGAATCAGGTGAAGTTTTCCTACTGGTCTCTGAAGTCTGCTTTTCTCTACTCTTTCTTCAATCTCCTGGTGCCCTCAATGTGCCTCCTTGATCATCCAAGGCCCCTTGGAGCAGGAACTGAACAGCACCTCCCTCTAGATCAGCGAGCGCTGTTGGGGAGTTGTCCTCAACCCCTCAAGTCTCCCTAAATATGTCTGTTGTGTTTTGTGTTTCCTGAGCCAGGTGCTCAGAAACTGCTTAGCAGGTCATCTATTTGTATATTATGTTAATGCATCAGTATTTCACAGAGGATTTCCAAGCCAACATTCAAAGGAATGTAGATGGCAGGGATTTTGAGTGGGAGATTAGTGGGTAAGAGGAAGGATATCTGGAAGCCACTTCCAGATGCTCCTACTACTCATTCCAAGTAGGGAGCCGCTTTCAGATGCTCCTACTACTTTTGTGACCCAGGACCATGCCATCTGATTATGTTAACATCCCAAGTACCTTGTTCGTTACAGAATCCAGACCAGGATGACACTGTGCCTCTAACTTCAGAGAGAGCAAAGCAACCCCAGCCCTGTGAGTTTTGCCCAACAGAAGAACTCAAAGGTCAGCTAGGAGTCCATTGTTTCTCTTCCCTCTCCAGTTCACTCAGCTAGGCTGCTGGCTTACTTTCTCTCTCCTGATTTTTGTTTCTATAGATATGTTAATGATTACAGGATCAATTCCTGGGACACAGAGGAGCAGCTTGGGTCAGTCTCTACATTCAAATTCACAAATGCTCTAAAGTCAGGCAGGGTCTCATGAATTCTGAAATGCACTAGAAATATTTTCCTAATTTCTTTTTTGTGCTAATCAGTATGGGTACTTCAACGGTTTCCCTTCCTTGCCCTGCTCAAACATTTATAAAAGTATGCGTTAGGAAAGAGCTCAATATAGGTTAGCTCTTATTAATTTTATCCTGTAATTGCTGAAGCTAATCATATTTCATGGTTCCCTGCCCCCAAACCAATGGAGGTTCCCTTCTGTCCTTCATGATCCTTTTTTTCTTTCCTTTTTTTTTTTTAAGAATTTATTTATTTATTTGTTAGAGAAAGAGAAAGAGCACGAGTGGGGAAGGAGGAGCAGAGGGAGAGGGAGAAGCGGACTCCCCACTGAGCTGGAGCCTGATGTGAGACTCGATCCCAGGACCCTGGGCAGACACTTAATGACTGAGCCACCTAGGCACCCTGTCCTTCATGATCCTAACAAACTCGTCCTCACTGGTCTGATGCCTGACAAAATCACCAGCGCCAAGGTGTTAATGGGTGATGGAGGGTTGACATCGATGTCTTCCTAGTGCATGTTATTTCATGACCTGACCTCTCCTTCAGGTTTCTGCTGCTTTCCAGCTTTCTCCTCTGCCCTGTATAGTTTCTCAGATGCCTCTCTTCCGACCCTAAAGCTCCTTATGTTTGGGTAAGTAGCAGTCATCTTCTGAGTTTAGAGGATTTCCACTTTACAGTGAACTGTGGTCCCACCCTCCACCCTAGACCATGTGCGGAAGCCAACTTAAATAGAACAACAAGGTAAGGCTCTGCTAAAATTATCCCATCTGTCAGTCTGTGAAACCACTAGTTTGAAGATTTTAATCACAACACTGACACACATAATGCTAATGTCATGCAGTTACATAACTTAACAGATAAGCCCATGGAAGTCATACCTGCATGGCAACAGACTTGAGGTTGAAAAGTGAAACATGTTAAGTAACCATAGGCTTAATTTATATTTACCTGGGGCGCCTGGGTGGCTCAGTCATTAAGTGTCTGCCTTCGGCTCAGGTCATGATCCCAGGGTCCTGGGATTGAGCCCCACATAGGGCTCCCTGCTCTGCAGGAAAGCGTGCTTCTCCCTCTCCCACTCCCCCTGCCTGTGCTCCCTCTCACTGTGTCTATCTCTGTAAAATAAATAAATAAAATCTTTTTTAAAAATTATATTTACCTAACAGCAAGCATTTCTGTATTCTGGAACAAACAAACGCGTGGTAAACGGATTACATGTGTCTTCACATCCAGAACCAGTATTAAGAGGAAGGTAACAATAATTTGTCTCAGTGCGGGAGCAAAGAGACACACACTTCAGAATGTCATGGGAGGTTACATTTCAACTACTTATGGTTAATTTGAAAGCTGACTTAATTCTAGCACTGTTATTAACAAAAGTTTTAATTAATAACCATTTTGGATCTAAATTTCACATTATCGGTATTTCTCCCCTCCTCTACCTGTTAGGACGCCTGGATACTTGACTTACATTAAAAATGTCCCATTTCCTGTTGCTAGTTGTGTTTTGCTTTGATCAACTCGTTGCAAATTGTGTGTAATTACTGCATTGTGAACAAGGGAATGGCAATAAATTAGGTATAGCATTTTTGAATAAAATATAAGCAGCTTGAAAAAACCATTTCTGAATGACAACAAATTTGGCCTGACCAAGTAGGTCAGGATTACCACTATACATTTTTATTTATGGAATGTTATGTCTATAGAGCAAAGGGAAAAAAGAGGAAGCATACTATAGGCATTAGCCTGTGTGCTTTTCTGATTTTATGGATGATCACATTTATCTAGGGCCTAGAATGCTTTATAAAAGATGAAAACATTCTTGTGGGAGGAAAAACCAATTAACTTCCTTGCTTGTAGAGATTGGTAAGCTTGTTTCTTGGATCTTTGATTTCAGCAGGACTCCCCCATCTTTGGATGAAAAATGCTGACCGGTGTGTTCTGGGAATCTTGGCTCACCCCAGGGCTAATGAGCACAGTGTCCTGGCTGCGTGCCTAGCTTTTGTGGCAAGGAGTTACCCCCGAGTGCTTTTTTTAACTTACGCTCAAGTTTTGACTTAGAAAGCAAGATCTGCCAGTGCATCAGAGGAAACGGGGGTTTCCTTCTATAACCGTCAAACTCAAATCTTATTTGCACCCAGCCAGGGATCAGCGTCCTTGGGCTGATATAACAGCCGTATTTACACAAATCTCTGTTGGCACAGCCAGAGAGGGAAGAGTGCAGCTAGGACTCTCCTAGTTTGGGGGAACCCAATCAAGGTGCTGCCCCTTTCAAGGGGATACAGGAGAGGGGTGAAGTGGTGGAGATGAACTCTAAGGGGTGTGTATGTACACAGAGGAGGAACGGCATGCAAAAAAAGGGACCATGAAGAAGAGTAGCCCTCACTCGACCTTGTAGGCTTCCTGCATGGCATTAAATTTCAGAAACTGGCTGAGCGTACAAGGAGTAATCGTAACAATTGCCTCATCCCCTACTGTCAGCACATGGCAAGTTCGCTGTGGGTAGGACAGCAGGGACTTCTTTCCAAGCTTTCAAAATATCAGCAACATTTTCTTCAATGTCTCATCAACCCATAGAGATGATTGGAAACATCAGAAATTCTCTGTCCAGTTCAGTGCTCCCGAAGTCATCCCAGGCAGCGGAACCACAACTGCAGTTGAAGTATATGCTTAGTCTCCTTCAGTGACGCTTGCTGATCTACGATAGAACTTTCTGACATTTTTAAAAAAGATTTTATTTATTTATTTGACAGAGAGAGAGAGATCAAAAGTAGGCAGAGAGGCAGGCAGAGGGAGAGGGGGAAGCAGGCTCTCCACTGAGCAGAGAGCCCGATGCGGGCCTCGATCCCAGGACCCTGAGATCATGACCTGAGCCAAAGGCAGAGGCTTAACCCACTGAGCCACCCAGGTGCCCCAACTGGCATTTTTTAAAAGAACTCAAAGACCCCAGTTACAAGGCATTTTCTTCCCTTTCGGTCTTCCCTTTTGGTCGTTTCTTGGCCGTCTAGCTCAGTTTGCCAGCCGTGAGAGGGCTTGGACACCGGGACCCAGCCCCGCACAGCTCCCTGCACCGGGATGATTTTTTTATAAGTAGTCTATCTTTCTGGCCAAGTTTGGTTAGGCAGATTTTGACTGAAATTGCAAGTAAAGAAGCTGATTTTTTGTCGTGCCTGAGAGAAGAAGGATCACTATTTCTTAGCCCCCCCCCCTTTTTTTTTATCTCAGGCAAACGAGGCCCAAGTCCCTTGGCTGTTCTTCTACCTCTGAACCTGTGACCTGGCAACTGGCTAACAATGAACCTGACAAAGAATAATCAGGACCATGGCTTAAGAGGCTTTTCTTTGAAGAGCCAGAAGAGACAGAAACAAAGAGAGAGGCAGGGAAAGAGGAAGCGGGAGGGAGACGGTGGGGAGAAAAGACGGAGCGCCGGCCGGCGAGGGAAGGGAGAGGCAGGTTAGAAAGGAGGAGAAAAAAGGGTGACCTCGGGGCTTCCAGGGGAGGGGGCGTGGGGCTCTGACCCCCCGAGGGGTCTCCAGCGAGGCCCCTTCACCTCCGCAGTGAGGGACGAGCAGCGGCGTCTGGGAAGGAGTTCACGAGTGCGTCGGGCTGGGGCTGGAGGCTCTCGCTGGGGGGCCGGGCGCCCGCTGGGCCCGGGTCCCCGCGTCCCCGCGCGGCCGCCCAGCTGATCCGCAGACCCGTCGCCTCTCGCGGCCCTTCTGCTTTATTTTCCTGACGGAGCAGTACTTCATTAAGAAAAAGGCACTCCGCTATTAATTTCGGCTCACTCTGAACCTGGCCAATGACAGAGAAGCATGTGCCATTCTGCGTCTATTTTAGGCCCTGGCTGCGGGGGCCGTTAAAGCTCTGCTCGGCTTCCAGCTCTGCGTGCATCTCACTCTTCTTCCCTGCTCTGTCTTCTTCGTTCCTCCTCCTCCCGACAGGCTGCCTGACGGGTGCAAGGACGGTGCAGAGTTGTAGCAGCTTCAGACTGGATGAAGGAGGAGAGAGCTCAGAAATAGCCTCCTTTCTCCTTATTATATATATTTATATTAAATATATATTATACATATAATGCATGTTATAATTATAAATTAATTATATATTATATATTATAATATATATTCTATTATGTTATATTATTTGGTTAAATATTTTTGGTTAAATATATATATTAACCAAATAAATATATTTGGTTAAAATATATATGTGTATATAACACTTTCTATTTTATTTTATTTTATTTTATTTTAATTTATTGGACACAGAGAGAGACACAGCAAGAGAGGGAATACAAGCAGGGGGAGTGGGAGAGGGAGAAGCAGGCTTCCCACCAAGCGGGGCTCCATCCCAGGACTCTGGGATCATGACCTGAGCCGAAGGCAGATGCTTCACCAACTGAGCCACCCAGAGCCCCTATATAATGTTTTCTTAAGGGAATGTCTGAGTGTTCTTAAGTATTAGTCACTGCTATTTGTATGCTTTATCTTCCTAGGGGAAAAATTAAACCCCTCTTGTGCCCCTTACAACCTCCATCTCTTCCTAGGTTGTGGAAATGACTGGGGAGGGGGTGCCACAGGGCGAAGACCCATTGGTAACTCGTTCCTGGTGCTGTACTGATCACTACTTCACAGTATCTAATGTACTAAATGTTGGCCTCAGGAAAGCAAGCAGCAGTGAATGGGTTATATATACAAATGATTAAATATCTGTTTGATTCATTTCCATTAGGTATTTTTGTCACAGGAACGACTTGTTTGCTAATCTGTTGGATTGTCAGTGTATTAGAAGTGAGCATATTCTGATTTACAACAGGCTAAGTAGGGGAGGATGAGCAAGAGGATTGCCCTGTCTTTGGAACCATCAGAGACAAAGTAGAAACAAACCTCTAAGAACCAGAGCGAGTCTTGTCCAGAAACTACACAGGGAGCCACCTGAGTTGATATGGGTCCAAAGTAGCTCAGCTCTAAATATGTCCACCACAAAGATACTAAAGGGCCTGAAATTTTCATTTCACAGGAACTCATACTTGGTATTTGGCAGGGAAATGACAGCTAATTGTCTAGTGATATAGAGACATTTTAATGGATCGCTTAGCTCCTTACTATTTTACCTGAATGGCAAAGATCTAGGGGCTTCGCATGAGATGAAGCTACCTCCTAGAGTCTGGTCGGGGTCCTGGGGGGGTTAAAAAAGACTGAGACTCTGTTAATGAGAGGTTTCAAGAGAGACAGAGTCAGAGAAGCCAAAGATGTATCTTGCTTCTCTTATGGTATGAATCAGGACTTCCGAAAAGCCCCTCATTAACTTCACTATGTAGAACTGGAAGATACCAAGAGCTCCAACTCCATCACTTTATGAGAAAGGGAGCTGAATCTCATGGAGCTGTTAAAGACGTCACAGCTGGAGAAGAGGAACCTTTTGTAAGTGCTTGGCACTGTGCTAAGTGGTTCGAGGTGTGAATACCTCATCTAATCCAATGATTAGCAGCCATGGTGTATCTCAATCACCCATGGCAACGGGAAAATACATAGTTGCTTCTGTGTTCCAATCCACCACCCACTAGACACTCAGATTCCTCAGGCTTTGAGTTAGAGCTAGGCCAGTAGAGTGCCTTTTCTTTTCCTTTTTTTTTTTTTTTAAGTTGCACAAATGATTCTGAGTCACTTCAGGGTTGAAGACTCTTTGTTTAATTCTCACAATTCTTTGAGGTAGGAATACGACCCTATCTCCTCCAGAAGATGAAAGTGAAGTTCATGTCTTCAGGGCACTAGAACCCAGGTCTATAATTCCTGGTTCCCTGGTTTTTTTTCATTTAACACAACAGCTTCCCTGGAGCGTTGAAGTCTTAGGTTTAGAGTGGATAACATGGAACTTCCAACTGCGTACCACTTCATCCTCTGAGTGATTATTCGTTCCATGAGAAACCAAGGAATAAATTTGCCAGCAGCAGGGTATACAGAAAAGACCATAGGCATTTGCACTGTGGTGCTTTTAATTTTGGTTAGCTGGGTGACTTACGGGCATGCCACCTTGCTAAGCCTCAGTTCCTCATTTGTATAATGGGAATGGCAAACAATATCTCAAGTCGCATTTGAATGTTAAATGAGAAAAAGTGTATAAAGTGGTTAAAATAATGCCTGAAACATAGTAGTAGTGTACAAACAGTTCACAGCACTGAACATGTCTTAGTGCTTGAGGCTATGTTTAAGGTTACTAATAGCTTTCTTTTTGTCAGACAATGGTGTTTATCCCATTCTCTCATCCTTTCCCTTTTCCTCTAAGCAAAAGAATGTGGTGACTGGGGAGAAGGCATGAGAGGTGGGATGGAGTCAGAGATCCTAAGGAATCCTCCAGAATCTTTCTTAACCCCTGTACAGGATGCATACTTTCCCTCTATGGGGCTCAACAGGAATAGCAGGTTGGAACAGGGGATGCACCTTGAAGCTGCGTCTGTCTCTGCCTATCAAACCCTTTATTTTTTTCCTCTGATGGAGACTAGTGTGCGGAGGTGAAAGCGCCTCCCAAAGATGACACCACTCCTTAAGCTTCACACTTTACCTCTGCCTCACTCGGATAAACAGATTCGTCGTGTGTACTCCTAAGAGCTGCTAGACATAGACAAGTACATTCATCACTTGAATGGTGAGCTTTGGTGTTAGCGTTACCCTATTTATACTTCGCTCTGCAGGCAATCCTGATGCTTTTACATAATTGGGGAGCTCCACTGGCTCAGGGGAGAAGGAAATAAGATGAGAAAGAGTACTCTCTTTCCCGTAGAGGTGTATGATGAATTGATGAGCCAGCTTCCCTTCCAGTTATTCCGGCTGACTTACCTGTTTTAAATTACATGGGATGACAGTGGGTTTTATTGTTTTCCCTCTAGAAGTTGGGACTTAATACGACAGTTCATTTACAAACACAGAGAAGCCTGCTGAAGGATAGGCAGGGCAAGGGATGGTCTATCAGGCTGGTTCAACTCTCGCAACATAATTGCTCAAACTTAGCCTTGCTGAGAGTATTCAGCACCTTGATTACTGTTCTTAGTAAATAAAATTATTGACAGAGCCCTGACATAGCTCTCTGCTAGGAAACACAGAACTCTGGACAGTCAGGAGAATTCACACACAGAAAGCAGCAAGATCGAGTTCGTTCTAGCTCTGAGGATATGTGACAATGTGGAAAAGGCTGCTGTCTACACTGGCATGATGCTAGAACTGGAGCCAAGTGGAAGCAGCTGCAGCTGCCTGAGAAACAAAGCGGGGGAATTTGACAGCAGAGGCAAACGGCTGCAGCCCAAATCCCAGGGTGTCAAAAGCCCCGCTGTGGGGTCTGGCAAAGGCACTGGAAGATTGGCATCACTGAACTGCACTTAATGAAAAGACCCCTAGGTCTTCATCGTGTGCCAACTCCACTATTGCCATATTCTGGTTCCCATTAAAGTGTTGGGCAGCAGGCAGTTTTTCACATAGGGAAACCTACTGCTGTCCATGTGGAGAGCACAAATGGGGGTGTGGCTAGAAGCGGTTTAAAACAAACCTGTTTTGCTGCACAAATAATCGAGAATTCTAGACTACATCACTGAACCACGGTGGGGATGGCAGTGGTGGAATCAAGCAACACCTAGACCTACAGACATTATTGGCTAATTATTTTACGTGAAGGTGCTCACTTTTTAGTTCTTGCAAATAACGTGTTGTGCTAAATTACTTCCCTTTCATTAACCCTTGAGGAAGGGAAAGCAACTGTTCTTTCATGCATGCAAGCCATTACTGATTGAAAGGCTGCAATGTGCCAATCGTGATTAATTTCATAATGGTTAAATGCTACAATGTTCACGTTACTACATTGTATTTATTTTTATATATAATCTAATACCCCTAATCACAAAGCAGACTGATTTCAACCTTTCATTTTGACTGTGTTCCAGAGAGCTGTTTACCTGGCTGCTGTTCACATATACACTGAATTTGTTCCATGTGCAATTAACAGGAATAAAGCTTGAGTAGAAAAGGTGCCAATTAGAGATAGCTAATGGCCCTTTACCCCACAAAGTTGCAAGAATACCGTTTTCATAATTATAAAAGATAGGAAAATTAAAGTGCCACTTCTGAGAAATCTATTTTTCCATAAATAAAGATAATCTGTATTTAAGAACACAACTTGGGAACTAATTAAACAGAAACAACACTTCAAAAATCCATTGTCCAAGAAACCCCTTAATTCTTTTCAAAGCCAGGAGAACCTGTCCTTGCATTTATCTCTCTTCAGTACTTTCTATGCAGCTACAACACTTCATTGATGTAGTCAGTCAGGAGTCCGTATTCTCTGTAAGACACTCTTGACAAATCTCCCAAACAAATACTGATGGATCTCTGTTTCCACAGCACTGCTTCACTATTGTTGGTGTATTTCGGCACGTGTCTTCTCCTGGAAAGGTTCACTAGGCTCTCCTGAGCATAACCTGATGACAATACTTTCCTAAGAATGTTCTGGAAACAGACTGACAACATTTGTGTTGCGTGTCATACACACTATCTTTTTGCCCCATTGTGTTTTATGCTTGCTCCCTTAAGGAACAATTATTCATGGGTAAAAGAAAGAGTATCAGGAAAAAAGAATGTAGGTTGAAGCTGTGAATAACATACATGTACGAGTCCAGTTATTAATCACTGTGACGTTGGTACAAAAAGCTGAGTTAGGTCCTGTTTACTCAATGGTTTCAGATACTTTTGATCTGTGAAAACTCTTAAAAGAGCACCCAAACAAAACCCATTATTCAGATTTGGAATTAAGGTCTAGGAAGATGAACTGATTTGTGTTTTGTTTTAAGTTCCAAAGTTGGCACCAGAGCTCCAGCCGCAAAATACCTCTAGGCCCCCAGTTTGGGACCTTTTTGCAGATTCCAGGCTCAAAGACAAGCCACTGTATTATGAGAAGGGTACTGGCTTATGGTGAACCCCAGCCAGTCCAGAAACATTATGGGTTCCTCTAAAGATTCAGCTTTGGCTACGTTTGCCCAGTTTCCCCCATTTTGTATACAAAACCTCAGCTGCAGACAAACCCTGAGCACTTCTACCTTCTTGCTGTTTTGACTTTGTTTGTGCTTTTCCCACTTCCTAGAATGCTCTGACCCTCATTAGTTCATTCTAGTTCCCTTAATGTACATTCCAGAGGATGGCTTTCATCCTAACAACTCATGCATTACATCTCAGGTCAGATGAGAAGCACTACTTTGCTCTACAATGTAAAACAAGATAAACACTTGCCCTTATCTGTTTTACAATCTTAGCTCAACAAAGGAGATGATTACAACTTTCCATCTACACTTTTACTTGATCACTAAAAGGATGTGCGTGACAGGCAGGAGCACATTGTGAATGGCTCAGTGAATGGGAAATATTCATGCGTTGTTCAATTTTCCTTTAAAATTATAATTAATTGAAAGCTGTTTAGGATTAATGAGCCTATATAGATATTTAATAAAAAATTCAATGCAAATTTTATATATAAATCAAATCCCACTCTTTACCATTATTCACTTTATAGCTAAATGTACTTTTAGGAATAAATTAAAAGGATGACTCTGCCTTCCATTTAGGAGAGTTCCTTTGTCTTTGAAAGCTTACTTCACGTGGGATGGAGTTTTCCATATGCAGATATTTGCTGCCATATATATGGAAGGCAGAAATGATGGATATGGCTAGAAGCAGTTTAAAATAAACCTGTTTTGAAACTCAAGTAGTTAAATCTCAGACTGTATCACCAAACCAAGAGGGAAGGTAGAAGTCAAGCCTGAACTTTAATGATCTGCCAACTTTCTCAAACCTTGCTTGATTCTCTGAACGGGACCCATCCCTGCTCGCTAAAATCTTCCTGGTCTGCTTCGTCTTAGAACACATGAAAAGGAGTACTCAGTATTTCCACAAAAGTCGTAAATACCACTTATGCAAGAGAGGTACTGGTTCTTGGCACAGTTTTTTTCTGAACTGAAAAAAGGTGGTATAAAAAATATAAAGCAAAAATTGAGTTAAAATTTTTAAAAAGATTTTATTTATTCACTTGACAGAGAGATCACAAGTAGGCAGAGAGAGAGGAGGAAGCAGGCTCCCCGCTGAGCAGGGAGCCCGATGTGGGGCTCGATCCCAGGACCCTGAGATCATGACCTGAGCCGAAGGCAGAGGCTTTAACCCACTGAGCCGCCCAGGCGCCCTTGAGTTAAATTTTTGAAGAGTTTAATATATGTGTACATAAAAGGAATGGAAAATATCCATTAACCTTTTGGCATTAACCTCTAATTTTGGTGGGAGTACCTGAAACACATCTACAGATCCTTCTGGTGGCTCAAGATTCCAAATCTTCCCACTTTATCTTCATAGGTGACACTTAGGAGGAGTGACTGTCCATTTCTCTCAAAACAGCCGTATCTGTGCTGTTTCTGTCCCCTCTTTTTCTTTCTTCTTGATTTGAGGTCAAAATACCCATTCTTTTCTCCCAGGATTCAGATGGGTTTCCCCATCTATTGTGAATCTGGTGCTCTCGCTTTTCTCTTAACATTAACTCTTCTGCAGAGCTCTTTACAGACCTCCTCCTCCAAGCTTTGGGCTATTTTCTATTCTCTCATCTCCTTCACATAAATCTCACTTGGAAGGCCAGCCCCTCAGGGTAGACTGCTGTTGGGTGTGTGTGAATTTCTAATCGGGGGCCAGCAGCACCTACATCAATAACATCCACCTTCACTGCCACCCGCGGGAGCATTTTACACATTGGAAACCTATTTTCTTTCCTTCAGCATCCCTGTTTGAATGTGAATCAGCCCAGGACAGGGGACACTGGAGCCTGGCCGGGCTGTTCCTGGGCTCTGGCCTGGGACACCTACAATGTGGGAGGCACCGGACTAGGAACTAGAGGGGTGTGGTCAACAGGAGTAAGGTAAAGTTTCTCAGATGCAGAAACTCACGATCTCATAGAACAACGCTGTGTCGTCAGACAGAGCAGGCCAGGAAGGTGTTAGCATGCAATGAATGGGTCCAGTTCAAAGGATAAATCAAGGCCTGAGAGAGGTGGTTGGTCATTAAAGGTCAAGTACAGGAAGGGTCAGAATCTAGTTAAGGGTTTGAGGAAGTAGACACCCCGATGAGACCTTGGATAGGACCCAAAAGACTGTTTGTGCTCCTGCCTTTTGAACCTTCAAATCTATCTGGACACCCAAGTCATAGGATAGCAATGAAAGGCAAAGAAATCAGGGGCATATAGGTGGGGGGGGTCCACTTTTGGTGGGCAAATGGATGTTCTGATTACAGACAAAGTGTGTTATTTTAAGAGAGATGGAGCAAGGGAATATGGCACAGATCGCTATTTTTTGCTCTCCAACTTTTTTTCAAGGAATGACAAGTTATATATATTCAGAATGATGGGCTGTTTAGATGGCATCTCTCTACGCACAGAGACTGGAGATGAGGAGAGTAGGATTAGATAGAAAAGTGGGGACTTGATGCATATCCTCAAACTGAACGGTCTTTGCAGAAGCTGTCCTAATCACTTTCCCTTACTGTCCAGCTTCCTCTTCTGTTTCTTGCTGGCAATACCCCCGGAGTCAGAGCGACGCAGTAAGTCTTCCAAATTCCTTAAAGCTGCAGATTCTATGATGTTAAGTGTGTTCCTATTATATAAAGTCACTCAAATAGTGTTCAAAGAATTTCTGTTGTGAATTTTTTTTCTTCTTAAGGAAACTAATGTCTATCATTAGCTGTAGCAGCCTTTCTCTCCTAAGTAACAATGTACTTAGGTGTTAGTTGCAATGGAATTTACCTTTACAGTGATAATTGCAGTAGCTTTTTAAATGAACATATGCACACACCAGAACCTGCACCTGTCGTTGTTGCCATGGAAACCGTTCCAAAACATAAGACACAATTCTCTTATTGAGGCCCGTATAGTTTCCCAAATAAATTTTAATGAAACTGTAAGAGGAAACAAAAAGAAGAAGAATTTTATGGAGAATAATTTTAAGTTATTTAGGGAAGTTTAGACTAAAATCTTTCTAAAACCACATTGGTAACCTTCATCCAAAGAGGAGACAACAGTCAGTAAATGTCAAGCATACATAAAGGATCATAAAGGAGGTCTGTTTAAAGGTAAGTGAGTACCCAAATGCTGCCTTTTTAATGTTTATCTTTAACGTTTTCTGTTTTCAATCTCTATTCCCATCCCTGGTTGAGCGTAGCGTTAGCGGTCTAGTGAGCATACTGAGATCATGGAGTTATCTGAAGATTGTTCCAGTTTCTGTCATCTTTGGCCTTTCTGTTGTTAGAAGTAAACAAATCTAGAGCTGTAATGTTTTTAGAGCTGAGAGACCTAAAAGATGTCTATTCCAGCCTCTTTCTTTCCAGATGAGGGAACCGAGGTCCACAAAGATAAATGACTTGTCCAAGGTATACACGTTCATGTGGCTAGACCAAAACTCCAGGTCCCCGACTCTCCTCCCCACACTCAGTCACTGCGCTGACTCAGGAATACTGCCCACTTCCCCACCAGACAAAGCTGGTGTATTCTTTCATGGAGGGAGAAAGTCAAGCTCTGGATTAGAATATCTGGACCGTTATTGCCAACTTCTGTCTTCAAATGAGCTAGTCCAATTTGCTAAATGAAATAAAATTGGAAGTTCTCCCTCAAAGTATGTGTCTCCTCACAAAATCTATTGATTACGTGGGGATTAATACTTTGCACTTTAGAAATTGAACTAATACCTTAATATAATAAAAAAAAAGGGGAAAGTTGTTTCGATTTGTAATCATTGCTTCACCTCTTCGGTACTTTGATGTCGTGTGAATTAAATTTCCCAGGCTCATAATAAAGCCAACTGTGAAATCGGCGTTCACCTCCAAGTTATGAGCCTGGGAAACCCATCGATAGGGCTGAATTCAAAGCTATCTGATGATGGCTGGGATTTCAGTATATCATTCTGAGCACATAGTTAGGGCATTATATGTGGGGAAAGAAAACCCTCATGCTCATAAATTATGAGTAGGAAATGGGTACTCCCAGAGACAGAGGATACTTATTATGTAACACTCGTTAAGGGTGATGGTGTGGCAGGCCCTGGGCCGAGTTTCTGGCAGAGCCAAGGACTCCCCAGGTCTAGGAGGCCCCTGAGACAGTGTGTCGTGTAGAGATGATGGGTGGAAAATACTCTCACTATTCAAGATGTGGATTGTTTTGGCTTCCTTTGGGTTAGGCTTTTGGCACTTGAACTGGCCCCAATGTAACACCACAGCTGGAAAATGATATTATTTGGATTGGTTAAGAGGAGTTTTTGAATTGAACTCCACTGCAGCGTCAGACAAGGAAAAATGTGCCGGCCACATTCAGCAAGTCTCAGAAGAGACATCTTTCTATCATTCACGTGTTTGCAGATGAATGTGATTATAAACACTTTTTTGTATAGATATATGGGTATATAAGATGCTCAAAGTCATATAAATCTATATTCCTAGAATAATTCATCCCATAAATATGTATTGAGCACATACTCAATGGAACACCGTTCCAGTATATATATATATACGCATACACACACACACACATACAGATGCACCTGTGTGTCACTTTTAAAACAGAAGTAATGAATTCCTTCTTCCCAGGTATTATAAGACATGGCCTGAGTAAAGTACACGAGGTGTAGAAGGCTGCCATAAATATTAATTCCCTTTACATTTCTTCTTTGCCATCCTCCAGCTTTGGGATGTGAATGAAACTTCTGTCCTTCCAAATTCTGCAAACCACCCTCAACATGGGAGACAAGGAAAGGGGTGAAGGTGATCTGTTGTAAGCCCAATTCCAAGCCTGTGACAGCCACGCAAAACCTACTTCTAAAGAAAGCGCCCACAGACTCTGGCTTGTCACCTTTCGGATCTAGAAGGGATGCAAGTTTTTTCAGCATAAATATCTGCTAATTTGTCCAAATCCAGTAAGACCAGATAGATATAGGTATTTTTTTCTAACTACAAAATTAATATATTTGTGTTGTTGAATATTTGGAATAGGAAAAAAATAAGTATGTATAATTCTACAATTCAAGCAATGTTCCTTCCACTCAATAGTTTGGTGTATTACCTATAGCCTGCTCATGACTTTGGGGGCAGACTCCCAGGAAATGAACATAATGGGAATATACGGTCTCAATTTTGACTACAGATATTGTTCTATATAGCAACAATGCCTTATGACTCCCTTAAACTGAGGAAAAGATGTGTAGTGTGTGAGAGAGAGAAAAGAGAGAGTGAGCGAGCGAGGGTGGGGAGAGAATGTTTATGTGAATGTGGTTTTTTTGTGGGTTTTTTTTTTAAAGATTTCTTATTTATTTATTTGACAGAGAGAGAAAGATCACAAGCAGGCTGAGAGGCAGGCAGAGGGAGAGGGGGAAGCAGGCTCCCTGCTGAGCAGGGAGCCCGATGTGCAGCTCGATCCCAGGACCCTGAGGTCATGACCTGAGCTGAAGGCATCCAGGCGCCCCTGTTTATCTGAATGTTGAGGAGAAATGAGTCCATTAGAATTTTACGACAAGCCAGAACTGAAAACGTCGAAGACATTTAACTAGGCCCATCTAGGTTTTTGCAAGTATCATTCTAGAAAATGAACCAAGACAGAAGGGTAAAAAGTCTACATTTCATTTCATAATTGCAAATAAAGCCCATTCCCTCAATAGTAAAATGGCTTTGTGTAACGTGGAATCTCACTGTCGTCCTGGATATTCCCCCGTCAGGCCGCCCGTGTTTATGTCACATGGATATCATTACAAATCTCCCTCCACCACCAGCAACAATGGCGGCCCTCAGCAACTGGACGCTCCCTCTGTGAAGCTCGACATAGGAGACAGAATGGCGCAGATACCGCTTTGAATGTCAAAGGCCTAAAAATGTTAGGAAAACAGCTGCTGCTGGTTCTTTGCGCCAGGCGCCTCTTTTAACATTTACTCATGGTATCACTTTATTCATCTTGTCAGGAGCAAACCAAAGGCCAGAGAGTTTAAGAGACCATGCCTGTAATTATTCAGTAACAGCAGAAGACAAAGAGGGATGCGACCATCACGCATTTCAAGACTTTCTAGGCTTGCTTAGAAAGAAAAGAAGCTAAATTTGTGTCTCTGAGCCAAGTTACCCAGACCGGAAGGAGAAACTTGAAATGCAGAAGATACTTTGTGCTATCTCCATTCGAGAAAAGCAAAGCTAATGGGGCTCTGCTCTTTATTTTACGGGGGTTAAGGTTATTTTTCTAAATATGGGATCTTCGAAGAGATAGAGAGTGCAATTATGACAAATCATCTGTTCCTTCACAGAGCATGCATACAAAGGCCTACTGAATGTCAGTGGACGTGGAGAAGTCATTTTACGACCCGTAGTTTCTACAGTAAGTAGCCTCAATGCTTTATTTCAGACCAAACTAAGTACTTCCTGGAGTTCTTTTCGACTCGTGGAAAGAAACTAGAACAGCTTCTGAACTCTAAATTTCAATATCAAAATATTAGTGACATCGTAGGTTTAGGGTTGGTTTTACCTGTTTTAGACTAAGAAGTCCATTCAAATGGAGCCTGTGGACCATAACCTCACTCTGGGAAAACCAACAAAGGAATGCAAAATGACACCAGGGCCCTCTTCTGAAGGGCAGTCTTGCACTTCTCCTTTGTGATGGATTGGCCCGTGCACTTGAAATATATTCACCGTGGAGAGGGCACCAACTCTGCTGTACAATATAGTGGAATCTATTTTTCTTTCCCTGACAGATAAAGATACTCAGATGGGAGAAGAATTTCCATGCTCCAGGGGCCTCCCTCTTGTAAGTCTAAGTGCTAGAGAAAGAAACATTTCCAAGACCTCAAGAGGACCACTTGAATGAGGATCAACGCAAAAGGAAAGTAGGTAGAATGGGGACAGCTTGCAGGCAGATTGTGACATTTCTGAGTAATTACTGAGTGCAGAAGGTTCTGGAGTCAGAGGGCCAACTCTCCATCAGCAGCCCGCCTTCTCTGATACGAAAAATGAACATTTGAGCAATTTAATGGAAAGCTGTGAAAACGCAGCTGCAAGCATTGCATTCCAGCGAGATTGCTTCCTCTAAGCTTTCCGATTTAGAAAATTTGAAGCCTTCCAGACCTTCTCCCTAGGGGATTAGAAAGTAAGCAGAAGCTCTGGGCCCTTGGATTTAGCAGTGGGAGATGAATAAGGAGAGAGTCAATGCAAACGAAGAGGGCCCCAGGCTAACCACTCCCATTTTGTTCATTGAGCACCTACTATGTGAGAGTCTTGTTCTGATTGTTTCACATCTGTTATCTCTTTAAATTTCCCAACAACTCTAAGGTAATGACAGCGTTTCCTGCCAACCTATGAAGCCCAGGCTGGGAGTTGTCCAATGACTTTTCCTGTATAATCTCGCCCTAAGGGAAGACGTTACTCTGATTTTTCCACCTCATGTTTTTCCCTGGCAATTGCTGTGAGAGAATGTTGTTTTTGGAGTTGGGTAGGCAAGTGGTGTGCTTGATATGAAAAACCAAAAAAAAAAAAAAAAAAAAAAAAAAAAAAAAAAAAAAAGAGAGAGCAAGAAATCTGACACAAAGCACTGGTCAATTTCAGCCCCTCTATGCATGATCAAAACCTTTCTCCTACTGCTGGATATTTTTAAATGAACAGATTTGCCTCCATTTTCCGCTGGGTTTTTGCTCTTGGTCGAGTGCCCCCGCCGGCCTCAGGATAAGCAGTAAAAGATCAGTTACACTGTAGAGCAGCCACAGGGGGGGCACTCCTGAGATCCAGAGGCGTCTTCCTACCAAGGAAAGCGTCAACTAGAGTCCCAGAAGAGCCCATGGGGGTGTTTAACAAAGGGAAGGAATGTCTGGAGGGTAAGACTCAGTGCGCTCATTCTTTGGAAAATGTCTGTTTTATATATCTGCCAAGTGATAAGGAATCTAGGAAATCTAGGAAATCAAAGGCCATTTGACAATTTACAGTGTTCAAAGGTAGCTTCCGAGCACTTGAAAGAATCATATAAATGCCTATGTTAAAAACAGGCAACCAATATAATTGAGTAACCTAAAATAGGCTATGATACACATCATATGTTACAGCCATGGGAAAATCAAAAGAAGAGGAATTCAGTAGAAACTAAGAATTATTCCCACTTGAATTGACCCACTCCCTTGGAAGTGGCACACTGGTTGGAATTCTATGCCTTGTGCTGTTCTACGTACAGCTCTTTCTCCGCAGGATGACACCCTCCTCTTTAAGTTTTGAGAGTCTACGCTTACCCCTTCTCTATCCCTTCCTGCTCCCAACATGTACCTCATAGTCACATTAAGTGCCTGTAAATATTTAAGGTTTTATTTATTTATTTATTTGACAAAGAGATCACAAGTAGGCAGAGAGGCAGGCAGAGAGAGGAGGAAGCAGGATCCCCGCTGAGCAGGGAGCCGGATGCGGGACTCGATCCCAGGACCCTGAGATCATGACCTGAGCCGAAGGCAGAGGCTTTAACCTACTGAGCCACCCAGGCGCCCCAAGTGCCTGTAAATAAAGAGAAATGTTCAAGCTATTTTTATCTTGTGACACAATTAACAGTAAAAGTAAACAGTAAATAGTAAATGCTCACCTGGAAAGAATAACATGTAAATCTAAAGTATATTAGGGAGAATTTCTCAAGACAGAGTGCTTGGCGGAACAATTTAGCAAGCATGGAGTTTGACAAGGTAAAATTTTTGCACGTCCTGAGTGTATGCTCTACATATCTATTTGTTTCTGCCTGGGAAAGAACCATTAATATATGAGACCCACTTGAACCACCTAATTTAGCAGAAGAAACCAAACCAAACACGGTATGACTTTGCATTAATATTTTCATTTGGTTTCATCTTATTTATAAAGGTTACTCATTTTTTTAAAAATAAACACTCCTTATATCTTTGTACCCTATGTTTTTCACAGCATTATTTACAATAGCCAAAATGTGGAAGCAACCCACATGTCCCTCCATAGGTGGATAAAGAAGATATTATATGTATGTACAAAATATGTATATATATGTGTGTGTATATACATATATACACACACATATATATGTGGAATATTGCAATAAAATGGGTGGACCTGGAGGGCTTTATGTTAACTGAAGTAAGTCAGAGAAAGACAAATGCCATATCATTTCATTTATATGTAGAATCTCTGGAGCACCTCAGTGACTCAGTCGTTTAAGCATCTGAGTCTTGATCTGGCTCAGGTCATGATCTCAGGGACCTCACTCTGGTGAGATTAGCCGAGTTGGGCTTCCCGCTCAGGAGGGAGTCTGCTTCCCCCTGCCTCTTCCCCCACTCTGATGCACTCTCTCTCTCAAATAAATAAATATTCTAAAAATTTTTTTAAATAAAAAAAACAAGCAAATGAAAACCAGAATCAGACCTATAAATACAGAGAACAAACTGATGGTTGCCAGAGGGAAGGGAAGTAAAGGCAGGGGCAAAATGAGTGGAGGAGAGTAAAAGATACAGGCTTCCAGTTTTGCTTCCAGTTATGTTATGAATAAATCATGGGAATAAAAGGTACAGCATAGGGAATCCAGTCAATGATATTGTAACAGTGTTGTATGATGACAGATGGTAGCTACACTTGCAGTGAGCACAGCATAACATATAAACTTATTGTACTACTATGTTGTATGCCTAAAACTAATGTAACATTGCATGTCAACTATATTCAAATTTTTAAAAATAAATAAATCACTCCTTCCCCGCACTATTTACTGCTCTCTTGAGATGCATATTGTGATAAATGCAAACAGATGTTTTAAAATAATGCCAAATGTCCCCAAATGGATATCATGTCCAGTTTCTAAGCTGCAATGATGTCTTACATATTACCATAACACTTGACATAACTATATAATTATGTATTATGTGTCAGAGAGATGTTGACTGTTTTATATTTATTACCTTATTTTATTCCATAAAACCCATTTTATAAATGAGGAAATTGATGTTTACAGAAGTCAAGCAACTTGTCCAAGTTTGCACAGTTAAGAAGTAGCTGAAATGGGACTTGATCAGTGGCCTATGATTGTATTTGTTATCCTATGTGACCCATCTTGGACTAGTTCATAAAATAGTTCTTCAATTAACCTCTTTTCTGTTAACAGTTTTAGCAGATTTTAAGTCTTTCTTTTCCTTGCTATGCAATAACTTAATTTTTAAGCTGCACAAACACATAAGTTTCGATGGGGAAAAAAAATAACCACCAAACCCATGCTTCAGATAGAGACTCTAGTTGCGTTTCTTGCTGACGAGTGGATTACACCCACACTACAAGCACATGATACACATCCATCCAGACCTTCCTTTAGAAACCCATTTTGAACAGGGAAAACTTGAAATATGCCGACTGTGGTCTTAACTCCATTTAATAATGCCTGCTTTTATTGGGTTTACCCTGTAATCATGCAACTTCTAGCCAGAGTCAAATAGGGCAATGATGTTTTTCTACTTGGATTTTATTCAGTATGGTTCCTTTGGCAATGCTTCCAACTAGTCCCCATGACAGATTTCGCTCACTGCAGTTCCTCTTGACTTTCATTAAGCAGAACCTCAGATCGGAGCGGGGGGCGGGGGGCGAGGGGGGGGCGCGGGTCCAGACACTGGGCTGGTCCCTCTGTTCAGCAGTCAATCCCTCTGCCCATCACCTTTAAGATCTGCCAGTTGAGTGTGTTGTGTTTCCAGCACTGCCTTCCAAACAGAACTTTTATAAGGAAAAGTGGCTGCTGTTTAATTCATTTCAGAAAGTAGATGGTGAACGCATATTGCTTTGATATGCTTTCACACTAAGTCTGCTCAAGGGAGGTTTGCGTTCTCTTAAGCACACAATTTTTTAAAAATTCTGACTACTTGTTCATGGGCTTCTATTACGACACTTTGGAGAACATATTTTTTTTTATTTGTTTTTAATTCTGTCACTTTAAAGGGAAATGGTCAGAGGTGATGAGGGCTGTGCATTCGTGGTCTCGCTGCCGGTGCCCGCCAAAGCCTGCAGCCTAACAGACTTCTGTTTTTTAAAAAATGAACGTTTTCCGTCATAGCCTCAGAGTCTCTCTTCTTTCCCCACATTTTCTGAAATGTAATATCTAAAGAGTGGAAAACAGTCATTTTAGCGTGAAAATATGCTGGAGTGGAAAGGCCATTTCCTATAGACTACCGCTAGAGGAGAATTTGGTCACCATCTTGGGCAAAAGTGGGGAGTTGGTACATTCAAATCAACTCTAAACTATGTGAAGGCTTTGAGCTTTGGGGGATTTTCCAAGCACAGGTCATTGGCTTTCTGCAGCCTGGAATGAAGAAGTCTACTGCCCCCCAGAGAGGGTGGCAGGTGCAGGCGAGGTGCAGTGCTTAGCTGAGGCCCACCACGGTCATGACCAGTCTCCACATTAGGCCAAATCCCAGAGGGGCTTTATTTCACATCACTTGACAGGTGATTGAAAATGCTTCATGTCAGAATGCAGAAGGAGTCTGATCGAGGCAACTTTAGAACACAGCAAAGGTGTGTGTGTGTGTGTGTGTGTGTGTGTGTGTGTGTGTATGTGTGTGTTTTAGGGTGTTTGTGTGTATGTGTGTGTGCATGTAGAGATGGGTCTGAGGCATAGATTTCACAATGTGATTGCTTAAATCAACTCTCCCAAACACTAGAGTAGCAGATGGTGCTACAACAATGAAGAAAAAGGCTCAGGGCATATATATCACATTAGCTATACTGGCCTGCATTCAAATGATAAACATTTTAATCACTGCAGGTTATAGCTCTGTTTTTCAATATTTTGTTAATATGTTAATAGGAAATGCAAATTTACACAGAGAATTCTAATAAAAATGCATAAATAATTAGACTTTACAAGAGAAAAGGACCTTAGGGATTATCTCCTCCAGCCCTCATTTTAAAGGTGAGGTCAAGAATTAAACCAAATTGCAGAGAAGTTCAGTGACTCGCTAAAGGTCTTACAGGTAATTAAGGGTAGAACTGTGATTAAAATATAGATTCGCTGACTCCGTGTTCAGTGCTATTTCCACTATCACCTGTAGTATATTTAGAGGCAAAAAAAATTAACTTGTGTCAACTATGCTCAATTCCCGTAAAATGCTGCAACAATATTTTATAAGTATGTATTCCCTGACTTCAAACTTGATGGAAGGTAGTGATTCTGAGTCCATTAAAACAGATTGCTTGATTCTTTTGAATCTTAGTTCTCTATTCCACCAAAACTCTTCATAGAATTTTTTAAAAAATCACTTTCTAGGGGATAAATAAATAAAATCTTCAGTTTTTGAGGACACTCAGGCATATTAAGCGTACAAAATGTTTCTGATTGTAGATTAAAAACTATGGGGTGCCTTTTTTTGTAGTCCTTTGAAATTTATGATAAGGTTTTCTTGGGACGCCTAGGTGGCTCAGTTGGTTAAGCAGCTCAGGTCATGATCCCAGGGTCCTGGGATCAAGTCCCACATTGGGCTACTTGCCTGGCAAGGAGCTCATCTCTCCCTCTGCCTCTGCCTGCCACTCTGCCTGCTTGTGCTCTCTCTCTCTCTCTCTCTCTGACAAATAAATAAATAAAATATTTTTTTAAAAAAAGAAATTTATTATAAGGTTTTCCTATTGAGGTCTTATTGGGAGAGATAAAAATATGTATCAGGTTTTTTCCCTAGGTTTAATAAATCTTTGAGTGATATACAGCTGGGAATAGGTTGCATCTATAAGCAAATTAAGATGATGATAGCCAGGGAGAAACCTGAGGAGGGCCTACCGCTTAGTGACAGAGAATATCTAGCTCTAATCTTAAGAACCTTAGATCATTTCTGGTTTTGAAAAGCTTGTATATTTCATCATAAAGTAACATTTTGGTCATAGCAATTCCAAAACAAACTAATCTATACCCAGTGGTGTCTTCTATCTTGATTCCACATTACCAGAGGCAAAAGATTTTTATTTCTAGTGGCATTCAGTGAGAACAGGAGGACTAGCAGAGCTGAAGAGGGGATAAGCCTACCAATTGTTACAGGACTGTGTCCCAGAGGCCTTTGTGATGCCTCTAGGAAACACACACAGACAAAACCCCAATTTCACAGAACTCTATCGCTCTGGAGATGTTAATTATGGCTCCTTCCAATTTTCTTCATGATGTTACAGATAGGTGAAAAAGTTATTTTTGAAAAAAAATTTTTTTTTTATAAAACAAAAGCAATGACTGCTGAAGGAGACCAAGCTAAGAGCTGCATACCACCTGACAACTCAAGCAGATGGATTCATTTGGTGTGGCACTTCTCAGGGCTGCCATTAGCTCCTTAGAAATGTCTCTGTTACAATGTCAATCAAATGGAAAACAGCTCTATTGCTCTACAGATGCCCATATATTCTTGCAAGTAGTTTCTCTCAACACCTTTTGAAATAAATAGAATACCAGTTATAAAATTTTAAGTATCTTTCCTTGGGATAAGTGCTAACAAACAAAGCAATGTGTCCCCTTACATCAGTGGTTTTCAAAATTCAGTGCCTTCCTGGTTCATTGCCATCATTCACCATATTTTCATATTTTCATAAGCCTTTGTGCTACTCAGGAGGGTAGAGAGGTCTGGGTCTTACCCTCCCAGTCTCCAACAAGGTGGTAAGAGGGAGAGGAGGTGGTGTTCTTCCATTTCCCACTCTGAGAAGTGCCTTTTTAGATGAATCCTTCAAAAATATCTAAGTTTTCTAAAACTTGGTTTTGGTTTTTTTTTTAATTTGCATTCAAGTTAAGGTGAATATTACCAATGTTTTGTTTCTCAGGTTGCACGGTAGTAAAGACTGCCTAAGAAACATTTAAATGATTAACTATAATGTATTCTGTGGCTCAAAATGCTTCCCAGTCTGATTAGCTAACAAGACCTTATTTAAGACAAGGAAGGGTGGAGACTTCACTGGAAATGACTCATGATGTTCAATTTGTAGATTTTATTTGAGAAAAAAAAAGTGTTTTGATAAGTAGCAATATCAGTTTCAAAGAAAAGTTATTGAGGCTTTATTAAAAAGTACACATCCAAATCTATTAATTTAGGTCTCTACTCTCAAAACGTGTGTGTGTGTGCATGTGTGTGTGACGTTTTTAAAGTAATTCAAACCGAGCCATTGCTCTGTACCCTGACTTAACAACCTATGAAACAATTCCTAATGTTAAATGCATATTGTGATGAATATTAAAAATGTTAGCAGAATAAAAATTGTCTGGAAATACAGAGAATGGTTTCTTCAGTATTGCTTTGTTATTAGGGAAGGGAGAAATTTCATATAGTATAAGGAGAATAGAATTTCGGAATTAGGTTGAGTTAAAATTCTTGCCCTATCAGTAAGTGACATCAGATAAATCACTTAGCATCTTGGGGCTCAATTTCTTAATCTAGAAAGTGAAAATAGTATACACATTATGAAGAGATAATAAGTACTAACTGGGTGAAACTAAGACATGCTGGCCAACAATAGGTACTTAACATTATCAATGTCATTAAAGTTGGTGATCATTAACTAGCGCTTTACAATAAAATAATCTGGACAAATTTTCAACGTACACATGCTCTGGTCCTATGACAGGAGAGTATGAATCCCTGAGCAGTACCTTATATGTTTGGAGAAAGCTCCTCAGATAATGATGATGTGGGCTTCTGGTTAAGAATGACTGGTCCAGTTAATTTCCATCTTTTCAATAGAGGTACATTTGGAATATTTTTCGGTCACCATTGCAGTGATCTGCTACTGAAGAAATTTTCTCCTAACCAAGTCTCTCTATGGCCCATATTTAATTTGGGGTTTGGGAAGGGACAAACAGGATATTTTCTCAGAGTATCTCAGTGTTACATAGCTAGGAAAAAACAAAAAACAAACAAACAAAAAACCTGAAGTATTTTTGTATGCAAAAAAGTACCTATGCTATTCAGTAGTTTCAGTAATGGGATCATGGAACTAAGGGAGGTAAGAGTTTGATTCCCACTCAGGTTTTTTAGTTTTCTTCGCTTCTCGGCCCTTGACCCCTCTAAGCCATTACATGAAGGCATCAGGCAGCAGAATGTGTGCAGATCTATAGAACCTCCTGAAATTACTAGGAAGAGTTCAATAGTAGCAAGTTGTGATAAAGAAGAAATGCTTTATTCAATAAACATTTTGTAGGGTTTTTTTAAGGGACACCCTAAAATACTGGCTGTCCGAATGGGATATTACTGAAATACTAGGGCATGGAAAGAATTCTCTTTTTAAAATTAAAAAACAAAAAAACAAAAAAACGAACTCACTAGAAAAAACTCAGTGTGTGAGGTGGATAAGCTTCAGACAAAGGGAAAACCAAACCTGCTAGTCAGTGATATTAAAAAAAAAAAAATCAACTTCTACTTTATGTTGCCAAAGAGACTGTGTAAACAGACCTAAACAAAGAGAAGTGGCTGGCTGGCAATCAGGCTAATGTGGAAAACCTCCTCATTGTTGTGGGGTGTGCTTCTTTTCAGAAGAGCAGGAAGAGGAGGCAGGCCGAGAGGGAGAAAAACAAGAATAGAAGAGTCTTTCTTCTAAAGAGGGTCATCTGAGTCCCTGAGGGATGAACTTAGCCCACCCAGGACAACCTCTTAGTCAATCACTTGGAAATATAGCCTAAAAGGCCTATGGATTGTCTCGGGATTCCCTTACTACTTGAACCTCTGTTCTTTGATCAGCTGTGTGAGGAAGTAGTCTCATAGGGGGTCTTTTTTTTTTTTAGGGGGGAGGGGCAGAGGGGGTAAGGGCAGAGGGAGAGGTAGAGAGATCTCAAGCTGACTCCTCACTAAGGACAAAGCCAAAGAGCCTCAGTCTCAGGAACCTGAGATCATGACCTGAGGCGAAATCAAGAGTCAGAGGCTTCACTGACCCAGCCACCCAGGCGCCCCACATGGGGGATCTTTTAATTCAAGCTTTCAGCCTATGTTTACTCTGTGTTTTCCAGATAGGGGCAGTGCCTGGAGGTTGGGGGAAAGGGTGAGTAACTGAGTCTATCTGACTGATGGAGGTCACCATTTAACAAGTAAATACAGAGTAAGCGTCATCTGCCTTACATCTCTTTCCTCTTGGAAGTTTATCTAATCCAACCACACATCCAAATGCAATTATTTCCCCTGCATTAACTTTAACACATACGGGTAGTACAGACAAAAGCAGTGGGGTTTCAAGTGACCCCGGTCAAGATGTTTACAGTACATGGCATAGAAAAATGCTCTCATAAGCTCTAGTGAGAAAAATGTTGTGTTTTTCCACTGCCACATATGCAGTACAATTACACATCTGTAAAACTCTTGAGCAATCAATCAATAAGTAAACACAGATCATTAATGATGGATTTGAAAACTAGGGATTCTTGTTTTCTTCCTTCCTTTAATTCCTGCCTCCAAATTTTCTATGATGTCCCCATATAAGAGTTTATGGCTTTATTAATGTGAATTTGGTTTCAGATGTTGAACTTTTGTAGTTTATTCTTTTAAAGCATCTGAGGTGAGCACGACAAATTTTGACAAAACCAAGATATAAAACAGTTCTTTCTACATCTGTCAGTTTGTTTGCAAGTTTTTTTAAAGAAGAAAATGCCTTTTTCTAATGTATCTCTTCAAATCTGTCCCTGTGGAAGTTGCTTGTTTTGAAGGGGGAATAAAATGAGATTTCAAACCAGCTCTTACTTCCTTGGAAAGTTTGCACCTAATCAGAAAGCAAATGTTAGCATTGGTAGTTACTCAGTAAAAAAAAAAAAATGAAGAAGAAGAGGAAGAGTTCTTTCCAATTGCTAAGTCATCAATAGATTAGAAATAGAAACGACATTGGGGTCTTAAGTCATTTCCCTACATGGGAAGGGTCAAAAAGAACACCACTTTGTAAGAAGGCACCCAACACTGAGTGCCCAGACTTGGCAAGTTGAATTAATAACACTGCCTATCAAGCTGCTCTTAACTTGAGTTGTTAAAGGTGCTTTTTTCTGCAGTCTGTTCCACCACCCCATCATACAGACAGTCTCTTCAGAAAGGTCATCAGAAAACAGGAAGTTAAATGCAGCAACGAATTACTGTTTTCAACTCTCAAAAATATAATTTTCTTTTGACCATGGGGTGAAACATTACCTGGTTTCTGTATTTCAAATTTCACTCCAGAAGATTGTGTTTTAACCTTCAAGACACACTCCAAGCTGAAGCCACCCTTGTGAGGTCTAGTCAGTCTGCTTAGCTGGTAAATGTACCAGATCCATGCAACTCTCAGGAGACTGTGAACTTCTGCGGGCATACTGGTTTCTGTTCATTTTCACAAGATTGACAGGCTCATTATGGTAATATGGACATCTCCACTTGAGAGCTCATACTGTGCAATTGTAATTTTGCATATGTTAATGAGGAGACAATTATATCAAAGAGTGAACATTTGGGCTGATGCGCAAGGCACCATTTAATTATAAGAACAGTATGGGATTGAGCTCTGTCATTAATGCTTCCATTCCTTCCATCTTGTCTTTTTCCAGATTCTTCTGTTTCTTCCTAGATTTCATTTCTTTTCTGCTTTCTTTCTCTTCTTTCCTTTCTTTTCTCCCTGGTTAATAACAGATTTTTTTTTTAATGCCATGTCTATGGCTGCACTTGAAACAAGAAGTCTTTCCTCCTAGTTGTTGGTTAACATCTGCAAATGTGAGAGGATTTTAACATGACAAACAACAAGGAATTAGAAATAAACTGACGGGAAACAGTGGCTCTTCTCTCCCCACCTCCATGGTGGAAATGATGATATCCTCACCATCTGCACATTTGCAGGCTCTGAGTGGGCAGAAAACCAGCTGGAGATGCAGCCCATGGCTCAGATCCAGAGGCTCAGCTTCTGGGAGGTCCTAGAAGCTCACGATGCCTCCCAGCTATTGGATTATCTCTTGTCATGTGCATTCAAAGGGACAATGTAAAACATTTTTCCAACCAATTTTGCATAGAGAGGATCTCCACTAAATACAAGGCTAAGGTAGAGTAGGGGATGGTGTTCTAGACTCAGTGTCAGGGAACCGAGTCCTTGGGGGTCTTCCGTTTGCAATTTGGGGATCTTAGGCCGGTCGCTTCACTTCTCTGGAGTTTGGGTTTCTCATTTCAAAAGGGAGAGCTTTCAGCTTTAAAATTCCATGATTTTGTTCATGGAAAAATATGTGCAGAATTAAGAGAAGAATGAAAATAGTTTAGGGTTGCCTCCTTTGCCTAGGTTGACAAATTATGTAAAGAGTAGAATATCACTGCACTTCCAAAATATGGCTCTGAGGTCAGAGTCATGGCGGAAAAGTAAGCAGAGTGCCATACTCTTCCCATCATTTAATTGAGGAAATGTGATGACTCTGAGCCCAGGAGTCTCCACGAAAAAGATGGAGGCAATGACTACATTTGGTGCCCTCAGTGGCGCCTACTTGTGTCCATGTGTGTGTCAGAGTGGAAGTTAGGGCCCTGGTGCAGTCATCCCTGTTTGCAAGCAGGGAGAAGGGGCCTGACAGGCCTGAGGTGCTGTTCCTGGTGCTAGGCTGGAGCACAAAAATCTAACATAAGCCACAGGAGGGATAACTGCGGTGGAGTAGCCACATGGCAATATTTGCATGAAAAGCCACCTCGTAACCTTGTAAGAAATTTAATAAAACCATAAGATACACAACGTTTTAATTTAATTCCTAAATCCAGTGATACTGGTCCCTTCCACTCCTAACTGAATGTCACATCAACACCATCTTAAGGACACGTCACAGATTCTGGGGAAGAAGCCAGGAGAGATAAGGACTATAAAATTACTTTTTGGGGTGGCTGCTTGGAGTTCTACGGGGTAACTCTAATTTGATTTAAAACCAAAGCTCATTGGTCAAGATACGCTTTCCTGAGTTTGAGGATATAAAATGGCATAGCCCTATACGTGTGCATGGATTCGTATGACAAAAACGCCGGAGTGAATGTAAAAGACAACCCTTGTTTCAAATGCTCTCTAATGGAAATAATTCTGTCTTTACCATCTATACTCTTGTTTCTTCTTTATTAAATTATACATTCCATTTTGGGCACATTTTTGTTCTATACATGAGCTTGATAATTTTTGTTTTTTTGGTTTTGGTTTTGGTTTTTGACACACTCATAGCTTCCTAATGCTTAAGCCAAGCAGTCGGGGGAAACATATAGTCTGTAGAGAAGCCAGAAAGTCTGTCCTCTGTCCTGAGCTGGGCTTTCTCCAGAACACACCTCGGCCTACTGTACGGGTGAGGCCAAAGTCACTTCCTGCATCCACAGGGTTGAGAAGGCGGGGTCTGTTCCTCCAACATGCCGCCTGAGACGGGACAGCTCTTCACACCACATTCTGGTATTTCCCTCTCTGTAGTTGGGGGTAGCCATGCGGGGGTTGGGGGTGGGGTGGAGGGAAAGGACTGCTACAACTTAGAACAGGAGACAAGTCCATCCAAGAACATCGCAAGTCCAGCCTGACCATCTCTGCAGCTCCGGCTGCCCAAAAATGGGACTGAGTCCATCAAGAAAAAAATACATTACCTAAATGTATGTGTATATGTATATATATGTCCATATAACTTATATATATATACATATATATATATGTATATATATATATGGGGTATAGTATATTCATAGTTCTCAGCCTAAATCTTATCGTCTGCTATAATCTTCCTAGTTACATTTTAGCTAAAGGCATGGTGAAAACGGCTTGCAGATCTTAGCTTATTTTATCTTATTATTTTTTTTAAAGATTTACATATTTTACAGAGAAAGAGAGAGCACACAAAAGTGGGGGGAGGGGCAGAGGGAGAGGAAGAGAAGCAGACTCCCCGATATGAAGGGAGCCGCAGTGGCTCCATCCCAGGACCCTGAGATCATGACCTGCCCAGAAATCAAGAGTCCACTGCTTAGCCGACTGAGCCACCCGGCTGCCTCAATCTTAGCTCATTTTAAACGAACACTGGTGTACTATGGAGGCTTCCTAACACACCAACATTCTTTCATGTATTTCAGAAAACCTTTTTAGATATACTGCAGGGGGATGTCTTTTAAATAAGCAGCTCTAAACAGATGACGGTATTTGGCTCATTAGGACTCATTCACTTGTCATCAGCTACTGGGGGAGAATTAGATGGGCCAAAGTCAGAGGAAAAGTAAAAAATAATAACGAAACTCCTGGTTAAAAAAAAAAAAACCCAATGACAATTACGGAAATGGGCTCTTTACCGTCCTTTCTGTGACCTTTCCTTCCTTCCTTCTTTTTTTTTGGATCTTCCTCATAGGCAGCCTTAGTCATCATCAAGTGAGGTCCCAGAGAAAGAAAAATGATTAGAGAGATAGCCACTATTTCCAAGAGCGTATCAGATCATGGCCAACCATATTATGTCAACACTCCCCCTGTGACAATCTAGTTTTTACTGGAGTTAATTAAAGCAATTAATTCCCTTCCCTTTCAAAGCAGGGTGATTACATAAATAGATAATTCCCCAATCCATACCCAGAAGGCAAGTGATTTCTCTGCACTTCCCTCAATGTGTTAAAGAACCTAACTGATCTAAATTCTCCTTTTTTCAAACATGACCTTTCAGAAATTCTCCATCAACGTTTTCTGCTTTGTCCTCCTTTCTGGTAGAACCACATCTGCACAGGGACACAGGACTCCAAGGTTAATTAAGCCTTTCACACAGCAAAGACCAGTGACATCCAAGCGCGAACCCCAGTGACAGGAGCAGGATGGCGGACGCAGGCTCTGACAGTCACCACTGAGCCCTCTTCTACAACAGTTTACCAGTGTGGGTGATGCTGACAATAATTAGGCAAACAGAATGCCAAACAATTGTAAGAATGCTGTCAAACATTTTGTGTTATTATCCCCTGCGCAGGCCTGTGATTTATCATCACAGAAAAAATGCATTAAAAAAAAATCCCTGTAAACAGTGACATTTCGTTCAAATTACAACCCCCGGCTTTCCTGACTGCCTGCAGGCTGACATCTCCAGGGTCGGATGCAACGCTCAGCAGTTTGTTTCCCCTCCTTCATTGAGCAGGTCCTGGGGTGCGCTGTAGACCCTGTCGGGGAGAGCTGGTGTGCCAAGAGCAGGAACAAAGCACCCCTCAATGCACGGGAAGCTGCTTGCCTTTCAGATGTCAGAATGAAATAAAATAACTGCCATCCACATTTCCTTCTTAGATTCTCTAGGTCACACTGGTCCTAGAACTTGGAAATAGGGTCTTTTGCACCAAGGCTCTTACCGTCACCTCTTCCTCCCTTTCCACCCAAGACCCAGTTTGGGGTTCTGGACTCGGTTAAAGTGTATTTTAGGGGCTTTGATATTTTCAATATAAACCCAAACTTCGGGGCACCTGGGTGGCTCAGTGGGTTAAAGCCTCTGCCTTTGGCTCAGGTCATGATCTCGGGGTCCTGGGATCGAGCCCCGCATAGGGCTCTCTGCTCAGCGGGGAGCCTGCTTCCTCCTCTCTCTCTGCTGCCTCTCTGGCAACTTGTGATCTCTCTCTGTCAACTAAATAAATAAAGTATTTAAAAAAACAAACAAACAAAACCAAACTTCCAGATGATGTCCCCAATGGCTGTAATTGAAGCAGAAAGAAAAAGAAATGGAAACAATACTTTTCTAATCCAATTTCTTTAGCGTTTGGCTCAGTTCTACAGATAAATTCTTATAAATTGAGAAGTACTGCAAGGAGACCTCCTTCCAGGGATGCTGGGCCAATGAGACAGACATAAGGTACTAATCTGATGATTTAATAGAGAGTCTAAAGGCAGTCTCTAACTTAGATGTCTGGGCTGCTGAGTGTTGAAATGGACCTTGGAGGTCAAAGGATATACCTTTTCAGCTAATGAGAGAAATCCTGTCTATGATATTTCTGGCTGAGGTTCTGAACTGGAAAATTTCCAAGGATGGGGATGAGGCAGCCCTTCCCTTACAAACAGCTGGCTGCTGAAAAACCTAAGATTTGGATCTTTAGGGTCTGCGACAGTGCCTCCTACCCTGTCCCGATGTCAAGATCCACTCAAGGGTGAGAACTCCTACCCCCTATCTATCGCCTTGTTTGAATAGACATTTCCTTCCATCCTGTTGTAAGGGCTCCCTCCCACTCCTTCCTTCACCCTTTTCTTAATCTTTACACCCACAAGTGAACCTTTCCTTTTCTTGACCTACTTTTGTGACAGTTTGGTTGGTCACAGCGTATCATCAGTAGAGTAAATCTTTTTATTTTGATTTTGATTTTTAGAAACAGGCAACAGTCATTTTACTTGGAATATAGCAAATCATGTAGGTTAGCACCCAGAGTAAATGAGCTCTAATTTCCCCCTGACCATGTATCTTCTTCTATTGATCTTTTCTCAGGCATTCAATAACTCCATGCTAACTGTTGGCTGCCCAGGGACCCTCTCACTAGATTAAGCCCTAGTGGACGGCACTTAGGACCTTTTCCAACAAGCTTTCCTATCAAAATCCATGTGTCCTATGTCTCATATCTGAGAAAGTTGATAATAAATTCAATGAACTAATTTAAACTAGGGTGTTGACAGCTTCTATCAGAACACTCAAAAAAAAAGAACGCTTTAGTATATTGCAACCCAACTAACATTTACACATCAACAGTGACTCATTTCCTTAGCCCAACAAAGGAAATAGAGATTTCATTTTCTTTCTTTTCTTCCTCTCTCTGTCTTTTCTCTTTCTCATTCATCTTGATAGACAAATGTGAATTATCCCCCACAACCTGTTCATCTAATTCTGGAAGCTGGTTTCTCAAGGGAAAACCCACAAGGAAGGACCAGGTAAAGGACTGCAGGGCTCACTGAAAACCCATCTCAGCTACAGAATGCACAACTCCCCACTTATTGACCAACCTCACTAGATCAATTTTAACACCCTTTTGTCCTCTGGGCTTCCAACCTCCCCTGATTGATGTAGGCTGATCAGACACAAAAGCAAGCAGTAAAGACCAAAATAAATGAACTATCTTTCAGAAGCCTTCTCTCTTGTTCAGAAACATTAAATTTTTATCAGTTATACCCACAGTCACTGGAGGAAAGGTAATATGAACCCCCACTTCTAGTAAAGAAGAGGCTGAGATAATAACTTTGGGTTTCTTTCAAACCCAATTATGACGTAGCTTAACATGTGATAGGACTAGAATACATCATCTTTGCTTTCTGAGATAAGAAGTTGTGTGTGTGTGGTTTTGTTTGTTTTAGATCTTCTACATGAACCAAAGTGGCTCATTTTATATATCTGGACTCTTACAGGTCCCGGAGCTAGGTGTACAGTTTTCTCTCCCGCATAATCAGACCGAAGACATGTGACAAACATTTCAGAATTCAAAGTTTTCTTCATGAATTTTTCATCTTGTTTCCATCCACAAATTAAAAGGGGTAGAGTTACCCAATGTAGCCACAGCTGGAAATAGAGTTTGGCGGAAGAAACGGGAAGGGATAGAAATGGAAGGACTTCTAGATATTCTTCTTTACAATCTGAGTATGTTGTGCACATGAAGATTGCAACAGAACCAGATCAAAATGGCCCTTGCTGTGCTTTGGGAAATCTTGGCTGTAAGGATCTCCTGTAGTAGAAGGGCTGGGGGGGTGGTCTATCACACTATCTGGCAGGCCAGTCTCGGGTGTACTCACTGGATGTGTTGAGATCAATTACCCACAAGTCCCTGTGGAGCTTCTCTTTGGTAAGAACAGGGGAAGCCTGGGCCATTGGTATTCTGTGCACACAAACTAACAGCTTGTGCTCACAGAGGCAATCATTTCTCAGCTGCTTTCAGATTCCATTTATTGTTTATTTTCCCCCTTGGCTGAAATACTTTCTTCCTCATACTAAGCAGAGGCACCAATCTAAGAGACTGCATTAGAATTGGCTCTATTGGTATTTTGCTGGAGTTCTACATGTGATGAACATTTTACGGTGTTTTGGGTGACTCCAACCCCAAGGGCTCACTAGGGGGACTTGATTCCTGCTCTTAGAGATTTAGGCAATGCTAGTTTGAGACAGGAGGTCTGGTAGACCCTGAAAATGAGGCAGCTTTTACACCGGCCATTCAGTGGTGGAAAATCCCATGCTATTCTTGATGTCAAGATACTATGCCTTTGTTTGTGTGTAGGTGTGAATGAATTATTTAAAGGGGAAAATGCAAGAATGGGCATGGCATAGCGATGAAACAGCCTCTGCGCTGGATTTTTCAAGAAGTATGAAAGATTTTCTTCTCATGTCTTCCTAAGATAAACAAAAGATGATGATGGGGCAGATATAAAGGGAGCTTTGGGGGTAGATAAGAGAAAGACAGTCCTTTATTACTCTTACTGAAGTTTACAATTTTGTCATCCTTTGTGTCCTATTCAGTGCTTGCCCCACAAATAAATTCTAAGCTCCATGGAGACAGGGAACGTGTCTGCTCTGTTCATTACTAGATTGCCAAATACCAAGCACAGTTCTTGGCACACTGCAAGAAGGGACAAATAAATACATTGTCTCCTTTAAACTGCTGATTCTCATTCCTCTCCAGGTGTGAAGTTGGTATGGATTTTCTCAAGGTTGGATGATGACCAAACACAGTAGTGGAATAAAGACTAGCTGGTAAACATGGTCTCTGATTCATTGGGAATTCTAGAAATATCTGACTTGAATATCCAATGAATAAAATTCTAATATTTCCTAGTCCATTTTGGTGTACTAGTTTATAAACCATTCTTAAGCCATAACATAGAAACACTAACTCTATCCTTTTTGGAGATATATATATATAATATTATATATATAATATATATAATATTATATTATATATTATATTATATATAATATATATAACATTATATTATATATTATATAATAATTATATATACAATATTATATATTGTATAATATATAATTATATTATAATATAAATAATTATAATATAATATATAATATAATATAATATATATAAATATATATAACAGCATTCATTTATACAGTCAAGAAATATTTGCTGAGCTCCTACATTGTGCTGGGAACTGTTGTTGATTTCTGATGAATATGGTACCCGGTTGGTCATGGGGTGTTCAGTCTAATAATGCATATATGATTGGAACTGGTGGGCATGGAGTCCAAAATAGCAGTTCTAAGCCAAACTTCTCTAAACAAATGATATGGATGTCATGGGGGAATGGCTAAAATCTTGATTATATTTAGCTCTCCTGCCACATTTCTCACCAACTAAGTTGGACAGGAGGAGGTACATCTGGAAACACAGAATGAAATGGGAAGAAAGGTGCTCAGGGATTAGTGCAGTAATGTCGTTCTTAGCAAATGGTCCTCTGGTAATTTTCCAGAAGGTAAGATATTTAAGTACTGAATTGATCTCATGATATGGCCATGCCAACTCCATTAAAGTGGTTCCATAATGTAAACCTCCCTTCAGTGAATGATCTGAGGTTTGAACAACCTATAGAACGGGTTGGGGAGTCAGTTGGCAAGGATAAATTGAAGTCATAGCTCCACTATTTGCTGACTGATTCATGAGAAAGTTACTTCACATTTCTAAGCACCCATTTCATATGTAGAGAGGAGATAATAATACCTAGGTTATAGGGTTGTCGTGAATACAATATAAAATAATACAGTGCATTGTGAGCAGGGTAAGTGACACATAATTGCAACTGAATATGTTATTATTCAATAGAGATAGAGCCCACATTTCATTAATCACAACACTCAGAGGAGCACAGTATATATAATTGGTAGATGAGAAAATTGAGGCTTAAAGGGGTAGAACACCAATACTTTCACTGCTCTGAGCACAGGGGAGGTTTGCACTTCACCTTACCCTTGAAAGGAGATATCATGTGACTTGCTTTGGTTAATGAAATATTAGGAGAGAGGCATGTGTTGATTTTGGGTGGAAACCTTTAAAAACCACCTTCCCTTCCCTGTGCCACCATGAACAATGACGTTTCAGAAGAAGGATCTTCCAGCATCTTGTGTCTCGAAGTGAGGACAGTGCTCTGCAGACCCTGATGGAAGGCGGCATGAGCAAGAAAGAAGGCTTTGTTGTTTTTGCCACTGAGATTTTTGGAGTTCTTTGTTACCTCAGCAAAACTTGGCTTATCCTAATTTGCCCAAGATTAAAACTATTTGAATCCAGGATTCAAACTCAGGTCTTAGGATACTAAGGCTGATGCTTCTTGTAGCACCTTACAAATATCCTTATTGCTTATTTCTAATGAGACACCCAGTGGATGTAACTTCTTCCAGGAAAAATTGACTTTCCTATTGCTCTTACCCTTGACTTGGAATGAGATTAATTTTTTTCCCCCTCACAGAATGCCGGAAGAAAATTCTCTGAGCAAAGGTCAATGGAAGGTAACTAAAAAGTTGGAGAGAGGTGGGCAGATAATAAAACTGGTTGAAAAGATTCATTCATTTTGCAGAACTCTTTATCTCCCACAGGTTCATGACCTGAAGATTACACAGGATGAAGGGAGGCCCTTATCAAAAGCCTGCAACTCTGTAGCGACAAAATCAATTTTTAAATGATTTATGTGATGTTCTTCAGGACCAAACGCAGTAATTCATTCCCCACGTGGTATTCAGGCTGCTGCTTGGATGTTGAAAAATGATTAATTTTTATTTACACCGTGCCTCCCCTCATACATTACTGGAAACAAGATCTGAGAGCATGACATTTCTATAGCATGAAATTATTTACTGAGGGAAGTCCCAAGCAAAAAGAAAAAAACTACTAAAAGCCAAAGATCTCAACATGCACTAAAATAACCATTATAAAAAGTTTCCAAGGCCAAATCTTCCCACCTATTCAGTTCAATCCATTTAAGGTAAATAGGCCAAATTAATTTCCCAATGGGAGCCATATTAATATTAATTCATACTCACCACTAACTTCAACCAGGAGAGGATAAAGAACTTAGAATTCTTAGGGTTTTTGTTACCCTAGAAGACTGAGTTCAAAAAGTGTCTAGAATTTGGTGCACATAGCATATTTCAACTTAATTTTAAATAAGTGTGGCATTTAAAAAAAATGCTAGAAGGATGTCTCTTCTGGGCCACCATAGGTAGCTATTTCATTTTTTTCAGAACTGCAGCAGAACTATATTCCCAGGCTTCCTACTCTTCAGTTTGTCAGCCTGAACCCAAGATGTCTATCACTATCTGAGAATCTACCCCATCACTGCAAGGTTCACATTTTTCTCATCGACCATATCGCCCTGAAACTCCTAGTGCCAGGCCCACAATCATCTGATGATGAGGAGTCACTTTGTATTTCCTTTCCACCTGTGACTTTCAGGTTTGGGGTAAGGACCTCGTAGAGCAAGGAGGGAAAACAGAAATGACTCTGAGACCATTGGAAAGAAGTCTGCCCATCGCTTCCACGAGACAGGCCCTTTAACCAACTAAGCCATAGAGCTACCTTGCCTATTGCTTCTAGACACTAGAAAGTTAGAAGGCTGTGGCGAATGGTGCCTGCCATTTTATCTTCTACCATCTTCCAGGACAAAATTTCCCAAGGGACCAGTTAGGAGAAGCCAGCTTGGTTAATTACCAGCTCCATACCAGAGACCATTCACAGATCCGTGTACATTTCCTACCACATCCTTTTCCTCGGATCGTTGCACACTTTCTCCTCATCAGGCTAATGATAATGGCTAAGCTGCAGGTTGATGCCTATGGATCACTATTTCCTGCATCATTAGGCAAGCCATAACCCTCAAGTGGGTATGGATCAAATTAGTACTCTGCTTCTACTCTCACTAAGTTGTGTTGTTTAAAAGGCATGGCTAGCTCATCAGTAAGTGGCTTGAACTGGTTTGACAAGGGAGGTGATATCCTGTCAACACAGGTTATTTGTTAAGCCTTCTGAAAATAAAAGATGTACAACCAAAGGGCAAAGACCAGGGGCTTTTTTTCTTATTTGCAGTTCGTTTTGTGTATGGGGTTCATCAATTATCAGCAAACTCTGGGAATCCCAGGTCATTAGGTTTGTTGGGCCAAAAGGTGGGCAAAGTGGTTAAAAAATAGAGGAGGAAAGAAAAAAGGGCTCTTCTACCACCAGTGCTGTTGAGACACTTTCATTAACTGGGATATAAAACAAGAAAACAAAAGAGTAAGGGCTTTGCTGACATATTAACAAGACCCTGGATCCTTCTCCTGTAGGCTAAAGGCTATATTTGCTTGAGTCACCTCGATGAGTCTTGGGTCTCCGGGTAACTTTAGCTATAACCCTTATCATTTGTAAGTAACAGAAGTAAAGGGATGTAGGCTGGGAGAGTCTATGGACTGACAGCCTAGAAACTTGATAAAATTTGCTTAGTAAATGAGCCCATGATACATATAAATGACCAATTTTTTTTCATTCACATTTTCCTGCCATGCCACTTTCCTGCATGCGATGCTTTTCTTCTCAAATCCCAGAGTTGCCTCCACTATTACCAGTCCAGAGAGAGACACTAACTACTCATCACATGGTACTGTCCTAGCCTACTTGCCCCCACTCAATTGTAAGCTCTGCAAAAGCAAGGAACACTTACATTGACCATCTATTCCAGCAGCCACGGTAGTACCTGATGTGAAGAAGGCATTCAGCAACTGTTTGTTCAATGCATGAATGAATGAGAAAAAATGATAGAAGCTGCCATTGATTAAGCACCTACTACGCACGGATGGGGAATGAGAGGCATTTTACTAACCATATTTTGAACTCTTATAACAACTCTACAAAGTAGATATTATTTGTCTTGTATTATAGGGGGAGAAACAGCTTCAGGGAGTTTCAGGAGTGTGTCCATCACACAGGGAATGGGTTGGGCAGCGACACTCTCCCCTGTGACAACCAGGGCCCTTCTTGCATATTTCCCTGAGTCCCTGTGTCCATTCAGGGGAATGGCATGAAAAGGACAGGCTGACGAGAGCTTGCCCTGCCTGGTGAGCACTAACCTGTTGGTCAGTGAGATGGGAGGGAGAAGGAAAGCACAATGATTGAATCCTGGTGGGTGTTGTACATACTTTATCACATTTAATCCTGGAAACAAACTTACCGTGCTGACATTAGCAGTCTTATAATCGAATGAGCAATCAGAATTTAGGGGAGAAGAAGTGCTTTTCCCTGACTTCAATCCAGTCTCGTGCTAGAAGTGCTAAAGATGAAGGTTCCTGGGCCCTGCCTGATTCACTACAGTGCAATTCCTGAAAATGGGGCCCCAGAAGCTCCATTCTTAGCAATTCACTAGAGGGTTCTAATGGCAACCCAACGTTGAGAAGTGCTGGTGTACATCCAGCTGCCTCTAAATGCATATTCTTGGGACAAGAAATTTTTCATGCACTTGCACAACACTAGAAGCCAGATTCTCCATAAATGGAAGAAATGTCCCTCTAGCAAGCATTAGGGTTGCTTTGCAGCTCAGAATATGAGGAATGCCTTGGTAGTCCCCATTAATGTTAATGGGAATCATGTGGCTAATTCTCTATATTCCATGCTGAAAAGAGTTCCCTTTAGAACCAGGAGAGGCTATATTTAATCAAACCATCTGGATTCCTATGCACATGTATAAGGGCAGAAAATAGGTCATAGTTGGTAAGCTACTTTCTGGAAACAATTGCATTGTATCAGCAAACTCCAAAGTCCTGAAAGGGCTCCTGCTCTCCTGCCTCCCTCAGTGAGTGACAGCCCCAGAGCTAAGAGAGGTCAGGGAAAGTCCAAATTTTAAGGAAGTGAACTTTCAATAGCAAGCAAACACATAAAGCAAATCATTCCCAAAAGATAAAGTGTGGAATAAACTTGTTAAAAGCGATTAACCTCCCCAAAGAACATACTGCTACCCTCAAATCACCTCACTCGGAGTTTGGAGAGCAGCATGAAATTAAGAAACACAGTTTGGACAGCCTAAGAACTCCAGATATGAACTCAAGAGATCCATGAGGTTTCCACACCTTCGAGTTCCCATGAAAAGTGTGAGGATGACGGGTCTATACACTCCAAGAAAATCAGGGAACCAGGTGGAAAAGAATGGTGAGTATTTACAAAGCTTTACAACTCAACTCTCTTATTGACTATTTCTATTAAAGGAGAGAAGTTCTACTAGAGGGTATTATGCTGAGTGAAATAAGTCAATCAGAGAAAGACAATTATCATATGATCTCTCTGATATGAGGAACTTGAGGGGCAGGGTGGGGGGTCGTGGGGGGTAGGGAGGGAAAAATAATGAAACAAGATGGGATCGGGAGGGAGACAAACCATAAGAGACTCCTAATCTCACAAAACAAACTGAGGGTCACTGGGGGGTGGGAGGGTAGGGATAGGGTGGATGGGTTATGGACATTGGGGAGGGTTTGTGCTTTGGTGAATGCTGTAAAAGATGTAAGCCTGATGATTCACAGACCTGTACCCCTGGGGCAAATAATAAATAAATAAATAAATAAATAAATAAATAAATAAGAGAAGTTCTAGAGCCAGGTGAGGAATTTTAAGGCAAGGCAGGAGTTATCAAGCTCAGTCTGGATATGAATCTTGCTCAGGTCCTGGAGCAGGAAGCTACTGATTACAATGGAGCATGAGGGCTAGTGGGTTCTGGGCTCAGCAGAATTTACAGGTTGTTATTCCCCATCACCACACTGCTGTTCAGTTACTTCTCATGGGTCACGTTGACCATGGCTCTTTGCAATGCACCGACTAAGTCAAGGCATGGAAAGGGTGAAGTCTCAGGGCGTGTGGAATGGAGGATGAATGGCATATCTTATACCATTTGCTTTTTGGAGTGTCTGAGAGCCTGAGAACTCCCTAACGAAGAGTAACCAGACTGAAACCCCTAGTCTGTACAAAACCCCCCAAGTAAATGATCAGTAGGCTTTCAAGCCAGCACTGGTGTGAGCCATGCTACCTTTGAGGCACTGGGCAGAGTGCAGGGTCCCTTAATTACCACCACTGTGTCTATGGGGAAATTCAAGAGCCCATTTTTTTAATGTCAGAATCTTTCCACTTTCTCTACCATAGATCAGGAACTTTCCAGCTCTAGGTTCAGGTCCACAGTGGTGGCCAGGAGCTCTGAAAAAAGGCATGATACAGGATGTTGTGTTCATTTTCTAATGCTGCTGTGACAAATGCCCAAAATACAGTGGCTTAAAACAACATGAATCTGGGCACCTGGGTGGCTCAGTGGGTTAAAGCCTCTGCCTTCAGTTCAGGTCATGATCTCAGGGTCCTGGGATCGAGGCCCACATTGGGCTCCATGCTCAGCAGGGAGCCTGCCTCCTCCTCTCTCTCTCTCTCTCTGCCTGCCTCTCAGCCTACTTGTGATCTCTCTCTCTCTCTCTCTCTCTCTCTCTCTCTGTCAAATAAATAAATAAAATATTAAAAAAAAAACATGAATCTATGATCTTACAATTCTGTGGGGTTGGAAGTCCTAGAGAGATATCATTAGGTTGAAATCTGGGTCAGCAGGGCTGTGATCCTTTCTGGAGGCTGGAGAGGAGAATCTGTTTCATTGCCTCTTCCTTCTAGAAGCCACACACACATCCTTGGCTCATGGCCCCTTCCTCCAAGCCAGAAGCACTGTATGTCTCTGACCATTAGTCCATAGTCACAGCTACCTCTGACTCCAGACCAGAAAGGTTCTCTGCTTCTAAGGACCCATGCAATTAGACTGGACCCACTGGGAAATTCCCCAGTCCGAGGTCTTTAATTTAATTACATCTGCCAAGTCCCCTTTGCCAAGGCATGTAACACATTCATAGGTACTGGGAATTAGGACATGGACGTGTGTGTGTGTGTGTGTGTGTGTGTGTGTGTGTGTGTGTGTGTGTGTGTGTGTGTGTGTGTGTGTAGGGGCATTATTCTGCCCACCACACAGAGTAAAACGTGGTGAGGAGGGAGGCTCCCAGAGATTCAAAGAATCCTAGACAAGAAGCTAGTTGGAGGAGGCTATCTTTGTGGGGCCTCAGGTTGGCGCTATCTTTCCAGGACCCTTTAAATAATTCTGGCTGTTTTTCTAAAGTCCCCACTTTTTAAAAATCATCTTTACTGCTCCTACTGTCCTCCTGGCCCATCCCTTCCCTCCTGGATTATGCACTAATCCTTCCTCACTGGTCCCCTACGGCCCTACATCCAAATTTGCCCTGTCCCCCGGCTTATTCTCCACATAGCAGTCAGAGTTATCCTTAAAAACTCCGTCATATTCTGTCACTCCCATGTTCAAAACTCTTTAATACCTTTCTCTCACATTTACAAGATCCCCAAGCTCCTCACCATGACCAACAGAGCCTTGTCTGGCCTGGCCTAGGAGTCCTCTCCCATCCGCCATTACCCCACTTCCTCTGGGGTCCCTGGGCTCCAGCAGTGTCCCTTCTTTGATGTTCCTCAAGCTCCTCAAGCCAGCTCTCACCTTGGTCCCCACTAAACCCTTTGTGTGGTTTGTTCTCTCCCTTCTTTCCAGTCCCAGATGACATGTCACCTCCTCAGAGAATGCTGACCACCCTCGCTCCTTCTGACCAACCCTTTCCTTCATTCTCTATCCCCCAACTGAACATATTTATTTACTTTTCATGTTCCTTATGCTACCTGACATTGCATTTGTTTGCTTGTTCTCCTTGTGGGTGATCTGTCTCTGCGGCCAGAATGCAGAAGATACCTGAGGGCAGGGAACTCCCACAAGTCAACAACAGTGCCTTACACATCAAAGGCATGCAAATGTTTGCCCAAAGAATGGATTCAACACATATCAGTTGAGGACCAATTTTGCGAAAGACACTGTAATACAGCAATGAAAAAAACACACAGGATCTACCCTTTTCTCCAAGTGTCCCACTGACTCATTGGTTTTCCTGCCCAGAGTCAACTTTTACTGATGACCTAAGGTTATTTTTTAATTCCCATTTCCAACTCATGGCTCCCCCTGGGCTCATTCATTCTTTTTATTCATTCATCTAATCAACACATACTTAGTGAGCACCTATGCTAGATCCCTAGTAGGTCCCTGTCCCTGAAATAAGAGCATTATTGGTTAGGGAGGTTACTTTTGCTGATGGCCATAACAAGAAGCAGGTAAGGGATAGAAAGCATCTCTGCACTCTCCCACCATCGTCTCACTCCTATAATCCTAAGTACTTCCTCTTTCCTTGTAAGGATTCCTTTGCAGACAAAGATGAAAGGATCTTGAAATGACTACAGAGACCCCCTAGATGATCAAAGTGGTTCAGTAATGTGGGAGGCAAGAGACAGGATCCTGGTACCAACCATGCAAAGACTGTGCCATGTGGATGGAGTCAGGTCTCTACAGATCCTGCCACAAGGGTCTTGAAAGTCACCCTACTCAATGGGCCAAGTCAGAATAGGCGTGCAATCCTGATTTCCAGCCCAGCCTAGGTGGCAGTGCACAAGATCTTGCCCTTATAACATCTTCCACTTCTTGTTCATCATTATGCTTGTAATTCTGTGTTTTACTTAGAGAACATATGCTAAATAATTGGCTCTAAATTAGCCCCAACTAATTTCAACCTGGAGCTCACTCTGTTGCCTGCAGCAAATCAGATAGAGAGCACTGACCCACGCCCCGTGCATACATCAAGGTGTGTTACATGGAGTTAGTTTAGGCTCTGTGCGGGAAGAGACACGTATTCCGAACACTCTTAATAATTAAGACACAGAAGGAGATGCTTCCTAGGAACAGAGGGGCCAAGAAGAAACTACACAAGGTACATATATCCTAGTCCTGCTCGCTAATTTGTGGTTTAAAGAAAAAAGCTTGATGTCAGAAACTTTATTTTGAAGTATAAGCAAGTAGAAAGCCACAAAGTACTTTATAGGGTATCTAAAATTTGGTATTATTTCTTAGTTCTAATAAGGACTAGTAAGGGCTAAGCATAACTCTATATTTTGACAGTGAGGCTCAGTAACAGGTAATTCACTAAAGAAGTTTGTTAAATAACACCATAGCATTCCTATGAAGTTTTACTCTCTCTGATTTAATGCCTCGGGACGGGGTGAAATTTCTAAGTCACTCATTCAGGGACATTTGCACAGCAACGAGGAGGTGGAAGAAATAGTTAACACATCATACTTCTCAGGTGCCTGGGTGGCTCAGTGGGTTAAGTGCCTGCCTTCAGCTCGGGTCATGATCCCAGGGTCCTGGGATCCTGCCCCACATTGGGCTCCCTGCTCAGCGGGGAGTCTGCTTCTCCCTCTCTACCCTGCTTGTGCTATCTCTAGCTCTCTCTCTCAAATAAATAAAATCTTTAAAAAAAAATACATCATGCTCCTCTCTGCATTTTAGCTCAGTTGGCAGCTATCTTCTGTCTCAGCCAGAGCACAGTGAGGTGGTCCTGCTTCTTTGGGGGAGGGGGGACTCCGTGTCTCCCAGGACTGCTGGGTGTCGATACTCAGGGAAGGGTCTATGTACCCCTCTTATGGCCCTGCCCTCCAGCCTCTTTTTTTTTTTTTTAAAGATTTTATTTATTTATTTCACAGAGGGAGAGAGATCACAAGGAGGCAGAGAGGCAAGCAGAGAGAGAGAGGGGGAAGCAGGCTCCCCGCTGAGCAGGGAGCCCGATGCGGGCCTCGATCCCAGGACCCTGAGATCATGACCTGAGCCGAAAGCAGAGGCATTAACCCACTGAGCCAC